>VDFB02281492.1:368447792-368607445 GCA_007258455.2 Sequoia sempervirens
GAGCGCACTTTTTCAGTGCCACTGCATTTTTCGCAATTTGCAAAGTACGAACAGTGAAACGTCGCGAAAGATCTCGTTTCGAAGGTCTTCGTGAGGTGAACAAGGGGGAACGCTCGAATTGACTATTCGAGACTTGGGAACGCATTTCAAGGTGGCATGAAAATTCCCTCGTTATGCGTACTTGAACTTCACGAATCCTAGGAAATGGACAAGTTTCGTAGGGGGGTTATTCGTGGAACGAGCGCTGCTAGATTCCGTGATAACATGTCATAATTTAGTGTTGTAATATGTTTTTCATATTCACATTAAGTTTAGGGCCCTTTTAAACTAAATGGAATTAATTGTTCCTTATTTAGGGTGTTGTAAAGTGTACCTTTACACTTTCACACTAATCTAGGGCTTTATTAATTAATTGAGGTTCAATTTTCCTTAATTGGCCCCTTTAATTAAAATCCAAGCCTAATTAAATGTAAATTCTGAGGGATAAAACCCAACATTCATAAATGCCATTACACAACACTTAATTTTGGAAGATGTGTGTCCTAGGTAAGTGACCTAGGACCCATTCACCATAGGGCGAATGGGGGCGAATGTGTCCTCATTTAGACCTAGGACCCTTTTTTTATAAATGTTTAACATTGTCCGATGTGTGTCCTAGGTGGAAAATGCATCCTCACTTAGACCTAGGAACCCTATTTCAAATATTTTTTTGATGGTATTTTAATGATTTCAAATCTATAATTCCATGACAGCTTGTAATTGTTACCCATTTTTCACCTATGGGTTCAATCAGGTAGGGTAACCCATGCTTTCAGAGGCTCTCGAGGATCAGATGGAGGGACACTGCATTAGGATCTTTTTTTCTTTTTTAGCACGTGGGTTTAATGTGGCTCCTAGGAGGGTTTAGCCCAGTGTGCATATCTTCAGTTTGGGGGTGGGTTTTCTTTTTCTCCTTGTCTTTCCCTCATTTTTCTTTTTCTTGTCTTTTCTTTGTTTATGTCAGAGATGGGATCGGGTCAAAACCTTAACTTGAAACTTGATGAAAGTTTTATTTTTGGTTTTGTTCCTAGTTCTGCCCCCGCCTGTGTTTTTCCCGGGATCGGTTTTAGTTCCGATCCTACCTTTCTTCTTTGTGCACCTTCTTTCCTTTCCCAGGCCCAAGATCGAGTCGGAACCCAAATTTGAAACTTTTTTAAAATTCAGGTTCTTTGTCTCGTTCCGCTTCCAGCCCCGGTCCCGCTCTTTCTTCTTTCCTTCTCTTTTGGATCTGGGATTGGGGGTACTCTCTTCCTCCTCGGTTTCCCCTTGTGTTTTCTTTTCTTCCTTCATCTTTTGGGTTTTGTTGGGGGCAGGACCGGGTCAGAATATGAAACTAAGACTTGAGGAAAGTTTCAGTAACGGATTTATACCCGGTCCCTATTCTGCCAGTATTCATCTGCTTTTCTCCCTGCCCCATTTCTTCCCTAGTTCCGATTCAGTTCCCGCCCCACCAGTTTTGAAGAGTCTCGGCAGGAAGTGAAGTCTCCCCGACAATAGTAAGGTTTCGGCGTGATATATTTTGGCATATGGTCTCGGTGAACTGGTAATGTCTTGCTGACAACTGAAGACCTCGCCAAGAAAGTTTGACATCGGCGAAAGGTCTTGCTGAAGAAGGCATGTTACGCTGACACAATGAGTTCGGCGTAAGTCTCGGCGACTTGGAATGCATTAAGACCTTTCGGTGTAGCAAAAGCAGTCTATGTGATGACCTGTTGACAGATGAAAGCTACAGCGACAAGCATGGAAAATGAATGGACTCGTCGGAAAGACATGGAAAGTGTCATAGCGACAAAGCAAATATCGGTATAACTATGGGGCATCACCATGAGGTCCTACCAACTTGATGAGGTCTCAGCAAAAATGGAAGGTCTTGCCAACAACACAATCAGTTTGGCAGAGGTCTCCCTAACTTTTGACATTAGTATAGTTTCCAGCAATCAGCGAAGGGTCTTGCCGACATCCAAAGTCTCCCTGACCGAAAAAGTGAACTCATCGCCGAATGGATAGGAAGCTCGGTGAAACGTCTCACCGACTGGTGTAAAGTCTCAGCAAATTAAGAAGAGCTTGAGCAGAATAGAAGAATTTAGCATAGGTCTCGCCGAATGAGGGGGGGTATCCCCAAAGTAGATGCCTTTGCTAAGGAATGGGGATCTCGATGAGATGTCTCAGCAATATAATAGTGTCTTGCCGATGGCTTTAGGGATATCGATACGACTTTTGCAGCTTGCCAAAGGGTCTCACCGACTATCTTGAGCTACGCCGATAATTAATAAAAGCGAGATAGTCATGTCGGTGAGACATGATTTGTGGATGTGCAATGCCGTCTGAATCACCGACCTATCCGAGAAAGCTACATGGAGTGTGATCATCCAATCAGAGAAGGATAAAAGTGAACCGTGGCAATCCAGAAGATCAATGGGATGAAAGCAATGTGTATCTGTTCTAAGCTTAGAGAATTCAAGGAAGAGTGGAGGTAGCTCAAATAGGACGCGATGGACTGAATGAATGCGGTTGTTGAAAAATATTTGAAGAAGGCTTCTCTAGGAGTGGTTCTTCACACCGACACCAACAATTGGACATGCAGGGTGCAGTATTAATTGCTTGAAAAGATCTATGGGAGATATTTTTGAGACCAATATTTTGTAGGCCCTAAGGGGCCGAGATCTTTTCTGTATATAAGGCACTTTTGCCTTCTTGTAAAGGAGTTTTGAGGTATGATCTTCTGAAGTCTGTGACTCTTTTGGCAGTCCTCTCTCAGACTAGCACATTTCTGTAACTCAATTTGGAACATAATATACAAAATCTACCTTGGTTACCATTGATGGCCCATCTCTTCGCCTTATGATTCTTGTGAAGTATTGTGCATATTTTAAGTGATTAATTGAGCTACTTAGTGAAATTTTCTCTTTCCTTATAGGTTTTTTTTCATGTCATGCCTTTCTTTGTAGCAGTAGTATCATGTAGGTTTCAAACTGTGTTTACTTAATCTTGCACATGATCTTCTATTTTGTGAAAATTTACCTTTCCTTCTTGAAGCTCATGGGCATGTCAAACCTGTTTGAACGTGTGATCTATAGGATCTTGTTGTGCAGTCTCATGGCTGTCACCAGTATTCAATTGTAGCCTAAGTATCTCATTGTTCCTGTCATTTCGGTGTATCACCTTAGTTTAGTTTTCATTTTATGCATTATCTCTCTCCCTTTTCCTTCAAGAATCAATAGTTTTAGGTGACACCAAAGGAAGTCAGCCTTCTTCGGAGGTTCATTTCAGTTATCAGTGACCCACAGCCTTGAAATGATCCCATGTTGCTCTAGAATGCTCAATTTCTTGCAAACTCAGCACAGGGTGCAATTCTAGGTGACAACAGTTTCTGGCATGCCAGGTGGGACAGAAGAAGTCATAATTTTTTCATCAATTCTTGTTGTTTTGATATGCTACAGCAGGTTTACAGCTTTGAAGAAGTTAAGTTTCAGCATATCATGGTGACTCCATGTACCAGTGCCTCATTGAGAAATTCAACATACTAAGGGATTTGGTGTTTACCTTAGTATCTTCCAGTCTTTGGAGGCAGTTTGGACAACACCTGGCGACTCTGAGCTCAGATCTTCTGGTTTCATAGGGACAAGTGTTGGTATGTCTCAAAATAATCTGTTAATTTCGAAGTTTCCAAATTTTGATTAAAAAAGATGCCGGGCCATTCATGAAGATGCTACTATTTCCATATCATGAGTATGTTAAGAATGGCTGCAGAGGCACTTACTGACTTCACTCGCTCTTTAACACTGCATTAACTCAAGCATCAACTAATGGAGGGGTTGCAAAGGAAGCAATTTGAAGAGAACCTTTACCAACAGCTGGCTATAAAGGAGGCAGAAAGGAGGCTAAATTTTTTTGAACCAGAGGTTCCCAAGTACAAGTTTGCTAGCTTTAGGTAAAGTCAGCCTCTTGACTCCCCTGGTAAGTCTTCTCAGCTTGTGATTCCAAGGTTTAAGGGATTCAATTTGATGGAAGAGAGTGTAGTACCTAAACAAGATCAGTCCATCATCCCTCAAGAGCAGTCCATCGATCCAGATGACTTACTCCTCAAGGAGAGAATTATCAAAGTAGATCCAATGTAGTTAGTTGTAGCATGCTACCAACTACAGCAAGAAAAGCTCAAATAGGAGGAGAGGCAAGAGCTAGGATGACAAATAGTTAAGGATCTTCACTTGCAGGTAGAGGATACCCAAGCTTCATGGGAAAAGGAGCCACATAAAGAAGAGCAATTGACTTCTTTATTTGATCAACTACTTGGTTATGTTGAGCAAGCTGAAGAGAGCATGCAGGCTCCTATTTTTCCAGTTGATTTGGGATGGCTAGAGAATATTGCTGACCTGTTCAATGAGCTTCCTCAATTTTTCGATGAAGATGAGGATCTCACATGCATGATGGCATCTATACCTGGTATGGAGCAACTAAATGATAAAATTCATCTAGATTTAATGCAAGATTATGAGTTAGATGATATCATAGAAGCTTTTTGTTCCAACATAGATGACGAACTAGTATCATATGAGAGGGAAGCATGTGATCAGCCCATTCGAGTTGGTAAGACTATTGAAGAGGTTGTTAAAGATAATGCCTTGCAGCCTGTGAACTTATTAGATGAGCTTCCCCACTTTGTTGAGGAGGAGGCCCATTCTACCATGAGCAAAGAGCATAGGGAGTCACAGTTTGAAGATTTGTTTTCAGTTATCCAATAGGGATATCAGCCTCTTAGTCAAGGAGATCCAACCATCAAAAATGTTAATGGTTTCTTTTCAAAGACTATTATATATGATGCAAAGAATCAGGACTCCTCTCTCATTGCAGAGCTGAAAGAAAGAACAATTGATCAAGAAGACCAAACTGTAGTACCAACGAACAACCTGTATGTTGCCTCCAAGCAACATCTTTCCAAGGAAGGGATGAGGTCTTTAAAGGTCAGCAAGAGGCCAACAAGGAAGGTTCAAATCTCTCCCTTACCAAAGGTTGTCCAATTAGATACCTAGCTCAGATGGAGTCCAATATAACACCAAGGATGAATCCTACACCCAAGCATGAGGGTACTGCTCAGGAGGAGCACACTCAAGTTACCTTTCCACCTCAGAGTGGGAATGTTTTCATTATGTATGGAAAGGTTAGTAAACTTGAATATGTTTTGCAAGAGATCTTACAGCCATTCATTGGAGTGTCATGCATACTTCATTTCTCTTTAGTTGTTCTCTAGCATGGCAAACATCATAAATTTTTGAGAAAGGGCAATTATTTTACCCAACCTGTGAATGGTTTTGTTTGATCAGTTTCTCACTAGTTAGTATAGGGTAGGTTTAGATGCAATTTACTTTCCCTAAGTGTTGTTTCAACACATGTAAATAGTTTTATTTCAATTTTTCCCTAGTTTCAATAAGTTTCCAAGTTTGTTCCAGAATTTTCCCAATGGCTCCTTGCCCAATGGATAGGCCTAGGCTACCGATCATCATGTTTAGTAGGCAAACATCCAGCAAAGGTCGCTAGAAATGTTACCCATTTTTCACCTATGGGTTCAATCAGGTAGGGTAACCCATGCTTTCAGAGGCTCTCGAGGATCAGATGGAGGGACACTGCATCAGAATCTTTTTTTCTTTTTTAGCACATGGGTATAATGTGGCTCCCAGGAGGGTTGAGCCCAGCATGCATATCTTCAGTTTGGGGGTGGGTTTTCTTTTTCTCCTTGTCTTTCCCTCGTTTTTCTTTTTCTTGTCTTTTCTTTGTTTCTATTGGAGATGGGATCGGGTCAGAACCTTAACTTGAAACTTGATGAAAGTTTTATTTTCCGTTTTGTTCCCGGTTCCACCCCCGCCTGCGTTTTTCCCAGGATCAGTTTTAGTTCTGATCCCACCTTTCTTCTTTGTGCGCCTTCTTTCCTTTCCTGGGCCCGGGATCGGGTCGGAACCCGAATTTGGAACTTTTTTAAAATTCAGGTTCCTGGTCTTGTTCCGCTTTTGGCCCCGGTCCCCCTCTTTCTTCTTTCCTTTTCTTTTGGGCCTAGGATTGGGGGTACTTTCTTCCTCCTCAGTTTCCCCTTGTTTTTTCTTTTCTTCCTTTGTCTTTTGGGTTTTGTCGAGGGTGGGACCGGGTCGGAATCTGAAACTAAGACTTGAGGAAAGCTTCAATAACGGATTTATACCCGGTCCCGGTTCCACCAGTATTCATCTGCTTTGCTCCCCGCCCCATTTCTTCCCCAGTCCTCATTCCAATTCAGTTCCTGCCCCACCAATTTTGAAGAGTCTCGGTAGGAAGTGAAGTCTCCCCGACAACAGTAAGGTTTCAGCATGAGATATATTTTGGCATATGGTCTCGGCTAACCGGTAATGTCTTGCCGACAACTGAAGACCTCGCCAAGAAAGTTTGACGTCGGCGAAAGGTCTTGCCGAAGAAGGCATGTTACGCTAATAACACAATGAGTTTGGCGTAAGTCTCGGTGACTTGGAATGCATTAAGACCTTTTCGTGTAGCAAAAATAGTCTATGTGATGACTTGTCGATGAATGAAAGCTATAGCGACAAGCATGGAAAATGAATGGACTCATTGGCAAGACATGGAAGGTGTCACAACGACAAAGCAAATATTGGTATAACTATGGGGCATCGCCATGAGGTCCTATTGACTTGATGAGGTCTCAACGAAAATGGAAGGTCTCGCCAACAACACAATCAGTTCGGCGGAGGTCTCCCTGACTTTTGACATCGGTATAGTTTCCAGCCATTAGCGAAGGGTCTTGCCGACATCCAAAGTCTCCCCGATTGAAAAAGTGAACTCATCGCCGAATGGATAGGAAGCTCGGTGAAACGTCTCACTGACCGGTGCAAAGTCTTAGTGAATTAAGAAGAGCTTGAGCAGAATAGAAGAATTTGGCGTAGGTCTTGCCGAATGAGGGGGGGTCTCCCCGAAGCAGATGCCTTTGCTAAGGAATGGGGATCTCGATGAGATGCCTCAATGATATAATAGTGTCTTGCAGATGGCTTCAGGGATATCGATACGACTTCTGCAACTCGCCAAAGGGTCTCACCGACTGTCTTGAGCTACGCGATAATTGATAAAAGTGAGATAGTCACGTCGACGAGACACGATTTGTGTCTCACCGACGTGCGATGCCATTCGAATCACCGACCTATCCGAGAAAGCTATGTGGAGTGTGATCATCCAATCAGAGAAGGATAAAACTGAACTGTGGCAATCCAGAAGATCAACGGGATGAAAGCAATGTGTATCTGTTCTAAGCTCGGAGCATTCAAGGCGCAGTGGAGGTAGCTCAAACAGGATGCGATGGATTGAATGAATGTGGTTGTTGAAAAATATCTAAAGAAGGATTCTCCAGGAGTCGTTCTTCACACCGACACCAACAACTAGACACGCAGGGTGCAGTATTAATTGCTTGAAAAGATCTATGGGAGATATTTTTGAGACCGATATTTTGTAGGCCCTAAGGGGCCGAGATCTTTTCTATATATAAGGCACTTTTTCCTTCTTGTAAAGGAGTTCTGAGGTATGATCTTCTGAAGTCTTTGACTCTTTTGGCAGTCCTCTCTCAGACTAGCACATTTTTGTAACTCAATTTGGAACATAATATACAAAATCTACCTTAGTTACCATTGATGGCCCATCTCTTCGCCTTATGATTCTTGTGAAGTATTGTGCATATTTTAAGTGATTAATTGAGCTACTTAGTGAAATTTTCTCTTTCCTTATAGCTTTTGTTTCATGTCATGCCTTTCTTTGTAGAAGTAGTATCATGTAGGTTTCAAACTGTGTTTACTTAATCTTGCACATGATCTTCTATTTTGTGAAAATCTACCTTTCCTTCTTGAAGCTCATGGGCATGTCAAACCTGTTTGAACGTGTGATCTACAGGATCTTGTTGTGTAGTCTCATGGTTGTCACCAGTATTCAAGTGTAGCCCAAGTATCTCATTGTTCCTGTCATTTCGGTGTATCACCTTAGTTTAGTTTTCATTTTATGCATTATCTCTCTCCCTTTTCCTTCAAGAATCAGTAGTTTTAGGTGACACCAAAGGAAGCTGGCCTTCTCTGGAGGTTCATTTCAGTTATAGGTGACCCACAGCCTTGAAATGATCCCATGTTGCTCTAAAATGCTCAGTTTCTTGCAAACTCAACACAGGGTGCAATTCTAGGTGACAACAGTAATATTTGAATTTTGGGAATTAATGATAAGATATGTATAAATACAAGGTCATTTCACTAAGTTTCATCCTAAGACTTTCAAGCAATCAAGAAATTTTCACAAGAGCATTGATAGAGTATTCAAGAGCATTTTTAAGGCATTCAAGAGTAGATTTGTAGAATATTATTGCAAAAATCAAGATCCTATTGTCATGTCAAAGATGTATTGCATCATGCATATTGTTTGAGATAATATGGTGATGTAGTGTTCAATATCTATCAAGCATTCAAATTCATTGTTTCACATCAAGTTTCATAATCAAGATCTACATCTATTAAAGCCAATTCATGCAAGTTTGTAGATCTACAATCCAAGTTTGCATCAAAGGTTTGGTGAGTTCTTACATAGTTTTGTTCATTCATCATTCCTTCCTTCATGTTTCATTTCATTTTAAGGTTTAATTACCAAAATGGGGTTTGACCAAGGCAAACCCCCATTCCCTAACAAAACAACATTTTTCTCTCTTTGATGTGTGATTGCAGATTTTAAGTTGAAGATCCTTTGAAGAGAAAAATTGAAGAAAGTTGCAAAGTTGTCAAAGTTGCAAGAAAAGTTTTCAAATCACAAAAATTGACCTATAGGATTTATTTTCAGCTTTCCAACAGTGAATAATTGGAATCTGGGAGTGCAGATTGAGTAGAACAAAACCCAAAAACTGATTTTCTGGAACCCTAGCCAAGACCTATTCGCCATAGGGCGAATGAGTCCTCAGTAAGTTTCAAAAGGTGAATTTTGGTGAAAGGTACACAAAATTTTACCCTTTTTCAGATCTTCCTTTTGATTTTTGTTTGGGTTAGATTTGATCATTGTTTCTCATTTGCATCTTATAACACACATTTTGAATGAAACTAGGAAAATAGGTGCATCATACCCTCTTTTTTATCAATTCATTTTGATCAACCTATTTTTATATGTTTCATTATGGTGAACCTGACCTTTTGAACCCGAGTTTGATCATTGTATTTTTTTATTTTGGAGTTCTCTTTCATCCTAGATTTAGATCTTGCATTCATTTGCATCTCTTTGCATTGAATTAGGTCTCATTTAGGGTGTCTAGTTGATCATATTAGTTATATTGCATATCATTTATATCATATCAACTTGCATTAGAAAATTGAAACATAATTGCATATCAAACTACGTTTTCTAGGTTCTCATTTTCTCACATTTTGCATTTGCATTCAAATCCTAATTTCACAAAAAAATCAAACTGAAACTTGCTGTAACAAAATAGAATCTAGAAACTATTGAAAATCACTCAAAAATGTGTAAAAACTTGTTTCAAAACCCTAACTTAGGACCCATTCACCTTAGGGAAAATGAGTCCCTGATCAAGGTCACATTCTAATTTTCTGGGCATTATAGCATTCATTTATGCATTTCTATATCTTGCTTTCAAATTTCTATTATTGTTTGTAGAATTTTTGTTTCATTAATTTGATCATATCTAGCTTAATTTGATAAAATTGGTGCATTGTGTTATTTCAAAATTGCATTTACAAGACTTCATTTTTAGGTTTTTACATAGTGTAATCAGAAAATTACCTTGTTTTAAGCCTGAAAATCTGGAAATGGACAAATGTTTTAGCAATATGTGGAAGTCCTTGTTCTCCTTGGTTGATGTTTCAAGTTGTATTTTTGGAAACAATCCTAATGCAATTTATTCTAAGGTCATGCTCAACCAACTCCTAATGAGTGTCCTCATGAAGTTGACATCATTGGAGAAGATGATGCTAGCGTGAATGAGTTCATAAATGATTGCCTTAACAATATTGAGAATAATGTATCCTTTTACCCCTCCATGAAACAACCAACACAACTTGGGATGTTTGGGCTTTTACATCCTAAAATTGAGTCACAAACCAAGCCTAAACCTCCAAAAATGAGTGAACCTAGCTCCTCTAATCAAGTGCATACCTATCCATCTTATGTTAACAAAGTGACCAACACTCCCATCAATCTAGAAAAGACTTATGGCCAAGGCTTTAATATTCTAACTAACCAAGGATGTGATATAACTAATGAACATGAAATTCATAAACTTTTAGAACAACTTCCTATGGAACAAACCAAATGATTAGGATATCAAGATCCTCCTCCCAACATAAGTGTCCTCCTTCCTAAGGAACAACCAATACCTCATAAGAATGATAAGGGAATCTTAGGTCTTCCTCCTCAACATTTATCTCAAAGAATTGGTGAATCAAGAAAGCAAAAAAAACCTTAAAAGCTCAAAAAAATTCCATTCTTACATATTCAAATAGAAATTGAACAAAAGATGGCGCATATCATAGAACTCTTGGGCATCTTATTAACAAGTGTCATGCATTGAAATTGATATTGAGGGGTAAGAGCAAGAAGATGAGTCCACGAAATGTGGAAGTTTTTTCCTTAGGAAACAAAATGAAATCAGCTTGCCAAAAACGAGATCTTGCTTTTAAAAAATGGGATCACGTTTAGCTTTGGGATCCCGAGCCTAGATTTTAAACAGGATCCCATTTTTTAAATAATAGGATCCCATTTATTAATGGCTCTCGAATCAGCAGATGGGAAACGAGATCTTGTTCTTTACAAAATAGGATCTTGATTTGTCAAAATCATATTTTGTAAAGATCGAGATCCAATTTTAAAGTGGTATTTATTTTTAAAAATAAATGAAACTCAGTTATAATTTATAGAGCATGGAATCCTAGTTTGGCAGTGATGACAGCGACGACAACGACCTCGAGGCATGCCTCCACCCCCAATCTTTTTTCTTTTTTTGAAAATGTCAATACAATAATAGATTTTAGCATTTTTTTTTCAATTTATTTAGCGTTTTATGTATTTTATTTACTTGTAATAGAAGAAATGATGATTTGTAGAAGTAGAAGAAAAAATGAAATGAAACCTTGAAGATATTGAATAGAAACAAAAAAAATAACCTTAAATTGTATCTTAGAACAAAATTTAGCTTTTGAAACTTAAATTGTTCAATTAAACCAAAAAAGTTGCATTTGAAAACCCTAAATTGAAAGGAAGCAAAAAATTGCATTTGAAAACCCTAAATTGAAATGAAATAAAAAAATTGAATTTGAAAACCCTAATTACTTTTGAAACCCTAAATTCAAATCAAACAAAAAAAATTGCATTTGAAAACCCTAATTTGTTCTCTCTAGAAATAAAAAAAATTGCATTAAAAACCCTAATTGCTTCTTGAAACCCTAAATTGAATTCAAACAAAAAATTTGCTAAAACCCTAAATTGAAATCAAACAAATCATTTTTCATTTGAAAACCCTGATTTCAAGCTTGAGAATATTTGATAATGGAAAAAATTCATTTGCATTGCTTAAAAGTTTTAAATTTCATTTGCATTATATGGAGACAAGTATGTAGGCATGCCTATGGAAGAAATTACTCGATAGATTTAGGTTGATACATAGTAAATTAGGGTCCTTGATATTGACAATGAAATAGGATTTGATAAATATTATGTATTTTAATTTGTATTCATCAAGAGACACAATCAATTAAATGTTATGAACATAGATATAATTAGAATAGAAAACAATATGTTAAACTTTACTTGTGGGACTAGTGGATCATTACAATTGATAAATTTTCAATGTTTTTTTGCGAATTTAGTTAGCAAATTCCTAAATCCTTGTACAATCCATTTCCAATTGTCACTTAATTAGATAATATTTGCATTCATTTCTATTTTATGTTTTGATCTCTCTTAGTTATGCCTTGTTTCCATTTCTTGTTTGCATGTGTTGTCTCTTGTCTTTTGACAATCTTAACTCTGATTCTAGTCAATTAGTTGTTAATTAGGCTTCTAGTTTAGTCTAAAATCTCAATTTTCACTAGTTACCTAGACACTAAAATAATCTAGATATTTTTCTTTTCTTTCTTTTAGGTTCTTTCAATTCCAAACAATCCAAAATAAAATAATATTTTGGATCTTTGGGAAAATTCAACATTATCATAGTATATTAAACTTCATATATATATATATATATATATATACATACATACAATCAATATTAATGAAAAACATGTTAAATAAAATAATCTTATATTCAATTAAAAAAATATCAATTTAAAGTATACATCAAACTCAATCTTAATAATACATAATTATGTGTTTCTATTACATAAATGGTCAATCTATTCATAAAATCAAAAATATTCATAAACTAATGTTCTTGCATATGTGATGAATAAAAAATATTAACCCCCTTACTAGTCATCCTATTACCCTAAACACTAAACTGATGTCTTAAGGGGTCCTAATATGACATTTCTTAAGGGGATCAAAGAAGTTCTCAAATTTTGGTGAAGTTGCCCAAAGCAACCAAATTTAACAATAATAAGATCACGCAAGATTATAATATGAATGAGATTTCATGAGAGGTTGGCCAGTCGAAACAAAAGCTATCTCAATCAACTGTTCCACAAGAAAATGTTGTTCACTAACTTGCAATTCCATTATTCCAAGGGCCACCCAAACTTCACCCTAAACCCTAAACCCTAAAGCATTCATTTTGTCCTAGGACCTTAAAATGAAATTTGGTTGCCTTGGGAAACTCCACCAAATTTTATTCCCTTAAGCCATTTCATTTTGTCCTAGGACCTTACTACATAGATCCCCTTAAGCCATCCTATTATCCTAAACCCTAGACTTTAAACTCTAAACCCTAATCCCTAAAGCCATCATTTTGTCCTAGGACTTTTATGAAATTTGGTTGCCTTGGGAAACTTCACTAAATTTTATTCACTTAAGCCATGTCATTTTTTCCTAGGACCTTACTACATAGATCCCCTTAAGCCATCCTATTACCCTAAACCCTAAACCCTAAACTCTAAAACCTAAACCCTAAACCCTAGACTCTAAACTCTAAACCCTAATCCCTAAAGCCATCATTTTGTCCTAGGACTTTAATGAAATTTGGTTGCCTTGGGAAACTTCACCAAATTTTATTCACTTAAGCCATGTCATTTTGTCCTAGGACCTTACTACATAGATCCCCTTAAGCCATCATATTATCCTAAACCCTAAATCCTAAACTCTAAATTGTACACTCTAAAGCATTCATTTTGTCCTAGGACCTTAATAAAATTTGGTTGCCATGGGAAACTTCACAAAATTTTATTCCCTTAAGCCATGTGATTTTGTATGCATAGATCACCTTAAGCCATCCTATATTAATACATAGATCCCCTTAAGCCATCCTATATTAATAGTTAAATTTTGTTTTTTCATTCAAGTAACATGCCTTAGACATAATTGAGGCTTACACATTTTATCATTTGTATTCAATTAGGCCATTTATATTGAATGGTTTAAGGGTATTTCCTAAACATGTATCTTACATTTTGAAATTACAAATCTAATGCTAGTTCACTTATGTCTTAGAGATCCTCATGGATCAATTCAATAATATATGTAATCCACCTCCACACCCTCCATCTCCACCACCTTCACCTCCACCTCCACTTCCACCCACTCCACCTCATAACCCTCCACCTCCACCACCTGAAACCGATGGTGCTCGCTTGCAAGCACAAATCAATGTTGATGCTAGAACCATTCGGGATCAAATCAACATTATTTGAAATGAAGAATATATTGCACCACCTTTGAGGCATTTTGCATCTAGGATGCAAAATGTTGTTGATGTTGTTAGGGCTATGGATAGGCTCTTAAATGAGCATCGACGATGGCTAGAGGAGAGGAGAAAGTTCAATTCTGAAAAGGAAAACACAAAGAAATGAAGAGATTTAGTAGAGAGCCGCAACACTTTATAAATTAAGACAATGATCTTATACTTATGAATTTATGAATTTGGTTCGATGGATTTTTTGTAATGAATTTGTGAATTTGGTTCGATGGACTTTTTTGTGATGAATTTATGAATTTGGTTGGATGGATATTTTTAGTGATGAATTTATGAATTTGGTTGGATGGGTATTTTTAGTGATGAATTTATGAATTTGGTTGGATGGATATTTCTAGTGATAAATTTATGAAATTGGTTGAATGGATATTTTTAGTGATAAATTTATGAATTTGGTTGGATGGATATTTTTTAGTGTTGAATTTATGAATCTAATAACTTATAATGATGAATTTGTAAGAGACCTGATGTCTCTCAACCCTTGACTGATGCCCAAAAATGCAGATAGTTTTGATGTTTGCTAGTTTTTTGAAGGTTTTATATTTTTTTGTGATTTTTTTGCTTGAAAAGGGTTTTTGCGATTTCGCATAAAATGATGCTAAATCATATAAAAAATGCAAGAATAATAGATAATGAGCAAGTAACTTCTAGAATGAAGTTGAATGGTTTAATTTTATTTTCTAAATGATTACAATGTTGAATCCATGACATGCACACAAAAATGCAACAATATTTAATTAAGAACCTGGTTTATTTGTAGCTGCCTATATGAAGGAAGAATGGTGCGACCAACTTGAATAATGAACTTCTCCCACTTTTAAATGAATGCCAAATCCTCTAGAGACCAATGTGTCACAAGCTATGAAGGTAGATGCTAAAAAGGCAAGACAATTTTCCTTAAATGAAAAGTACGACCTTGCAGCTGATAGGTATGACCTGTAACCAGTAATAAATGTAGTCGTAAGACTAAGAAGAAGATGCCAAATGATCAATTTGAATAGCCATTGAAAGGGATTCCCTTCTAAAGGAGATCGATCCAAACCCCTAATAGAAACTTCACAATAAGCTTTGATATGACCTCTGAATGAAGCCACGCTGATTATCAATCTTCAATTGATCTTTCACAACCTTAGTATGCTTGATTCTGAAGAGGGAACGTTCTCTGAAATCTATTTTATAGAAACCCTTGTTTCTCAAACTCCAAAATTCTCAGAGAGATGAAGACAAATTAGAATAATCAATCATAATGAGTTCCATTTGTCTTTGAAACATTAAATAACCTTCTCAAGAGGCTCGACCCCCAAAAAGCAACTTATAAGCATTTAATAATAATAATTTTGACCTTTTCCACACTTAGGGAATATTAATCAATAAGTGTTGTACTTTTTCTCTTGAGTAATAAATACTCATTAAATAATAATAATACCCCTTTATTATAAAGTCTTAATACTTTATAATAGTCCATTTAATTAATAATTCATTATTTGACTTTATAATATAAAGTCACAATAATAATTATTTAATTATCATTAAATGCTCAAATATCCTTCATTTGCCCATCCAACTGCCAAACTAGGTCGAAACTGAGAAAACCAACTGAGCCCTGCCAGAAATAGTAAACCCTGATGGCCTGACTTATAAATAGTAAGTGCCTAAATAATTCTCTATAAGCATCTGCAAAGGCCCAAAACTGAATCAAACTGTGGAGTAATGTCCCAAAATTGTGGATAACTGCAATAGAAGACCCTCTAATCACATCTGTCAACCTATGAGGGTCGAAATGACAGGCTAGCCCCTCAATCACCTGAATTGTCTAGGAAAGGGACATTACAGTCCGTCCTCCCTGAAATTGCTTGTCCTCAAGTAATCTCAGCTCTGGATGTTGTAAGATCTCCTCTAACTCCCATGTAGCATCCTCCACCAACAAGTCTCTCCATTTTATCAAATACTCCCTAATAACCCACCTTCGAAGGTGTCTCTCTATGACATCGAGGATGGCCCCAAGTACTAGAACTAATTTCCCCTCATCATCAAGGGGTGGCAGTACTGGAGAGGGAATCACATGCTAACCCAACGCCTTCTTCAGACATGAAACATGAAACACTATGAACCTTGCTATCTGCAGGTAGATCCAACTCATATGCAACCTCGCCCACTTGCATGATAACTTTGAATGGACCATAGTAACGAGGTTTCAATTTATCTGCACCACTCTTCCGCATAGTGGACTGTTTGTAAGGTTGTAACATGAGATACACCATGTTACCCACTGCAAAGGAACACTCAACCCTTTTCGGATCAGCATACTGCTTCTGTTGATTTTGTGCCTGTTGAATATTGTCTCTGAGAGACCTCATAATATCTTGATGATCCCATAAAACATCTTCTGCACTAGGCACTCTATTGTCACTTAGCACTAAATCGAAAAAATTGGGTGCCTCATACCCATATAGTTCCATGAATGGTGTCATTTGTATGGTCATGTGGTGAGTAGAGTTATAACAATACTCACAGAGGTATATCCACCTCACCCAAGCTCTCTGTTGTCCAGCTACATAGTTTCATAGATATCCTTCCACCCACTTATTGACGATCTTCGTCTGCCCATTTGTCTATGGATGGTAGCTAGTACTAGGTGTCAGTTCGATTCCACATGACCTGAATAACTCCTACCAAAAGTTACTCATGAACCGACTATCTCTATTGTTGACTATAGTCTGAGGAAAACCATGTAATCTGAATACCTCTTGGAAGAAGAGCTTTTTAGTCTATGATGTTGTGAATGTAGTAGTAATCGAAAAAAAGTGTGCATATTTTTTCAGCCGATCAACTACTACATAAATACAATCCTTCCCTTGGGCTTTTGACAAGCCTGTGATGAAATCTATCGATAAACATTTCCACTTCCTGTCAAGTATCAGAAGTGGCTAAAGCAAGCTAGCAAGATATGTGTGTTCATGTTTGTTCTGCTGACAAATAGGGCACTCTCTCACATACTGAAGAACATCTGACTTAATTCCTTTCCAAGTAAACTGTTCCTGAACCAGCTTATATGTTTTGAAATAACTGGGATGGCATGCCATAGGAAAATCATGAAAGGCTCTTAGAACTATGTTCTTCATCTCTGAATCTGGAATCAGAAAAATCATACCCTTGTAAATGATCAAGTCATTCACAATGGTGTATCTACTATCCTGCTCTATCCCATCCACAATGCCAGAATCCCATGGGTTGTTGACATACTCAGCAATAATCGCGTGCCTCTAGTCCTCAGAGATTTGTGCCATAGCATTCAACTAGGGTCTATGAGACAATGCATCAACTACAATATTATGTTTCCCCTTAACAAAAGAGATATCAAAGTCATACGACTATAGTTTACAGACCCATTTTTGTTGTCATTCATTTAAGTCTCGTTGTCCAAGGAAGTGTTACAGGCTATTATGGTCTGTATGCACACTGAATTTATTGCCCACCAAATATTTCCTGAACTTAACCAAATTGTGCATAATGGCTAACATTTCCTTGTCGTAGATGTTATAACCCCTCTCTGGTCCCCTAATCTTCCTACTCTCGAAAGCAATAGGGTGTCTCTCCTACATCAACACTGCACCAATGCCTTCTCCTGAGGCATCACAATACAACTCAAAGGACTTCGTAAAGTCTAGTAGTGCTAGAACTGGACACGAAGTTATAATCACCTTAAACTTGTCAAAGCACTCCTGAGCCTATGGTGACCAAAAAAATTCCCCCTTTTTTGTCAAATCAGTAAGGGGTGTTGTGTGTCAAGAGAACCCACTAACAAACCACTTGTAGAAAGCACACAACCCAATGAATCCTCTGAGCTGGGTAAGGTTCTCTGGTACTGGCCACTCTATAATAGCCCAAACCTTTTCAGGGTCCATACTAACTCCCTTGGCACTGATGATGTAACCAAGATATAACAACTCAGACATTCCTAGCTCACATTTGGACTCTTTGGCATACAAGGACTCCCTAGCCAGAATGCTCAAAACTGTATCTAGGTGAGCTAAATGCTCCTCCCATGATCTACTGTACACCAGAATATCATCGAAGAAGACCAAAACATATCTCTGCAACTAAGAACTAAAAACCTATTCATCGTGGCCTGAAAGGTAGCAAGAGCATTGGTTAAACTAAACAGCACAACCAAGAACTCGAAGTGACCACAATGGCATCTGAAAGCAGTTTTTTCTATATCCTACTCTCTCATCCGAATTTGATGGTATCTAGACCTCAAGTCAATTTTTGTGAAGAAACAAGCCTCGTGCAACTCATCAATCAACTCATCTATGTGAGGTATGGGGTACCTAGTTTTGATTGTTCTCTTATTAAGCTAGTGGTAATCTATACACATTTTGAGTGACCCATCCTTTTTCTTCACGAATACTACCGATGAAGCAAAAGGTGACTTGCTAGGTTTGATATGCCCCATAGCTAATAGCTCACTAATTTTCTTCTCTATTTCATCCTTGAGGTGCTTTAGAATTCTGTATGGGGTGATCATAATGGGATTTGCACCCTCCTCCAACTCGATAATATGCTTGATGCCCCTATCTGGATGTCTGCCAGGTGGGATATCACTAAACACTTTAGAGTGTTTAATTCTCAGTTCCTGAATGTCAGGATGATAATCATTCTTTGGCTACTTCTGTTGTGTTGGAAACAACATAAATTTGGCAGCCCAATCCACCATATCATGATGAATGAGCCTCTCCATTGATCTGAACGATACAACTCTCAAATTACTTTCTCTGATGGCTTTTGTTACATGAGGCTTCCCATTAACTTTGAACTTCATCTCCATATTCTAAATATTGAGTGTAAACTCACCCAAATCATGAAGCCATGCCATACCAAGTACCACATCAGTATCCCCCATATTCACAACATAAAAATTAGCTTTGAATTCATAGTTGTTGAGCCGCATCGGAAGATCTAATATTTTCTTGTCACATTTGAGGGTGTACACATCAACCACCTTTACTCGAATACCCTCAAACTCCTCTTTCTATATACTATGAATCTCTACCAAACGTGCATCTATAAATTTATGTGTTGCACCAGTGTCAAGTACAATAATCACTTTCTGACCAGCTAGGAGCCCACATAGCCTGAAAGATCCATCTCTCTGAAGACTAGTCAAATGTGCCTCTTGTAGTTTCTTTTCACCCTCACTTCCACTATCATTTTCAGACTTTTCATCATTTGAATGCTCTGAATTAGCTTGCTAGTCTAATGAATCAAATTGCTCTTCCCCTTCATAAAACCATTCCATTTGGTTACTTTTTTCCTTAGGATGAAGAGGACATACATGTTTTTCATCATAGGGGGCCTTGCACCAAAAACATAACCTTTTCTTATGCAAATCATTCAAATTTTCTCTATCAAAAGGTGGTGCATTCCTCCTCTTTGGATCAGGTGGGTCTTTCTTTTTATCAAACGATCTATTAGGCCTTGAATATGATGGACCTGAAGAAAAATTGCTATGAGGTGTTGCAAGCTCCATGCTACGTGCCTTCTGCATCGCCTCCTAGAGAGTAGGGGGATCAAATGCTTTGACCCAACCTCTCATAGGCTCATACAATCCCTCAATAAACAAAATGACAAGCCTCCTCTCGGATATGCCTATCACCATAACTAATATCTTCTGGAATTCATTGATGTAAGGATCTAGACTGCTTGACTACTTGAGCTGAGCTAGATCTCTAAAGTGGAGTTCTGGATCTTTTTTGTCAAAATGCTCTATGAGCCTATTCGTGAACTCCTGATAGGTGGTAATCATATGACGACCAAGAGTATACATGTCATAATGCCACCAGTCATGCGCCAAACCATCAACATGCAGTGTAGCAAACTTAATGGCCTCGTTCTCCTGCATGGGTCTCAATGATATATAATTATCTAATTTTTGAACCCAAGACCTCGCTGAACTCTTGTCTTAACCATCAAAATAAGGCAAGGTGATCTTGTTGACTGCATGTTGAAGGTCTCTATTCACTTGTGGTGGTGGTGGCTACTACTAGGGAGCTCTACGCTCAAACCTACCTCTGCCTCTAGTTCTATGCACATCCATGAACTCATGAAAAGACAAAGACTGCTTGATCTCAGGAGACAATGTTGAATACTCTCCAAAATATCTGGTCACGTCAACCACTAACATACCCTATGGCGTCTGAAACTCTGGCTGAGGAATGTGTTTCTATGTCTACTGAACTGGAGGGGTCTCCCTGGTAATAAAAGTAGGTTGTCTAGGCCTATGCTCAGGTATACTGAATGGTGACTGTTGTTGTACTGTAGCCTATGGCTGGTCTACTCCTGCAGTTCCACTCATCTGCCCTCTCTGAAAGACATGTTGGTGTGGAGTATACTGCCTCATTGTGCCCATCAATTGAGACATCATATCCATCATGTTGTCATGTCTTCTCCTGAATTCTATCTCTGGATTCTCCCCTCTAGCATGTTCTTTACCTGAATCTCTAGGTGTCTCCCTCAACACCTCTTTGTCTGCCATTAGTGTGGCGATACTATTCTCACTACTGCTAGAACTAGATATGTGAATACCCAAAATCCCATAATTTTTTCCTTCTTTCGGAACCAGTGGACCTATCCAATCTTATTTCCCTTTTCCTCTACCCTTAATGTAAAAAATGATATCTCCACTCATGAAATAACATCTGGAAAGCACATGATGGCAGGAAACTTGTGATTTGATACCACTGTAAGAGACCTGGTGTCTCTCAACCCCTGACTAATGCCCAAAAATGCAGATGCTAAAAAGGCAAGGCGATTTTCCTTGAATGAAAAGTATGACCTTGCAGCTAATAGGTACAGCCTATAACCAGCAATAAATGCAGCCGTACGGCTGAGAAGAAGATGCCAGATGATCAATTTGAATAGCCACTAAAAGGGATTCCCTTCTGAAGGAAATTGATCCAAACCCCTAATAGAAACTTCACAATAATCTCTTATATGACCTCTAAATGAAGCCACGCTGATTAGAAATCTTTAGTTGATCTTTCACAACCTTAGTATGCTTGATTCTAAAGAGGGAACTTTCTCCAAAATCTGATTTACAGAAACCCTTGTTTCTCAAACTCCAAAATTCTCAAAGAGATGAAGACAAATTAGAATAATTAATCATAATGAGTTCCATTTGTCTTTGAAACATTAAATAACCTTCTCAAGAGGCTCGACCCCCAAAAAGTAACTTATAAGCATTTAATAATAATAATTTTGACCTTTTCCACACTTAGGGAATATTAATCAATAAGTGGCATACTTTTCCTCTTGAGTAATAAATACTCATTAAATAATAATAATACCCCTTTATTATAAAGTCTTTTAATACTTTATAATAGTCCATTTAATTAATAATTCATTATTTGACTTTATAATATAAAGTCACAATAATAATTATTAATAATTATCATTAAATGCTCAAATATCCTCTGTTTGCTCATCCAACTGCCAAACTGGGTTGAAACTGAGAAAACCAACTGAGCCAAGTGCCCTGCCAGAAATAGTAAACCCTGATGGCCTGACTTACTATAAATAGTAAATGCCTAAATAATACTCTGTAAGCATCTGCAAAGGACCAAACCTAAATCAAACTATGGATTAATGTCCCAAAACTGTGGATAACTGCAATAGAAGACCCTCTAATCACATCTGTCAACCTACGAGGGTCGAAATGATAGGCTAACCCAACTATCTAGGAAGTGGACATTATAGAATTTATAATAGTATATTTTATGACTATTACTACCATAATTTCTCATGTTGGAAAAATGTAATTTATATGCGTTAGAATAAATGAGCTTTTTGTGAATGTTTCAAGTTTATTCCTTAATATGTACATGTATTAAAATTACATGGTTCTAGATCTTAAATTTTGAAATTTGTATGTACACATAGTTTAGTTGAATGATGTATGCATGCATTATGCATCATATTATTTATTTTAAATGTATGTACATCTTAAATTTTGAAATTTTTATGCACATGCTCAAATTCAATCAATGTATGTATGTGTATGTATATGTATGCACATCCTATTTAAACAAATTTGCATGTACGTTTAAAATTTAACTATTTCTTGTAATTTTGTAAGTTTGTATATTAATTTTGTATAATTTAATGCAGGTGAACACTTATATAGTTATCATGGATCAATTTGACATTGATGATATCATTAATCAACCACCTCAGCAACTCCACCTCCACCCCTCCACCTCCCCCTCCATCTCATATCCCATCTCCACCACTTGCTGGATCAAATGAGGATCGCTTGTGAGCACATATCAATAAAAATTAGGCATCCATTCAAAACCAAATCAATTCTATGCAAAATTTGATTGCACCAAATGTGAGACATTTTGCATCTACGATGCAAAACGTTGTTGATGCCATTAGGTTGATTGATTCTAACTTGGATAGGCATCGACGAGATAGAGAGGAGATGGGACAATTTTATGCAAACTCTCATATAAACAAATTTTAGACCTAAAAATAACAAAAACCCATATAGCACCTTATTATATCGACCCTAATACTCAACATCCTATTCCTACAACTAAATCTAGAATATCCATGAGGTGGTGTATACATCCATAGATGAGTGCACATTTTTTGGATCGATGGTGGATGGTATTTGACAGTCAACCACATGCTAATCTGGAGGTTCCATTATATTTTTTGAGGAAACTATATGTAGAGTTTGTTTTGGGGCAAAAACCCAATTATTTTGATTTTAAATCATTTCAGGGTGTTGGTGGAAGCATGCCACAACAGAGGTTAGGGGAAAGGGTTGATCCCCAATGCCTCATGCATGCACAACCCCTTGTTTCTCCTCTTGGTCTTACCATTCCCGCACTTGTGCATCAACATGCAGTGATATCCACATTAGGATCCCTCAGTATGCTCGTAGGAGACCTTGATCAACATGCTTTTGTGATAGCGGCTAGGGAGCCTAGAGACTGCGATGATGGAGGAGCATTTTATGGAGATGGTCCTAGTACCACTCCACAAGTGTTGAAACCACATGTATGTACTAGTTTCCATCAGCTATGCTATGGACTTGATCAGGCCACACCCAGTTCGAGTGGATGTGGAGATTCTGGTGGATCATCTAGTTTCCTCAGTTCATTCGTAGAATTTCTTACTACAAAGAATACCCTAAGGATAGTGCAACACAGGTATAAATATGCACCTACATGTTGAATTTATAAGAATTTTAATGAACATATATATCAAAAAAAATTGCAATACATTTTAACAATCAAACTGTTTGGTGTACAGATGACATTAACGATGGGGAAATCATTTGCACTGCCAGTACATATGTCGACACCATTCCTAGTCAGCAACCCTTATGGGGTATTTTAATTTCAATTTTTAAAATTATATATGAAATAATTTTTAACTTGACTTTTAAATTTATAATTCAATTATGAACATATGTTTTAAATATTTATGTTGGTTCAAGGGAGTCAATCAAATTCCACGTCGATTCCACCTAAGGGGTTGTCGAGCCCTCCTCCACTATCGAGCATCATAGATCAGGGGTAGGTACATTTATATTGTAAATTATTTAACTTACATTACTATAGTTACAATTATGAATTTTGAATTCACTATATATCAAATGTGCATGTACTCTTGTAAATATTATAAGCATTAAATGTTTATATGTATGTCTAGGTTGGCACGGCCATGAGAATGGGGATCGGACAAACATTAGATGTCATGGCTACTCGTGAGGCATTTGAATTTCAGGGTGTTTAAAAATGTTTCTACACAAAATGTGCAAACTTGAATATACATTTTAACCTAATTCAAGTATACATGCTTTAAATTTGACCTTGCAGGAGTTTGTTACTACCACTTTCTACTCTGAATCAGTCATAGTTACACCTCAAGGAGAACATGCAGAGCAACCAAATATGATGGTAATTTAAATTTTTTATTATATTTAAATTCAAATACAAATTATATATTGTGAATAACTTTAATTAAATTTAAAATTGAATATATATATATATATATATATATATATGAGTTCATACATGTTAAATTATTTTTCTTTAATAACATGAGACACATCTTGTAGCTGAGCATGTACCAATAGGTCCTAGAATAGAGGGTGCACAACCACTTACGATACAATTTAAATATGATAAATTATAAATTAAATTGAATTAAATCATTTTTAATTATAAACTTTCATCCAATTTCAACTTTCTTTCTCTTGTATATGTAGATTGATTCAGAGCATTTAGAGGTTAGTCCAGGAGCACCAGAGCATCCAAAGCCAAATACCATGGTAATTTAATTTTATGATGAATTATAAATTAAATTGCATTAAATCATTTTTAATCGTCTTACATTTGATTTCATCTTTCTCTTGTACAGAGTGGTTCAGGTCATCTGCATAGTCCACATGGTGTGAAGAGGTCTCTTGATTATAGAGATGATATGAGTTAGAAATGATTTCATGTGCTATATTTCATTATTTCATGTACTACATATTTGGTTTCTCATGGAATTAATATTTTGTTTAATGTCCACTTTATTTCATGGGCTATACTCTTATGGACTTAATATATATTGGTTTCATGGACTTAATAAGAGTACTCTTATGGACTTAATATATGAATTTATTATTGTTTGATTTTAAATACAAATATGAAATTAAAGTTGAAATTAATAGGACATTTCAATATTCTTACTTTATAAATTTAGTGATCTATACATGATATACATGATATACATTCAATAGTTAGTGATAATTAGTCAATGTTCACTTATTTAATTCATTTACTAATAGGATGTCTTAAGGGGTCCTAATAGGATGTCTTAAGGATATCCTAATATGATTTCCTAATATGATGTCTTAAGGGGATGTATTAAGGGGTCTTAATATGACGTCTTAAGGGGTCCTAATATGACGTCTAAAGGGGATCAAAGAAGAGTATAACTTAGTACAAATATTAAGTGATATAAACAAGTATTATACTTTAGGGTGGCTCATCATAAAAAATGATATAAATAAGTATAATATTTAGGATGTCCTAATACGACATCTTAAGGGGATCAAAGAAGAGTATAATTAAGTATAATTATAAAGTGATATAAACAAGTATTATACTTTAGGGTGACTCATCATAACAAATTATATAATTAAGTATAATATTTAGGATATGTCCTAATACGACGTCTTAAGGGGATGTCTTAAGGGGTCCTAATATGACATCTTAAGGGGATCAAAGAAGTAATATACATGTTTAATTAGTGAGTATACAATCAAATTTAAAGTTTCAAAGTAGGGTGACTCATCATAACAAATGATATAATTAAGTATATAATATATAGGATATGTCCTAATAGGACACCTTAATGGGATGAAATACTTCAAAGTACATGTCTCATATTTAATCGCAATTGATATAATTGATTTAACAATAATTTATACATGATATTTAGTGATTATACAATCAAATGTAAAGTTTCAAAGTAGGAAAACATGCACATTTAACAAACAAAATATATAGAATATTGATTTTGATACATAAAAGTACATAGAGTATAATTGTGTATGTACATGTATTTGTAATTTGTACAAAATGTTTAATTGTGTAAGTATATATGTACATATATGTCAACTCAAAATAATGTTTACAAAATTTGGCTATGCCATCTCAAGAACATATGAAACTTGTGCCTAAAATGTAGTAGGTCTTCACGCCACTTGATATCAAAAAGGTACAAGGAATATCAATGAAATCATCAAAACATACATATTTTAGTTTATATAAAACTATCTATATGTACACAACTCAAGTACCTGTATTTAAAAGTATTCCAAACATGTGTGTAGGTTGAATCTACATCCTCTCCTTTTTGTTTCAAAGTATGAAATCAATACGATGATGACTTAAGGATACAAAAAGGATAATAAGTCAATTTTAACTATTAATGTACAAGAAATATAAATATATAATCAAAACATCTATTTAAATATAATTCAACTAATAATTACCTATTTTTACCAAGTATTCCATGTTGTCTAGGTTGAATCTGCATGGAATCTCCTTTTTGTGGTGATGGCTTAAGGATCTATAAAAGGAAAATTTAAATCAATTTCAACTAATAACACACTTGAGAAATATCAAAACATGTATTTAATCTATTTATAAGGACAATATAAAACTAAAACTATATTTACCTGTATTTACTTATTACATTGTACCATCTACATCCTCTCTTTTTTGCAACACATCTATGATTGTCTCATGCTCTTCCATAGAAATTGTCCATAGCACTTTATTTGTAGGTCTTCCACAATACCGATCTATTTTTATATTTGTTGCCACCACCAAATGTGAATAGTGTATAATCTTTTTATGTGTTTCATAATCTTCGAATGCAGGCAGACCATTCTTCCTTATTAGGTATTTTCATAGCCAAGTGTTAATAACCACCACCGATCCTATTGGAAAACATGATAACCATCATCAAATAAATTCTCAAAATTTTCTTAAGGGGATCAAAGACTTGTTCTAAAAATTTTCTTAAGGGGATCAAAAACTTGTTATCAAAATTTGCTTAAGGGGATGTCTTAAGGGGATCACTATACTTGTTGGATAATGATAGCCATCATCATCTTCTCAAGGTTCTATTAACTTATGTTTAGTCTCCACACAATGAGCCAACCGATATTTTGTTTCATCTTCATTCCCCTTAGGTGCAACAAAAACATACACATGTCTTGCAAACAAAATTTGATTTAATAACTTGTGCACATGTCCATATAATTTGACCAATCTACATGCATCCATTCATATGTATATAAATAAATAATTTAGTATTAAAAAATAGTAATAAAGTGAAATAAAATGAAATAAATTGAATTAAATTACCTTGTTGTACAAGGTCTGAAACATGGTCATAGTCTTCTGATGTAAACATTTGATCATTGTCTTCAATTGTTTCATATTGATCGTGTGCTTGTGTAGGTGTCAACGATATTTGCTTCCAATCTTCAACCTATTCTGCATTTTCACATGCTTCCCAATCTCTTGAGATACAAAACTGATAAAAACATGCAAGCTCCCTTGTCTAGAAAGTCCATGTGCTTGCATTTGAACTCTTAAATGAATTCCATTTAGTAGATCCATTGATTATCTCACAATCAAGTCTAGGTGGAATGTTCTCTTCTTCAACCAACCAAAAGAATCGGTGAATTGTAGAGTACTCGCTCGAACTAGGTGTGGATAATCTTGTATTGCACCAATCCACAATCCCATGTGCATCTTTAAACTTTACTGCATCCTCAAATTTTAGTTGTTCTCTAGCAAGAATTCTTTTAACAAATGCACTAGCTCCATCATGTTCTCCTTTACCATGCCCAACTTCAAAAAAACTCCACATATGTTGGACATTAAGTTCCTTGTGAACCCTACTTAACCAATAGAACATTTGAGCATTCTTGAATTGTTATGTACAATTATCTGACCATATGAGGTGTTCTATCATCTGGATTCCTCTTTCTTTTAATTTCTATAAAATATATTGAACAAACTTTGACGAGTATAACCAGTTGTCACTTAAATATAAATGACACCCCTTAAAATTTTCTATCATCCTATGTGCTATCATCTGCATGTCTATAAAAAATGTGAACAAACATAGCTACTTGCATTGAATTATAATATTGTGATTGATTTCCTCTTGTAGAGCTAGAGTATAGTTTTCTGCAAAATCAACCATTGATAGTATACTACCATCTGCATGTCTATAAAAAATATGAACAAACATAGCTACTCGCATTGAATTATAATATTGTCATTGATTTCCTCTTGTAGAGCTAGAGTATAGTTTTCTGCAAAATCAACCACTGATAGTATACTATCAACTGGAAATGTGTTTATACATGTGTGAAATTGGCCATCAAGCCATCGAGCATGTTGAGAGTGCATAACATATTTTGGTACAATCTTATTCTTAAATTCTAATATGAATACATGTACACTAACTTTTTTTGTAACTAAATCACAACGCTTTCCAATTTTTCCATCTTTTAGAGAATAGTTAACATTCTTAAATTTTTTAACATCCACTAATTATTTTCCAAAATCATTATCAACACTTTCATACATGCAAACTCTTAAGAATGAAACATTTCCACAACTAGTACATTGTCCAGAAATACAAGAACTTAAATAAAATAATTTTCCATTAGATCTTTCACAAAACCAGCTTGATATAAACTCCCTTATTGTTTCAAGTGGCATATTAATACCACATTCCTACACAATCATGTTAGTATGCAAAGGACAACGTATATATCAAAAAACATCATAAAAATAATGAAATTGAACTTGTGTTTTACAACAAGATACTCGTTGCTTATTATTTTTTACATACCAAGGTTTACATTTTTCAAAAGACCCTTGAATTATTTTAATATTACCAGGTAACACTAAATCACCACAAAATTTTCTATAAAATTCAATTTGTGTTGTATGTAATAGGTGTTTTGGACGAGGATCGCGAACTTTGGACCACTCTTGATTTTAAAACATATCTAGCATTAGATGATATGCTAGTATTATCATGCCAATATTTTTCAATCAAAGATTTAATTTCAATATTCAATTTCATGTCAAACTTCGAGAGTAGACCACTAAAACTCCAACATTAGTTAATTGGATCATTTTCTATACTCTTATTTTTTCCGCTCTTCGCAATGTTTTAGGATGTATATTTAAAATTTCACTAATATTGCTTACCATTCTTTTATTCAAAGTGGATTTATTAACTATAGTAGTTGTTATAGCTCTTCTTGTTGCATTCTTATCTTTAGATCTACTATTTTTTCCAATAGACTGAATGACACTAGCAATAGTAGACATAGCATATTTTACTGATTGATCTTTTCTTATTTGTTTAACAAAAATGCCTAGATTTTTCATTACTTTTCTCATTTTTCGCGCTCTCATCAATTGCATCATTAGTTGACATTGAATTGAAAGTTTTTTACGATAAAAAAATTGATTGTATAATCTACTAGCATGTGTTCTTATTTCTATCCAAGAAATCTTACCAGGAAGATTATCCAACATCACTTTCAATTTTAAAAAAATATATATTCATTTTCAACATCACTTCCATCAAATTCATTTTCATTTTCATTTTCATCTTCATTTTTCATTTTCATTTTCATTTTCAATTAAAGGATTTTCATTTTATTTTCAATAATAAAACAATTTTCATTTTCATTTTCATTAAAAGGATTTTCATTTCATTTTCAATAAAGTATTTTCATTTTCATTTTCAACAACAATTTGACTCAAATATTGAACTCTACAAATATTATCGATGTCAACAGTATGATATCCAACATTTTTTAAATCTCTAATAAACACCATTTCCATGAGGATCAAAGGTGGATTTGAATACGTACCCGGACTTGTTCCTATTGAAAAATTCTCCATAGCATTGAAAAGGATATATGAAGACATACTAGGAGTAGTTTGTATATTTGTATTAGTCTCCACATTCACCTCTTGCAAGTTTGCATCATCTACATCCATGGTCTCCTCAATGTTTATATCTTCAATAGTTACGGAATTGGATGCTTCACCATCATTCATTGATCAAATTCTCATTCTTCTTTCTCTTTGTCTTTCTTTCTCCTTCTCTCTCTTTGCTTGAATTTCTTTAGGGGTCAATACCTTCCTATCTTTCCTCTTATTCTAACATTGTGATCCCATGATTGAATTTTTTTGAAGTATACACAAATGGATGTCAAAAACTTGAGAGTCTTCCTTGTTTGTTCCTCCTTCAAACAAGTAGCAATTGTTCACAAAATTCCTCTTCCTCCTTCAAACAAGTAGAAATTGAACAAATTTCCTCTTCCTCCTTCAAACAAGTAGCAATTGAACAAAAATCCTCTTCCTCCTTCAAATAAGTAGCAATTAAACAAAAATCATCCTCCTCCTTCAAACAAGTAGCAATTGCACAAAATTTCTCTTCCTCCTTCAAACAAGTAGCTCAATTAAACAAAATTTCTCATCCTCCTTTGAAAAAAAATATCAATTCAACAAAATTTCTCTTCCTCCTTCAAACAATAGAAAATAAATAAAATTCCTCTTCCTCCTTTGAAAACAAATAGCAATTCAACAAAATTTCTCTTCCTTCTTCAAACAAGTAGCAATTAAATAAAATTCCTCTTCCTCCTTTGAAAACAAGTAGCAATTCAACAAAATTCCTTAGTAACTGTGTCCCAATGATGCCTCCTTTCAAAATTAAAAAAAAAATCCCAACTTGAAGAGATTCAACAAGACAAAAGGTGATAGAAAATAGGGAATATGTCGTAGTTGGCCGTACAAAATAATTCTCAAACCCAAGATGCCCCTTTTTGTCAGTAACATTAAAAAAAGTTCAAAAATAACTCAGGATCCTATTTAGTAAACGGGATCCTGAGTTAAACAAATCGGGATCCCATTCATTTTCAATAGGTAAATGAGAAATAGGATCTTGTTTACTAAACGAGATCTCGTTTATAAAGAAAACGAGATCCTGTTTCTTCAAATTTAAAATGTAGGTAGGGTTTTTGCTTTTTTGACAGGTTCGGAAAAAGGTTTGGGGATCTGAACTTAGGCCCTAGACCTGGCTTGACCTGCAAGTTGAAGGTCTTAGCAGTGTCACAAAAAAATAGTGACTTTGGGCATATGTTTGAAGACTTTTTTTGCAAAATTTTTCAATGAAATTAAAACCCATTATAGATTTGACAATGTAGATTCCAAATATGTTTTTTTTACAATTGGATTAATTTTTTTAATTTTTCATTTAATTTCTAATTAAACAGGTCCATAAACTTGAATTATCAGCGTTTTTTAGTATTTTAATATTTTTTTATCAACATAACATTTTCATGAACGAATTGCACAAAAGTGTACTTTAGATATTTCTTTTCAATTTAAAAAAAAACAAAAAATCATAAGTTTAGGTCATCTTATGTGTGACGAACACGATAATTTTTTAAAACACCAAATATGACCAATAAAAAATTAACAAAAAAAATATTCAATAAAAAAATATGGAAAGCATGCATTAGTGAGTTAAAAATATTTTCCAAAAGGATTTAGAAACATATAATTATTTAGGTCAAAATATGGATGGCGTACATGTGCATGGCATGGTAAAAAAAGACTTTTAAATAGTGGTTTTTAGAAATTCCTATTGAAAATCAATTTGTATCATCTGGGTATTGAAATAAATTACATATTTGGAAACTAGACTCTGAGTACTACATTTTATGATTAGTGATTTTTTTAAAGATTCCATCTCTAAGTGCTTCTAATTTTAAGGTCAAATGTGTCAAATTCTAAAAATCAAGGAAAACACACACAATGGCCAAAAAGTGGACTCAACTTCTTGCCAACACCTTGAGTGATTTTCATTCTAATGATGACGATTTTTATGACAAAATAGTTGCATAACATTCGCTTTGCTCCTTGCCATGTAATAGTTGTATGATCCTAGTATGCTCATTGTTACATGTTATACATTCATTGCAAATCATCATTCTCGTCACCTATCTAGGCTCATCCTTGTCCTACACATGGTGGGGGCAAGGGGTTAGAAATCCTTGTCCTAGCTTCGGCACTTGTCATTGTCCCTTTGGCTAGTGTCCCGTCTTCTGCATATATTGATCGAGATTGAGATGCAAACGACCTGCTATAGGTTGTCATGTATGTGCCTTACTAGTATTTTACATTATTTTCTTTTGCACGTTTCTTTATGTGATTTCATGTGCATAATGTGATCCCCCATACTATGGTGTATCTCTCTCTTTTTTTGTGCATTCCTCTATGTGTATCTACATTCTTCTATATGTCGTAAACATTTATCTTTTTCGTTTGTCTTGTGTTTTCCTTTTGGGGATGATGCAAGGCGTTGAGACATTTAGGTCTCTTCCATGTTGACCTGAAGGATTTTTCTTTATTTTCTCTCTCTATGTGTCATTCTTCTAGTTCTATGAGTATTTGGGGAATGATGACATTTTCGAGCTTATAACAACATTGTAGAAAAGATTTACTGACCCCAAATCCATAGATCCCTTATGTGTTTTTGGAGGGCAACCCCTCCCTCTTTTTTTGTGATGTAGCTTCATTTCCAAACATATGACTTGGCATAGGGCTTTCTGAGTAAGCTGTCATGTCTTAGGATTGAACATTGGCTACTTTAAAGCAATTGCTCACCACAATGGTGATAGCAACCGCTTTAAAGTGGGGGCATACATCGATAATATCTTTTGACATTTCTCATGTTTCATGGTGCGATTTTATTTTTTCTTGTGACGCATCCTTTTCTTGGTGGTGTCATTGGATTTGATATCCTCCAAGAGTTTGACATTTCTTAGCGTATGACTTTCCTTTTTGTGGTGATGCGAAGGGATGTGAACATTTTACTCTTGATTTTTCCTCTCTTGGAGACATTTGGAATAATGTTCCTTAAGAAGAAGACCTTACACAAATGAAGCAAGATCCCCTCGAACAAAAACCTATATATATATAATGTTCATAAGTGTTTGACATAATGCAGCTTGCTAACCTTGTGAAGCTCGAACCCATCCTTAATAAAGGACTCCAAGCATAACACACCTTGCTTGCCTATGGAGCCTTCCCCATGTTCATAGGTGTTTGGCATAACACATCTTGTTAAGTCCTATGGAGCCTAAAACCCTAAATTTAAGGCCACCTAGCATAACACACCTTGCTTTCCTGTGGAGCCTTGCCTAGCATTGAGGTGCCTTATTAAAATTGCCAGGAGGATAGCTTTGATATGGTATGGGAGCCTAATATGATTCTCATTGCCACCCTTTTCGAAGACTCACCTAATGGACAACTTGAAGTTGAATGGTACCTCAGAGTTAGCACAAACAGATAGCTTAGATGTGTTCCACATCACATTGGATAGTCTAGGCTTGATTTTCCTAGTCTTTGATGTTGTATGATTGTGTATCCTTGTCATTGTTGCATACATGATGCAGAAGAGGGAGGAGTTTGCTTTAAAATGACAATTCAAACTATTTCAAATGATTCTTCAACCTTCAAAACACAAACTTAACCTTATTTCTCAATCCCTTCATATTCTCCTTGTAACCTTGCAAATAGTGTTTTTTAACAACTTTCAAAAAAAATTGAAAACCCACATTACACTCATCATTTTAGATACCCATTAAGTTCTAATTTAACATATTAAAAAAGGAGATAAGGTTGTTTCAGAACAATACCCTCTAAAAATTGCTACTACACTTTCACATGAGCTCCAAATAGGTCACTTTTGCAAAGCAACTACCAACTAAACAGCCTACCAACCTTAAATCTCCATTTCTGGCCTTAACTAGGTTACAAAATGACTAGATCCAAAACTTATACCAATAGAATCATCCACAAACTCATCAGACTTCAAAATATCATCTAAACCCCTATTTAGGCTTGCTTCCAATGAGGGTTTATTGGATCTCTATACTCCCAGCCTCAAACCACTTTGAAAATGGTTTGAACACATCACTATGGGTCTAAACATGCTTAATAAACCAACTCCCATCCTTTAAAAATGCATTTTCCTCAAACTCTAACTTTTAGCCATCAATTTCAAGCCAAAAACCATGAAATTGCACCTAGGGCAACACCATATTCACTCAAAACCTCCTTCCTTGCTCCTGTAAACCTACTAACATGAAAGAGAACCCTAATTAACACCATTCCAGTGACTTTCAAAGCATTTCATCGATGGAATGGTCATTTAGGCCATTTTCTTATTCTCAAACCCATAAAATAGGGTTTTCTGGACGCCCTTAGTAAAATGCTTGTAAAAACCTTCAAATCTTATGAAAATTCCTCAAATCAAAACAAGATGATGGATAAGACATTCCTACATCAACTAATATCAGTTTAACATTAGTAAAAGGCCGTATAGGCCATACAATATTTTTGTAGCAGCAAATTTACCAAAAAAACACACTGAAAATGGAGATTTCTTATTGCTTCTTCAATAGCCTTCTCTTTGACCCATACATATTGTATTTAAACCTTGTAAATCAAAAAATAACTAACACAACCAACTCAAACTACCTTTTGAGCTTCATGACCATTGGTCTTCCACATTTTGCATTTTTTGCATTTTTGCAACATTGCAATATGACAAATTTTGTAAAATGAACCCTATATGATTCTAGTTACATATCAAATGGTCTATTATGACCTTATTAGAATAAATAAGACTCAAAACACCCAAACAAATAACATTAGACCTTATTTACAAAAATGGACTTGGTGCCCCTACACCATACACCCGGATTGAAAAGAACTCATGTCCCTTGAGAATTGAATTGTAGCTTGTTCACACCATCTCTTTGATCTCCAAAAATTATTTCATTTGGTACTCCTTTCCAATGAGTTAGATATTGAAAAAATGCATTTCCTTTTACCTTTGACCAGATCTTTCTTTGAAATTGTTTTCCTCCACTTAATGGATTTTGTCCAACTTTCTCTTCATTTGGAGCTGATGCTAAACCTGTCTTCATACCTACAAACATACCTTTGCCATCTATATTTTGAACTATATTGTTCTTAACTCTTGACACACACTTGATCTCATCCACATGTCATTTCCATTCACCTTGATTCATTCCATCTTTTTCCTTTATCTCTTTCATCAGATTTTCTGCCCCAATAATCTTTGTATCATCAGGTTTGCAAACCTCTGTTGTGATAGAATTTGACTATCCACTAGCCTCCTTTACAATCACTGAACAAAGCATTGTCCCTATCATAATCTTATCATGCCTTTCTAACCCATCTTTCACTTCCATAATTAATTCATCATTGACCTTCTCTTTATCTATTTTTGACATCAACTCATTATCTTTTCCCTCCAACATGGAATCATTCTTCAAACATATTGTCTTAGCATCTCCATTTTGTGTGGTGGCTGCAAACTCTTCATGTTTTTCTTCCTCAACCTTTGCAAACTCTTTCTTGCCCAACATAATCACCTTTGCTGCCTTACCCTGTCCTTTATCATCCTCTACTAATGGAGTTAATGTAAAAGTGCTTCCATCTTTCTCAATCTGATAAGTATTGTTTCTTCCATTATAGATTGCATGTCTATCAAACTACCATGGTCTTCCAAGTAACAAATGGAAACAATCCATAAGCAACACAGCACAAACAATCTTGTATTTATATCCACCAATATTAATCTCAACCCAAGCTTGTTCATTTACCAAAATAGATTGATTATCATTTAGCCAAGACAATTTATAAGGTGTTTCATGAGGTACCTTTTCCAATTTTAGTTTATCAACCATTTCTATTGACACCATATTATCAATACTTCCAGAGTCTATGACAACTTTGCATACCTTTCCATTGCACTTGAAGGTGGTCTTGAAAAGTGTTCTTTGTGTTGATTCTTTCTCCTTAGATGCTTTAAGTAGTGTTCTTCTCACCATCAAGGATTCCCCAACTTATGGAGCAACAAGTTGATTAGGAGAATGAATGCTCTAACAATCTCCATCTTGCTCCAATTGTACTCTTTTATCACCACCACTTGAAGTAGAACCTTGTTTCTTTGGACACTTCCATGCTTGATGGCCAAACTGATTACAATGATAACACCTTCCTGAAAATGATCTTGAACCTCTACCTCCACCAAATCTTCCTCTGAAGCCTCTAAAACCACTTCTTTGATCAACAACTTGGTCTTTTGTTTTGCTTGCATCTTCTTGCTCTTCATAGATTTGTCTTGTACCTCTTCCTCTATTAGTGTTGTCTCTTCCTCTTCCTTGTCTTTCTTACCTTCTTTTTAGTTTCTCTTCTGCCCTAGCAACCAATTGAAAACATTCCTCAACTATCCTAGGTGTAGCCAAACTCAATTCATCTTGAATTTGAAATCTTAGCCCACACATATACCTTGCTATCTTTTCATTTTCATATTCAACATGACCAGCCCCAATACTTAATTTGTGAAATTCTTCAATGTAGGCCATGACATCCTTATCCTTTTGCTTTAAACTTTGCAACTTCTTAAATGAAATCATCATCAACTTGGACTCTACATGGAGGGTTTTCATTCTCACCCTCTTCCTCTTCCTCTCAGTCACTTTCCTCTTCAGTGGTCTTTCCTCTTCTTTACTTTGTCTCTAATGCTACAAATCTAGCTAAGATTGCTTCTTGTGACTCCTTTAATAACTTAATCTCTCTTGCAAGTACTACACTACCTTTAAGAGGCATCTTGTCCTTCAACTTTCAACCTTTCTCTTCTTCAATCTTCAACGTTTCCCCTTCAAAAGATCTAACACCTATGCTCTGATACCAATTGATGCAGATCAGGGAGGAGTTTTCTTAACAATCACAATTCAAACTATTTCAAATTATTTTTCAACATTCAAAACACAAACTTAACCTTATTTCTCAATCCCTTCATATTCTCCTTGTATGCTTGCAAATAGTGTTTTCTGACCACAACTTTCAAAAACAATTGAAAACCCACATGCCACTCATCATTTTAGATACTCATTAAGTTCTACTTTAACATATCCAAAAAGGAGATAGGGTTGGTTTAGAACAATACCCTCTAAAAATTGTTGCTATGCTTTCACATGAGCCCCAAATAGGTCACTTTTACAAAGCAACTACCAACTAAACAGCCTACCAACCTTAAACCTCCATTTTTGGACCTTAACCAAGTTAAAAAATGATTGGATCCAAAAATTATACCAATAGAATCAACCACAAACTCATCAGACTTCAAAATAGCATCTAAACCCCTATTTAGGCTTGCTTCCAATGAGGGTTTATTGGATCTCTATACTCCCAGCCTCAAACCACTTTGCAAATTCCTTAGACACATCACTATGGGTCTTCACATGCTCAATTAACCAACTCCCATACTTTAACAATGCATTTTCCTCAAACTCTAACTTCTAGCTATTAATTTCAAGCCAAAAATGATGAAATTATACCTAGGGAAACACCATATTCGCTTAAAACCTCCTTCCTTGCTCCTATAAGCCTACTAACATGAAATAACACCATAAATAACACCATTCCACCAAATTTCAGAGCATTTCATCGGTGGAATGATCATTTAGGCCATTTTTTTACTCTCAAATCCACAAATAGGGTTTTTTGGCCACCCTTAGTAAAATGCTTGTAAAAACCTTCAAATCTTATGAAAATGCCTCAAATAAAAACTAGATGATGGCTAAGACATTTCTACATCAAATTAGATTAGTTTGACATCAGTACTAGGCCATATAGGCCATACAATCTTTCTATAGCAGGAAATTTACCAAAAAAACACACAAAAAATGGAGATTTCTTATTGCTTCTTCAACAAAAATCTTCAACATCCTTCTCTTCAACCCATACACATTGTATTTAAACCTTGGACATCAAAAAAAAAATAACATAACCAACTCAAACTACCTTTTGAGCTTCATGACCGTTGGTCTTCCACATTTTGCATTTTTGGCATTTTTGCAACATTGCAATATGACAACTTTTGAAAGTATGGACAACCTTTGTAAAATGAACCCTATATGATTCTAGTTACATCTCAAATTGTCTATTATGACCTTATTAGACTAAATAAAACTCAAAACACCCAAAAACATAACATTAGACCTTATTTACAAAAAATGGACTTGGTGCCCCTACACCAATACATAAGTGTCTTGAATGTCTACTTTAGTGTGAGTTTAACATGGGGTCATACTCTCACTAAAGTGGGGGAGAAATGTAGCGTGGGGAAAAATTTAGCATAGGAAAAAGTATTCATTTTTCACACTTAATTTGGAGATAATTAATAATAAAATGAGCTTAATGTTTCCTTAATTTAGTGTTGTAATATGTTTTTCATATTCACATTAAGTTTAAGGCCCTTTTAAACTAAATGGACTTAATTGCGCCTTATTTAGGGTGTTGTAAAGTGTACCTTTACACTTTTGCACTAATCTAGGGCTTTATTAATTAATTGAGGTTAATTTCCCTTACTTAGCTCCTTTAATTCAAATCCAAGCCTGATTAAATGCAAATTTTGAGGGATAAAACCTGACATTCATAAATACTATTACACAACACTTAATTTTGGAAGATGTATGTCCTAGGACCCATTTTCCATAGGGCGAATGGGTCCTCACTTAGACCTAGGACCCTATTTTTACATAATGTTTAACATTGTTCGATGTGTGTCCTAGTTATGTTCGATGTGTGTCCTAGTTAAGTGGCCTAGGACCCATTCGCCCAAGGTAAGTGGCAAATGGGTCCTCACTTAGACCTAGGACCCCTCTTTTGAATATGTTTGTGGTAGTATTTTAATGATTTCAAATCTATAATTCAATTTCGGCTTGTGATATTTGAATTTTGGGAATTAATGATATGTATAAATACAAGGTCATCTCACTAAGTTTCATCCTAAAACTTTCAAGTAATCAAGAAATTTTCACAAGAGAATTGATAGAACATTCAAGAGCATTTCTAAGGAATTCAAGAACAAATTTGTAGAAGATTATTGCAGCAATCAAGATTCCATTGTCATGTCAAAGATACATATTGCATCATGCATGTTATTTGAGATAATATGGTGATGTAGTGTTCAAGATCTATCAAGCATTCAAAGGCATTGTTTCACATCAAGTTTCATGATCAAAATCTACATCCATTGAAGCTAACTCATGCAAGTTTGCAGATCTACAATCCAAGGACCTTGCATCAAAGGTTTGGTGAGTTGTTACATATTGTTGTTAATTCATCATTCATTCCTTCTTGTTTCATTTCATTTCAAGATTTAATTACCAAAATGGGGTTTGACCAAGGTAAACCACCATTCCCTAACAAAACAACATTTTTCTCTCTTTGGTGTGTGATTGCAAATTTTAAGTTCAAGATCATTTGGAGAGCAAAATTGAAGAAAGTTGCAAAGTTGTCAAATCACGAAAATTGACCTATAAGATTTATTTTCAGATTTTCGATAGTGAACAACTAGAATATGGGAGTGCAGACTTAGTAGAACAGAACCCAGAAACTGATTTTCCAGAACCCTAGCTAGGACCCATTCACCATAGGGTGAATGAGTCCTTAGTGAGATTCAAAAGGTGACTTTTGGTGAAAGGTACACAAAATTTTACCATTTTTAGGTCTTCCTTTTGATTGCTATTTGGGTTAGATTTTATTACTGTTTCTCATTTGCATCTTATAACACACATTTTTAATGAAATTAGGAAAATAGGTCATCATACCCTCTTTGTTATCAATTCATTTTGATCAACCTATTTTTATATGTTACAATATCATTGAGATATATGTGATTGATTTGTATACCATATACATGATAAATCATATTAAGGTTGTATTGTGTGTCCAATGTGTATATTTGCATAAGGGTTTTTATGTTGGTGTTGCATCATATGAATCAAACTTGTATGGTGTTCTTAGAGTGCTTGTTTGTATTAATAGTGGTGGCATTTATATCATTAAGCTATATATGTATGGTTATCATATGGAATGTAAACTGGTCTAGTTCATATTATGCTTGAACATTATGTATCTCATTGAGTTTTGTGAATAATACCTTGTATGGCTTGTACATAGGGTTAATTTTTATTAAATTTATATGGTGTGCTAATGTGAATGAGGATTTGGTATGTATGCAATTGACTTGTATACACATCCTCATTTATATGGAATTTATGTTATGTTTGCATCACATATGCCAATTGAATTTGTATGGTGAATATCATGTGCTTGTGTTTATTAGGATTGAATAGTATTTATATCATTGAGTTATATACGATTTATTTGTATGGTATGTACATGAGGATAATTCATACTAATGTTATATTGTGTTCCCAATATGGATATGTACATAATCATTTTATGTTAAAGTGTTGCATCAAGTGTGAAACAAACTTGTATTTTTTGCTTAATTTTTTTGTGTCCATTATTATTGTTGGAATTTATGACATTAATTTGCATGCATGTGCTTATTTCATATGGAATATATATTGGTCTTGTTCATAGTATGGTTGAATGTTATGTTTGTCATTGAATTTTATGCATAATACTCTCCATGGAACATACATACCTAGCTAATTTTAATTAAATTTGTATGGTGTTCTTGGTGCACTAATGTGAATTGGGCTTTAGCATAAATGCAATTGACTTGTAAACACATTATTTCTTATATATAATTTTATGTTATGATTATTGATGCAAAGAAAGAAACTTAAACGACAACTTTCCAAAAGTTTGACAGACCCTTCTATGGAAGTTAGGTGATGCCTTGTTCTACTAGCCCTTAAACCCTCAATTTAGACACAAATTGATACTTTTCATGACAAAACTCATTATTTATGCCTTAAAGGGTCCTATAAAATCCATTAAAATCTATAAAAGGTTCACTTTTAGTAAGGTTTCAACTAGTCCCTATAATCTAACCTACAAGCCTTTCATTCCTAGGCTTTAAACCCTTATTTCCTTGGAAAACCTTACTTTTTATTCCTTTTATGGCTTTAAAACCTTTAACATGCCTTATAAAACCTCCACAAACCTTTACCTTGTTTGAAAAACTCAAGAAATTCAAATTTTCAACAAACTCTAGAACCGTTCTAGGGTTATGACAGTCTTTTTGGCAAGGATTTCCAGCAAACAGTCCTAAATAACTCATGCAAACCAACAGAAATGGAGCTCAAAATTGGTAATAACTTAACCAAGACCCTAATAGAGGTTCTCACAAAATTTCATGATTTTTCACCATACCAAAAAAAAAGATATGAACTTTTTTTTATTGTTGAAAACCCTAGTTTCTGAACAGAGTAGCGAGCACTATTTTGAACATAACTTGAGAAAAACTCAATGAAATCACCTCAATAAAATTGTATTTGGACCTTAATACATGCCATTATCATCTCACGTAAACACATACCTGAAAATTGACTGTACAGATCTGTACCAAACTGTTATTTGCTGTTTTTTTCAGAAAAAACTGTCATAAATTTGCAAATAACAGGGTATTTTCTTGAAATCTTGCTCCTCAACTTCTTGGAGCATATTTTTTTCATTCATTCCACATCCAATAACTTACAAAAAGAAGTTACACTTGAGCATATTTCCTTTTCCTTCAATAATCCTAATGTCCATGTAATTAAATTTGGCATTTATGTTTTTTTTTTTTGCAACTTTAAACCCTATACCACACCTAGGCTAGAAAACATTACAAAAGATTATATATGGTTTTCTAAGACCATTTTTTTCATTTTTTTTGACATACAACTCATAGAACAAAATAGTCCTTAAAAAATCAACTAGGTCTCTTGGACCTTCAAGAACAACATTCAAGTGATGCTCTTGCATCATACTCCCTAGGGAAAATAAATTTGAGTTCCATCTCAAATGATGGTCTTCTTTTCTTTCTCTTCTTCCAATTGTGTTGCATGCTTATCTGTTCTCTAACCTCCTCTTGATCCTCTCCATGCTTGGCTTGATCTTCTCCATGTTTTTTGGTCTCCACGCTTTTGTTTCATGCTTGCTTTTTGTACCTCCTCCTATTAATCTTCTTCTCAACTACAAGACTCCAAAATTCTATTTCTCCTTCATATGCCTCATTATTGGTGTCCATTTTTTCATCCTCTTCATTCTCTCCTTTGTCTGCACCTATACAAACATTATCATCAACATGCATTGGATAAGAACCATGAAGCCAATTTGCCTCTTCACTAGCTCCTTGTGCTTGTTTTCTTGTGTCTTCCTTCACTGTCCTACTTGTTTTCATACGTTCATTATGTTGCAAGAATGGAAGAAGAATGAAGTGTTGTCATTGATGTCAAACTGTCAGTTGATTATCTACTAGTTGTTGTTGATTGTATATGTCGAGGATATTGAGAAAATTGTATTAAAAGAAGGTTGTTGGTTCTGGCGCTTGTGAACTATGTTTTCTTTGTGTGTTGATTGAGGTCCAGGATATTTGTTGCTGGTCCGAATTTCTCTTTTATGGAGTCTTATGGTGTATGGTTCAAGAGTTGTGTTTCCTTGGTTCTATTGAAGTTGGTTTTGGCATTTGGAAGTATCAAGCTTAATTGATCTATGTGTTTTACATTGGTGTGGCCGACCGTGTGTCAAGCACTACTTTCAAAGTTGATGAAGCATGTTGGATCTATTATGGGTCCTGGTGAAGCATGTGTTTTGGGTCGCCCTCATTCTAATTCCACCCTAGGATGTTTGACACTGACCTAATTTGAATTTGAAGTTGGAATGTCGACTTTGTATCTTTTCAAGGTTGGAGATAGTATAAATATAGAATGTGTTAGAGATGAAAATTGTACATAAGAAAAGAAGGAATATAAGTGAAAGAGTAGACACGAGTTTGATGTTATTCTTAAAGTGTGTGAGTTAAGTGTGATGTTCAATGTGGAGCTCAAATGTTGAGTTTTCGGATGCAGTGAGTAGAAGGATAACTCTATCATTCATGCAATTTGATAAGTGATTGTGGTGGAATCTTTGTTGCATTGGGATTGTTGTCTATCTGTAACAAGTCTTCTTTGTCTTCTTTGTATTTCTATGGCAGTGATCCCTCCAAGTTGTAGCCCTGTGGACAGTGAATCCTTATTTTAGGTAGTGAGCCTTATCTCAGATAGTGACCCTTTTGTAATCAGTTTTGATATTCTCTATAGTGTGAGTTAATCCTCACCATGGTTTTTCCCTCATTGGGGTTTCCATGTAAATCTAGTGTTATTGTGTTTGTGCATTTGCATTTGATGGTTGATCACTTAATCAATTTATGTGTTAGTTTCGGTAATTGAATTTAAGGTTAAAATATGTGACAACCAATTCACCCCCCTCCTCTCAGTTGTCCTATCCAACAATTGGTATCAGAGCTTGGTTCCTTGGTGAAGAGCTTAACCACTTGAAGAAGGTTCAAGATGGCTAACAAAATGGTCTTTGATTATCTGAGATTTGATGGAACTAACTATGGTATCTGGAAAGTATTGATGGAAGAATATCTGGAGCATTGCAGATTTGATGTAGAGAAAGCTTATAAGAATCCCTACACTCCTACAAATGGTCTAAATACACCTAAAGTAACTAGACCACATGAAGTGAATAACAAGGAAAAAATCATCTTGAAGAATAGTTTGGTACATTCTAAGTTGATTAAGGTCCAAAATTTGAAGATAGCTAAGGAAGTCTAGGATGCTTTAGAAAGAGCACACAATGGTGATGATAGGGTAAAAGAGGAAAAATTAAAAAATTTGGAAACACAGTTTGATCTTCTACATACGACCGAAGATGAGAATGTTAAAGCCTATGTACAGAGATTGGATGAGGTAGTGGGTGGAATGTGATCTCTTGGTGCTATTGTAGATGAAACCAAAATTGTAAAGAAGATTCTCAGAACTCTTCTTGATGCTTATAGTGAAAAGGTGAGTTTTATTGAGTAGACTATAGATTACAAGACTTGTACTAAGGATTTCTTAGGATTTTTGACATCTTATGAAATGAGGAAGCCAAATCTAAGAAGTGGAGGAAAAACATAAATTGCTTTTAAAGCTACAAAAATTGAAGATTCAGATGAAGAGAACTTTGAAGAAATCAAGGCTAACTTTGTAAGAAGATTGAGAAAAGGCTCTGGTAAGTATGAAGGAAAATTTCCCTTTAAATGCTTTAGTTGTGGAGAAATTGGACACTATGCTACAAAGTGTCTAGAAATAACTAAAAATATTAAGCAAAGACATGAGAAAGGAAAGAAAATAAGATTAACAGAGCTTACTATGTAAATGAGAATGCTAGTATTTCAGATGAAGATCCAAGTGACAATGAATGCTTGTTCTTGGTGATTAAAGATGAACCTACTTCTACTAATTCAGAAAGAAAGTCAAAGGGAAGTCCTCCAGAGAAGGAGAGAAATGAAGGTATAGTTGTCTCTGCCCTACATGCTAAATAGGAAAAGAATTTTTGGGTAGTTGATAGTGATTGTTCACATCACATGACTGGTGACAAGAGTAAGTTTTTGAAACTTGAAAAATATGATGGAGGTTTGGTTATGTTTGGAGATGATACTGGTGCTAAAATTTGTGGGATAGGTCTAGTAAGTTTTGATGGCAACCATCATACTGACGATGTCTACTATGTTAAGGGTTTAAGGCATAATTTCTTGAGCATTGGTCAAATGTGTATAAAGGGATATGATATTGTGTTTAAGGATGAGAAGTGTGAGATCCGGAAATTTGATTGATATAGTAAATAATTCTAAAGGGAATATTTATCAACTTAAAGGTGTTGATGGACGATGTTTTATGACTTAGATAAATGATAGCTAGTTATGGCATAGGAGAATGTGTCACATGAATTTTGATAACTTGGCAAGGATTAGTACTGTTCAAGCCATGAGAGATCTACCAAGAATTACAAAGCCTGTAAATGCTATCTACAGGAATTGCCGGTTCAAGAAGCAAACAAGAAATCATTACAGATTAAGAGAACAATCTACTACTGGATTGTTGGATTTGGTTAATATAGATATTTGTGGTCCCATGAGAGTGCGAAGTCTACTTGGTGAAAGGTCCTTTATGATTTTAATTGATAATTATTATAGATATACTTGGGTTACATTTTTGAGAAAAAAATTAGAAGCATTAGATAGATTCAAAGCATTCAAGGCTATGGTTGAAAATGAAGTGATTTTGAAGATAAAATGCTTGAGATATGACAGAGGTGGTGAATTCACCTCCCATGAGTTTAATATGTTCTGTGAAGTGAATGGAATAAAGAGACAGTTATCTACTTCGATAACTCCTCAGCAGAATGGAGTTGTTGAAAGGAAAAATAGAACCATTCAAGAAGCTGCTAGGTCAATGATCACTGAAGCCGGATTACTGAAAGTTTACTGGAAAGAATATGTTCACACTACTGTGTATGTATTCAATAGAGTTTAGGCAAGAGAAAAAAGTAAAAAGACTCCCTATGAGCTATGGCACAAAAGAATTCCAACTGTTAAATATTTCAAGGTATTCAGAAGCAAATGCTATATCATAAGAGATGAGGAAACATTGGGAAAGTTTGATGCAAGATGTGATGAAGGAATATTTCTTGGTTACTCCACTAAAAGCAAGGCATATAGATGTTTCAACAAAAGATTGAGGAAGATTGTGGAGAGCTCGAATGTGAAGGTTGATGAAACAGTGAAGAATTCTATTGATATTGATGGATATGTGTCTGATGAACATAATTGTGTGAGAATAGAATAAATTGTGAAAGAATAGGATAGAGATGAGCAGAAAGAGAAGAATGAAAGAGAAAATGATGCTCTGGTAATGTCCCCTAGAACACCAAAATATGTACATAGAAGTCATTCAGAAAGTCAAATTATTGGAGACAAGAGAAAAGGTGTGTTGACTAGAAGCAAAGTTGTTGTTGAAGTAAATTTGTACTTATTCTCTGAAATTGAATCAAAGTTAGTAAGTGAAGCGAGTGAGGATGAACATTGGAAGGAAGCAATGAAAGAAAAAAAATTGTAGATTAAAAATAAACAAACTTGGGAATTGGTCCCAAGATCGAAAGACAAAAATATCATTGGATCAAAATGGGTATTCAGAAACAAGCTAAATGAGAATGGGAATTTTTTTAAAAACAAAGCAAGGCTTGTGTGTAAAGGCTACTCACAAGTGGAAGGTATAGATTTTCAGGAGACTTTTTCCCCAGTAGCAAGAATGGAAGCTATAAGGATGTTTTTGGCATTAGTTGTTTATAAATATTTCAAAGTCTATTAGATGGATGTCAAGTCAACATTTCTGAATGGTGAACTAGATGAAGAGGTTTATATGGAACAACCGGAAGGATTTTAGTTAACAGATCAACCGGATATGGTGTGCAGATTGAAGAAAGATTTATATGGACTGAAGCAAGCCCCTAGAGCCTAGTATGCAAGGTTAGATAATTACTTGAATCAACAAGGATTTAACAAAGGTACAACAAATAGTAATTTGTATTTCAATACTGAAAATGACAAAATCTTGATTGTAGTTGTATATGTTGATGACATTATCTTTGGAGGAAATGAAAAGATGTGTAAGATGTTTGTGGAAGAAATGTAGAAAGAATTTGAAATGTATATGTTTGGCGAGATGAATTTCTTTCTTGGGCTACAAATTAATCAAATAGAGAAAGGAATTTTCATTTCACAATCTAAGTCTGTGAGAGAAATGTTCAGAAAATTTGGGATGGATAGTTCCAAACCGGTAAGTACTCCTATGGTGACTGGATGCAAGTTGGGAAAATATGATGATTCACCTAAGATTGATCAGAGCAAGTATAGATCTATGATTGACGGACTACTGTATTTGACTGCTACTAGACCAGATATTATGCATATGATTTGTCTTGTGGCTAGATTTCAAGAAGATCCGAAGGAAAAAAATGTTACTACAATTAAAGAATATTCAAATATTTGAAAGCACTCTGGATTATGGATTATGGTATCCTAAAGATACTTATTTTACACTCAATGTTTATATAGATGCAGATTGGGCTGGAAGTATCAATGACAGAAAGAGTACAAGTGGTGGTGCATTATTTCTTGGATGTAGATTGGTGGCATGGTTGAGTAAAAAACAAGATTCAATTTCTTTGTCCATTGTTGAAGCTGAGTATATTGCTGCTATATTGTGATGTACACAAGTTTTATGGATGAAATAGAAATTGAAAGATATCACAGTGCTACATGATGATCCTATTTCTATCTTCTATGATAACACAAGTGCAATTAATATTTTGAAGAATCTTGTGATGCACTTGAGAACGAAGCATATATCTATTAGGTATCATTTCTTAAGAGAGAAGGTCATGGAAAATGAATTCAAGCTTGAGTATGTTTTGAAAAAGGATCAAATTGTGGATATATTTACAAAGGCTCTTCCTAAAGATACTTTTGAGTATCTCTGGGATAAGCTAGGGGTTATTGCCCCTCCTTTTACAAACTAAGATGCATTTGGAGATGCATTAGTTCGGTGAATTCATGATTCTATCTTTTGGATTGATGTTTTTTGGTGGCTACCCTCAAGGGGAGTAGGTAGATTTTCTAAGTGTTGTCATTATGAGTTAAAAGAAGTTTCAATGGACATATCTTTTGCCTTTTCCATTGATGTCAAAGGGGGAGAGAGAGCATGTGAAAAAGAAAAAAAAGGAGAGAGAGCATATGAAAAGGAAAAGAAATTTAATAAGAGAAAGTAGGTAATGAGGAAGATTATCTTTCAAAAGGGGAAAAGCAGAAAGAAAAAATCTTGAGAATTATTTTTATAATAGGTATGGTGTCTTTGGTGGTTTTTCACATCATGTGTTTTCGTCAATGAAAAAGGGGGAGATTGTTGCAAGAATGGAAGAATAATGAAGTGTTGTCATTGATGTCAACCTGTCAGCTGCTTATCTACTAGTTGTTGTTGTTGATTGTATATGTTGAGGATATTGAAAAAATTGTATTAAAAGAAGGTTGTTGGTTCTGGTGCTTGTGAACTATGTTTTCTCTGTGTGTTGATTGAGGTCTAAGATATTTGTTGTTGGTCCTTATTTCTATTTGATGAAGTCTTATGGTGTATGGGTCAAGAGTTGTGTTGCCCTGGTTCTATTGAAGTTGGTTTTGGCATTTGGAAGTATCAAGCTTAATTCATCTATGTGTTTTACACTGGTGTGGCCGACTGTGTGTCAAGCACTAATTTTGAAGTTGATGAAGCATGTTGGATCTATTATGGGTCTTGGTGAAGAATTTGTTTTGGGTCACCCTCATTCTAATTCCACCCTAGGATGTTTGGTGCTGACCTAATTTGAATTTGAAGTTGGATGGCCGACTTTGTATCTTTTCAAGGATGGAGATAGTATAAATACATAATGTGCTAGCGATGAAAATTGTACATAAGAAAAGGAAGATAAGTGAAAGAGCAGACACGAGTTTGATGCTATTCTTAAAGTGTGTGAGTTAAGTGTGTGGTTGTTCAATGTGGAGCTTAAACGTTGAGTTTTTGTGTGCAGTGAGTAGAAGGGTAACTCTATCATTCATGCGAGTTGACAAGTGATTGTGGTGGAATCTTTGTTGCATTAGGATTTTTATCTCTCTGTAAAAAGTCTTCTTTATCTTCTTTGTATCTCTGTGGCAGTGAGCCCTTCGGGTTGTAGCCCTATGGACAGTGAGTCCTTATTTCAGGCAGTGAGCCTTATTTCAGGTAGTGAGCCTTATTTCAGGCAGTGAGCCTTTTTGTAATTGGTTTTGATATTCTCTATAATGTGAGTTAATCCTCACCATGGTTTTTCTCTCATTGGGTTTTCCACGTAAATCTAGTGTTATTGTGTTTGTGCATTTGCATTTGATGGTTGATCACTTAATTGGTTTATGTGTTAGCTTCAGTAATTGAATTTAAGGTTATAATCTGCAACAACTGATTCACCCCCTTCTCAGTTGTCCTATCCAACACATTAACAATCTTCACCTTCCACTCTTGTTCTATCTCAAAAAATTGTGCACAAAAATCATCTTTAAGTACCTCACAATGTACCTTTGTTGAAACTTGTTTCCTTTCTTTCTCATATAGCAACTATTTTCTATCCAAACTTTGTTCACCTTCACCCTCCAAGACAACTATCCTTTTCTTTCTTTTATTTTTAACAATCACCTTTATAGGCCACTTCACCTTCTTTTTCATTGGCCAATGCTGAACATTTCCTTGGTATCCTTCTTCAAGACACTACTACACTATGAGCTTAATACCTCTTTTCAACTCTTCCATTTTGCTAGCAAACTCTGTATCTTGGCTTATCTTGTTGTCTTTCATCTTCTCCTTCCTTTTGAGGCTTTATTTCTTATCTTGCTACCGCATCTTCATGTCTTCATGATACCTCACCTTAGGCTTCTTTCTTTTCCTCTGGCCTAGCCTTTTGGTACCCCAATACCTTCACACACAACCTTATACAAAATCTTATTAACTTGGAAAAATTTCACTACCAGATATTTTTGGGCTTTGATATAAAAAATGATACAAAGAAAGAAACTTAAACAACTTTCCAAAAGTTTGACTGACCCTTGTATGGAAATTAGGTGATACCCTATTCTAGTAGCCCTTAAACCCTCAATTTAGACCCAAATTGATACTTGTCATGAAAAAAATCATTATTGATGCCTTAAAAGGTCTTATAACATTCATTAAAATCTATAAAATATTCACTTTTAGTAAGGTTTCATCTAGTCCTTGTAATCTAAACCTATAATCCTTTCATTCCTAGGCTTTAAACCCTTATTTCCTTGGCAAACTTGGCCTCTTAACATATAAAAACTCACTTTTGATGCCTTTTATGGCTTGAACACCTTTAACATGCCTTATAGAACCTCCACACACCTTTACCTTGTTTGAAAAACTCAAGAAATTCAAATTTTCAATAAACTCTAACTGTTCTAGGGTTATGACAATCCTTTTGGCAGGAATTTCTAGCAAACAGTCCTAGATAACTCATGCAAACCAATAGATATGGAGCCCAAAATTGGTGATAATTTAACCAAGACCCTAATAGAGGTTCTTACAAAATTTTATGATTTTTCACCTTACCAAAAAAAGATATGAACTTTTTTCTATTGTTGAAAACCCTAGTTTCCAAACAGAGCAACAAGCACTATTTTGATCATAACTTGAGTAAAACTCAATGAAATAACCTAAAACAAATTTAGTTTGGACCTTAAGACATGCAATTATCATCCCACACAAACAAAGACCTGAAACTTGACTGTACAGATCCGTACCAAACTGTTCTTTGCTATTTTTTTAGAAAAAATGACATAAATTTGCAAATAATAGGGTATTTTCTTGAAATCTTGCTCCCCAACTTCTTGGAGCATGTTTTTTCATTCATTCCACATCCAAGAACTTACAAAAATTAGTTACACTTGAGCACATGTCCTTTTCCTTCAATAACCCTAATGTCCATGTCATTAAACTTGACATTTATGCATTTTTTTTGCAACTTTTAACCCTATACAACACCTAGGCTAGAAAACATTACAAAAGATTATATATATGGTTTTGTAAGACAATTTTTTTGATCTTTTCTTAACATAAAACTCACAAAACAAAATAGTTCTTAAAACATCAACTAGGTCTCTTGGACCTTCAAGAACAACATTTAGGTGATGCTCCTGCATCAATTACATCATAAGATTGAATGATATTTTATATCATTGATTTATATGTGATTAATTTGTATTCTATGTATAGGAGGATAATTCATACTAAGGATGTATTGTGTGCCTGATATGTACATATGCATAAGAATTTTATGTTTGTGTTGCATCAAGTGTGAATTGCACTTGTATTTTATTCTTAGATTGCTTGTATGTATTAGTATTGGTGGCATTAATGCCATTTTGTATACATGTGATTGATTCATATGGGATGTATGTTGGTGTAGTTGTGCATAGTAGTCTCCATGATTGAATGTTCAATTTGTATGGTGTTCTTGGCATGTAAGAAATTGAATTATATATGTGCATCTTTGTTTATATAAAATTTATGTTATGATTAAACCAAATATGTGAATTAAATTTGCATGGTGTACCTCACATTCTTGTCTACATAAGGATTGAGTAGTATTTATGACTATTATGTTCTCAATGTGCATGTATGTCAATTAGGATTTTGCGTGTATGCAATTAACTTGTATATACATCCTTGTTCATATAAAATTTATACAATGATTACATCACATGTGTAAATTGAAATTGTATGGTGTAACTCAGATGCTTGTGTGCATTAAGATTGAGTAGTATTTATACCGTTGTGTGACCAATGTGTATATGTGTGTCAATAAGGCTTTGAGGTTTTTGCACATATAAGTATACTTGTTTAGGATATAGTTTAAGTTAGTACTATTAAGTGTGAATCAAAAGTGTATGGTGTGCTTAGTGTGCTTGTTTGCATTAGTATTGGTGGCATTTGTGTCACTTCGTCACATGCATGTGATTGATTCAAATGGTATATTAATGGGTCTAATTTGTATTATGGTTGAATAACATGTATAACAAGATAATTTGTATTCAAGTTATATGTCATACCTAGAGTGTTAAATTAAATTAAGATTTGACATGTATATGTGATTAATTTGTATGCATGCCATTTTATATGTAGTTTTGCTAGGGTTTCATTGCAAGTGTGAATTTAATTTGTATGATGTGCCTACTATGCTTGTGTGTATTAGGATAGAGTGGTCTATATGTTATTGATTTGTATAACGTGCAAATGATGCTAATTCAAATTGAAATTGTGTTGTGTGCCCAATGTGGCTAGTTTTCTTATGCGCATTATGATTATTTTGTATATATGGCATTGATTTGTATGTGATTGATTCACTCTAGGAGATCCTATTTTTTAGGAGGATGATGTCACATGTTTCCATATTGGTGATAAACTAGTTTGGAAACTTCCTATATTGACTTGAGAGTCTTTGTTAGCAATTTATATATCCAAATTGAAGAGGAATAAAGTAGCTTTATCTTTGTTTAGGAACCCAAGTTATGGATAAGATGTTTTCCTTGAATATACCACATGCTTAATATTAGAGGACATCGGGTTATGAATAATCAACGTGTGGCTATCTTAACTCTTAATTAAGTAATATTATCATTATTATATTTTTATTTAGTTAACTAGGTTGGCCTAGGGCTTATATAGGATTATCAAAGTCGGTATGAGTGATATCCTAGCCATAAATAAGTTATATATGGGAGGTAGTGAGTCTTTTTTCATCATGATATTGTGAATTGTGTTCTCATTTGAGATATTTGGAGGTTTTATCCCTTGAAGTGGCTTGTCATTCTTAGTTATTAGCAAGTATTTACAAAATATTTCTTATCATATTATTCTATTGTGCAATTTATTTCATTACAAGTGGTATCAAGGCATGATCTTGGCACCATAGAGACACAACATTTTTTTAATATTAGGTCATTTTGGGAAGAGCATATCTCTCATATTTTGGTGAACTTTTATTTTATCTTTAAAGGGTTTTTAAGTACATATTCAAGAATATATACTCCAAATTTTAAAGGAATTAGATCTGAATTGAGTGATTTATTGCAGAATTAAAGTTTTTTCCCATTTTATTTGGAAAGTGCATATCTCCCAAATCTTGCAAAATTTGTTTATAATTTTTAGTGGGCTTTTGAACAAGTGATAGAGGATCCTAAAATACAAATTTTAGAGAATTTGAAGTAGAAATAAGTGATTTATTACAAAATTAGGGTTTCCAACAAATTCATGCTCAAGGTTGTAAAACACCAAATTTTGGGATATTATTTTGGGAAAGTATGACCTAGGCCTTGGTAAGTTACAATAAAACTTTTAGATTATTTTGTATTTATTTGTGTGATTTATTACAAAATTCTTTTTCTACCATCATGATGGGTCCTTCAACAAGAGGTAAAAAGAATGCTACCACACTAAGAAAATCTTCATATAAGGATGAGGTAGAAATAGAGGATATTAACCCCAATGGTGAGATCAACAAGGTCAAGGTTGAAAATTCATCAATTAGGAATGACATAAATGAATTTTCTAAGAAGTTGGACACAATTATTTAGGTGATGAAGTGTAAGGGAGAAGATTCACCTAGTAAGGTGGAATATAATGCTTTTGTTGGACATGAATTCCTTGGGCTTGACTCAAATTTCAAGAAGGATCCTTCCTTTAATAATCCTATTCCTAGGTAATTCATACCCAAGTTGGATATGAGAAAATTTGATGACAAAGATCTAACCAATTGGATCTACCAAATGGAGCAATTCTTTGATCTCCACCATGTTCCTAGTAAACAAAAGGTGGTTATGGCATCATTATACATAGAACCAAATCAATTTATTTGGTATTGTTGGTTATGTGTTTAGAACAGAAAGAAAGGTTGTGCGGTCACATGGTCAATTTTTCAAGAGGAACTTACTACCCATCATGGAGATAACTTTATGGATAGCTGCTTTTGCCAACTCACTAAATTAAAGAAAATAGGTATGGTCAAGGATTGTATTCAGAAATTTCAAACCCTTTGTCTAAGATTGGAGAATGTGACAAAAGAAAATTTGAAGGAACTATTTCTAGGAAGTTTAAAGGATCACATAAAATATGAGGTTCATTTGTTCCAACCACAATCCATATGACAAGCACTATTAATGGAAAGACAAGTTGAGGAGAAGTTTTTGTCTAGTAGGAAACAAGGGATTGTAAATGTAAGTGAAAGGATATCTCCTACACATTCATCACCTCAACCTACTATATTGACTTGACAATAAATTGAGGAGAAGAGAGAAAAAGGGTTATGTTTCAATTGTAACAATAAATACAATCGAGGACATAAATGCAATGAAAATAAATTATTCTATATTAAAGGTCCAAGTGAGGAAGAAGAGGAGGAACCAATATTAGAGGGTGATAGAGATTCAAATGAGAAATCACATGATTTCAAACTAATCATTTCTTGACATGCACTCTCAGGTTTTAGCACCCCACAAACTCACAAGGTAGTGTTTCTTAAAGAAGCAAAAAATAACAGTGTTGATTGACTTGGGTAGTACTCATAATTTCATCAACAAAAATTTGGCTAGTCGTTTAAATTTTTTTATATATCTAGTTCCAAAGTTTCAAGTTTTAATTCCAAATGTTGGTACTATTAGTTGTTCTGGGAAGTACTATAGCATTAAATTATCCATGGGATATTATCACCTTGATAACTCAATGTATGCTATCTCCATGGGTGCAACATTTATTGTTTGGGGAGTACAATGGCTTAAAAATTTGGGAACAATTGAGATGAAATTCCAACAACTATTCATGAGATTTCAATCAGAAGGAAATATAGTAGAGCTAAGAGGGTTGAAGGAAAAGTCTCCACAAATGGTAAGCTCTCATCAAATGCAAAAGTTTCTTAAGAAAGGAGTTGATGGATTTGTGGCCCAATTATGTTCATTATAAGTCTCTCAATCTAATGCTCCCACCCATGAAGATCTACAAGAAATAATTGATCATCACTCAATGGTTTTCAAAGATATTTCTAAAGGACTTCCTCCTAAGAGGTATCGTGATCATGCCATACAACTAGTTATAGGGAGCCAACTGTCCAACATTAGGCCTTACTGGTACCCACATATAAAGAAAGTAAGATAGAAAATAGTGTTAAGGAGATGCTAGAGGCATGGATTATTAGGAATATCCAAAGTGCTTACTCCTCACCCATGGTGATGGTGAATAAGAAGGGTGAAAATTGGTGCATGTACCCAGACTATAGAGTGCTCAACATGTACACCATCAAAGATAAGTTTCCTATTCCAAACATTGATGATTTGCTAGATGAATTGAATGGAGCTATGTATTTTACAAAGTAAGATCTTAGATCAAGTTATCATCAAATTCAAATTAAGGAAGAAGATATTTGTACTTAGAAAACATTTAGGACTCATGAGGGTCATTATGAATTTTTGGTAATGCCATTTGGTCTCACCAATGCAACATCTACATTTCAAAGTTTGATGAATTCCATATTTAAGAAATTCCTGAAGAAGTTTGTATTAGTGTTCTTTGATGATATATTGATTTATGGACAGACATGGGAAGAACACTTGCAACATGTAGATCAAGCATTACAAGTTCTCGAAGATCATCAAATCTATGCTAAGCCATCCAAGTACACTTTTGGTGTCAATGAGGTGAAGCACTTGGGAAACATAGTTTCACATAGAGTAAAGGTGGATCCTAACAAAATTAAGGCTATCATGGGATGGCCTATTCCCAAAAGCATTAAGAAATTGAGGGGTTTCTTGGGATTGACTAGATACTATAGAAGATTTGTGAAGAATTATGGTCATATAGCAGTACCCCTCACAACTTTATTGAAGAAGGATTCTTTTCACTAAAAAAAAACTGCAAATTCAACATTTGAAATATTGAAAGAGGCTATGTGTATAACTCTAGTGCTTACTGCTCTAGATTTCACCAAGGATTTTATTGTGGAATACATGATGTTTTAGAAAATGGTATAGGAGCAGTTCTCATGTAGGAGGGTCAGCCCATTGCTTTTGTGAGTCATCAATTAAAGGGTAAGAATCAAATCAAACCTATTTATGAGAAGGAAATGGAATCTATTTTTCATGCAATAAAAAAATAGAGGCCTTATCTAATGGGTAGACACCTTAAGTTTGATACGAATCATGATAGCCTAAAATATTTTTTGGAACAAAGATTATCTTCTAAAGAGAAAATAATGGGTCACTAACATATTGGGATATGACTTTGAGATTGTATATAAGAAAGGAAAGGAAAATGTTGTGGAAGATGCACTATTGAGGAAGGAAGAGGAGGATAAGCTTTATTGTGTTCCATTTCAATATTACAAGAAGATTGGGTAGTAGAAGCCAAGCGAAGTGGAAAAATGATGTTGCTACAAGTAATCTCATTCAACAATTACATAGTGATCCTAATAGTTTAGACAAGTTTTTTTGGAAGGGAGATACGTTGTGGTAGAAAGAGCGATTATATCTTTGCAATAATTCCTCTCTCAAACAAAATATTCTCACCAAGCTTCATGAGTCTCCAATTGGTGGTCATTCAATATTTTTTGAAGACATATCATTGGGTCTTAATAAATACTTCTTGTGGGATGGGTTAAAATGAAATGTTAAAAAAATTATGGAAAAATGTTTGGTTTGTCAAATAAATAAAGGGAGATAGTTAAGACACCTAGTCTCTTGTAAGCCTTAGTTATTCCTAACTAGCATTGGGAAGAGGTCTCCATGGACTTCATCACAGGGCTTCCAAGATCTAATGGTAAGAACGCCATCATGGCAATAGTGGACCACCTCACTAAATGTGCATATTTTATTGCTTTATCATATCCTTTTACAATAAATATAGTGGAAAATCATTTTTTAGAGAATATTCAAAAGCTACATGGTATACCTAAAGTTATTGTTAGTGACTCTGATGATGTCTTTACTAGTAACTTTTGGACAAATTTATTCTCATGTTTGGTTACTGAATTGGCTCATAGTTATTCATACCATCCTCAATCTAATGGGAAAATGACAATTTTTAATATGTTTGGAAGGATATCTACATTGTTTCACTTTAGATAAACAATCTTAGTGGGTATATTGGCTACCACTAGTAGAATGGTGGTATAACACTTCGTTCCATAGTTCATAAAAAATGCCCATTTACGAAATTGTATGGATATCATCCTCCTTCGATCACATCATCATTGAAGGTGAAACCAAGAGTTGATGTTGTGGAGGACCACATGCTTCATCAACAACAAGTACTTTAAAAACTTGAAGATAATCTAGCCATGGCACAAAATTGAATGAAGCAACAAGCAAACCAACACCATAGTGAAAGAAGTTTTGAAGTTGGGGGTGGGGTTTTCTTGAGATTGCAACCTTACAAGAAAATGTCATTGATGAAATAGTCAAAGAATAAGTAGTGTTTCCTACAAGCTTGATTTTACATAAACAACAAAGATACATCTAGTTTTTCACATTACTTATTTGAAGAAGGTAATTGGGAATAATATCCCTACTCAAACAATATTACCCGAGCTCGATGAAAAGGAAGAATCAAATTGGAACCAAATTTTGTTCTTCAGAAACACACAAGGAAGCTAAGGACCACAACACTCACTCAGTATTTCATCCAATGGAAGAAGTTACTAATTGAAGATGTTGCATTGGAGGATGAGTTCATTCATAAGCATCCAAACTTACATACCATGGAGGACAATGCTTCTTTGAAGAGGGAGGGCATGCTACACCCTTAATATTAGAGTACATTGAGTTATAAATAATCTTCTTGGCTATATTAACTCTTAATTAAGTCATATTATCATTATTATATTATTATTTAGTTAATTAAGTCAACCTAGGGCTTATATAGGGCTATCTAAGATATCTTTGGTGATATCTTAGGCATAAATGAGGTATATATAGGAGATAGTGAGTCTTATTTATCATCATATTGCAAACTTTGTTCTCATTGGAGATATATGGAGGTTTGCCCCCTCGAAGTGGTTTGTTATTCTTAGTTATTATCAAGTATTTGCAACATATTTCATATCATATTATTCTATTGTGTAAGTTATTTCATTATAGAATATGGATGCCCGAGATGAGGATAAGGCTAGTTTGGATCAACAAGTTGAGTTAAAGCTCATGATTTTTGAGCTTTTACAGATATTGGATTTATAGAAGATTGAGGAATTTTTTTAGGTATCTATCTTGGTGCTCTATAAATATGAGAGTTTGCTTGAGGAGTTGTGAGGATTATTTTCCATTGCAATGTTATTTTGTTAGATTTCCTCCATAGAAGAGCAAGATGAAAATATCCATGTTAAGGTTGTGAGCCTACAAGTTCATTGTAACTTATTTGTTATAGATTAATACATTGGTTCAATACTTTGGAGTTTGTGGTTTTTTACCCAAAAGGGTTTTCCCCGTGTATATTTGTGTTTCTTTTCTTATTATTCTTCTTTCATGTTCTTAAAGCATTCATTTACATGTCATTATGCTATTGAAACTTACTTAAATTTACAAACTACATTATCTTTCCTTTAAGGGTTAATGGATGGGAAATTAACTAAGTCTATTTTTGCTATAATGACAGTAGTATGTGCTTGTATCAAGTTGTTGAAATCTGATTGAAAAAGAAAAACACAACAGTGAAGGTGCATACTAGTTATTGGAGGTCAAGTTCTAGGTTCATCTTTCCCTCTTCAATAAATGTCCATGAAGAACACACTACAAATCTTTATGAAAAAAATTAGGAGAGATCTATCAAGCTAAATCCTTGGCGAATAAAATATTCTTGAGGAAGAAGCTCTATTCCTTGAGGATAGAAGGAGGTGGATAGAATGAAAACCACTTGGAATAATTTAACATTTTGATAGCTCAATTAATATTTGTGGGTGTAAATATGAGCAAGGAGTAAAGATGTCAAATGTTTTCATGTTTGTTGCTAGACTCATGGGTCATTTTGGTCATGGCTATTGGGAGAACTTCTATCACTCTAAAGGTAAATGATTTTTTTGGTTATTTGCTCTCTAAAGAGATAGGGAGGAAGGTATCTAAGTGACAAAGATACTTTGATTTTTAGAGAAATAAAAAAGTAAAGAGGAACTTGAAGAAAAAAAAGTAGCATCACAAATCTAGATTCAAGTCCAAGGGGGGATCTAAATCTCTTAGAAAGTCCAAAACCATTTGCTAGAACTATAGTAAACTTGACAACTTTGAAAGGAATGCAAAGAAGAGAAGAAAAATAATCTAAGAAAATTGATTCTAGTTCTAAGTTCAAGAAAGAAGATGGTAACACATTCATTGCAGCTTTGGACATTTATGCATGCAAGAGTGCATGGTTAGTTGACTTAGGTGCATCCTTTTATATGACCTCAAATAGACATTGGTTATGCAATTATGAAAAGTGTGAAGGATGTAAGGTGTAGTTGGGTGATATTTTTATTTAACTATTGTTTGTAGTAGTATATAAATACAATTTATATATGGTAGATTAATAAATTTGATGGTATATTGCATTTATTGGGATTATCACATAATTTGTTATCTATAAGAAAACTAATAGATGCATGTGTGCAGGTGGTTATTTTTGAAGAAGGTGTTAAAATGGTGAGATATGCTATGGTGTTTGGTAGAGGTAGTAGATTAGAAACTTTTTTTAACCTTCATGCACTATAGAGTGCAATAATACTTTTGTGAAAAGTATGGAGCTACTTTGTTGGGTAAATAGATGGTATTCTCTTAAGTGAACGGTTGTGATGGGTACCTAAGGGTGCTCATTCTATTGAATCAAGTTACCTATATAATAGACTATACCATGACATCAAATATTATACCACATAGGAGAGAAAGGTCTACAAAATTTGAAAAATAAAAAAAATATTGTTGAAACTTTGTTAGATTGTAATTTCAAATCTAATTTTTGTGAGTTGCATTTATGGAAAACAAAATTGTGTTCAATTTTACTTGAATTTTTATAAATTTTGTGGTATTTTGGATCTTATTCATTTAGATGTGCTTGGTCTTATTAATTTTCTTTTGAATGTAAAATCCACTTCTTATGTTTCATTGATTATTGATTATAGTAGGACATGATTTTATTCTCTAAAGAGTAAATTTGAAGTTTTTAGGTATTTTAAAGAATTTAAAGTAATAGGTGATTTGTAAATTGAAAAAAATGTTTGGGGACTGAAAATGATGATAAATTTTTGGGTTGATGTAAGAAGTTGGGTCCACAAAAAGCTCAAAAAGTGGAAGTGTTTTTCCCAATTTTCAAAATTTGTCATAATTGACTAAATATTTGAAGCACTTACACATTGGATTTTAAAAAAAACTAGTAATATGAAATTTATTATTTTTAGAGTAGTTTCCACATATGTAATTTATTCTAATACCCAGATGATACAAATTAATTTTAATGGGCACGTATTAAAACCACTTTTTAAAAGTCTTTTTTTTTTTTACCATACCATGCATGTGTACGAACACCATAATTTGACCTAAATAAAATTATTTTTCTAATTACTTTTGAGAAAAGATGTGTAGCAAAATTAAGATTTATGAGGAATTTTTTTTATAATTTTTTTTAATATTTTATTATTATTATTTTATCGGTCATAATTGTTGTTTTTGAAAACCATGTATGGATGCCATAATTTGACCTAAACTAATAATTTTTTGAAAAAAATCATTGTGTAGAGGATTGTCTGAAGATTGATGTCGTGTATTTTCTTACAAAAGAAATTAACAGCTTAAAAGTTATCAAAAAACAAAAAAAATCTAATATTTCAAGTTTATTGACTAGTTTGCTTATAAATTAATTAAAGAATAGAAAACAAATTCAATCATTAAAAAAATTACATATTTGAAAACTAGACATCGTGATCTAATGGGTTTTAATTCCAAAAATTAATTCTTAAAAAAAACTAACTATATTGCCAAAGTTAGACATTTCTCTCGACATTGCCTTAGTTTTTAAGTTGCAGGTCAAAGGCTAAGGGTTGGGTTACCAAACCTTTCCCAAGCCTAAAACCAAATGAAAAAGTGGATTAAAATTTTATTTTATTTAGAACGGGAATCCATTTTAAAAACGGCTACCCATTTTATTTTTAGAATGAGTACCCGTTTAGGAACGAGATCCTAATCTAAGGCTCAAGATTCCATTATTTTCAACATTTTTTTGGCCGAAACTTCCCCTCTTTGTAGACCCAACTTCTTGCACTTACCCTTTCCTCTAATGATTTTGATAAATTCTATAAATATTGTGACATCTAGAGAAAAAATACAACTTTGTATTCTCCACAACATAATTGAGTAGTAAAAATAATGAATATATGAAACTGGTGGAAAATGATAAGAGTATGCTTGGTGGAGTTATCTTAGAATGAAGGTTTTAGGTTGAGGGTGTAGCCACTAATTGCTACATAATTAATAAGTCTCCTCCATAAACTTTTGTGGATAAAACACCAATTTAGGCATCATTAGGTTGCAATCCTTCATTGAGAAATATCATAGTGTTTAGTTGTGAGACATATGCACATGTACTAAAGGAAAATAAATAAAATAAAAAATAATGTTAAATACATATTCATTAGTCATAGTTATGGTGTGAAACGATACAAGTTTTGGGATCCTATTATTAAAAAGATCATATACAATACAAATGTGTTTTTCAGAGAAACTATGCTTTCTTTTGTTGTCTTATAGATTGAAGAAACATAAAAGAAAGATATGATTTAAAAAATTTTATGCTTAAAACATTTGAATCGAGACCTCTAAATAGACAAGAAGTTGAGGAAATCTCATTAAGCTCTAAATATTCAAAATATGAGGAACTCCTAACCCATTTTTTTAAGGTCTATGAGGCGCATAAAACCATCATAAAGCTATGCGCTTGATGATTAGAGATGTGTTTTTTCTTGGAATTCTAACATTGATGAATAAGTATACGCACACGAGTAATTACGTATGAATGATGTGGAGTCCTAAAACATAACCATGGATGAATAAATGGTGACACTAAAAAGAATGATCCATGTAACCTAGTACCATTGTGTGAAGGATGCAAAAATTGATGGATGCGAATGGGTGTTAAATATATTTTTTGGTTTAGATGGTAGTATTGAGAAATACAAAGCACAGTTGGTTATGGAAGATTACTCCCAAGTTGAGAGGGTTGATTATGGTGATAATTTTTCTTGTTGTAAAAATGATATATGTTAGATTTTTATTATTCATTGATAGAAATTATAAGTTAGAGGTCAAGAAAATGGATGTGAAAACAATATTATTTTATGGTGATTTGGAGGAGGATATTTATATAACACAACTAGATCACTATTTGGTTGAAGATAAAAGTAATTTAGTTTATAAATTAAAGAAATCCTTGTATGGCTTGAAACAAAGTCCTAGAATATGGTACCAAAATTTTGATGCATATGTAATTGAGTTCAGGATTTGAGTGTTTTAAATTTGATCATTGTGTTTATTTTAAATCTAATGGTGATAATTTCTTGGTTATTGTTATATACATTGATAATATGTTTATTGGAAAATGGAAAGGTTTGATCTCATAATTAAAATATGAACTCTCAACAAAGTTTTTTTTTTTTGTGCGGCTAAACACATTCTTGGGATGGAAATCAAAAGAGAGAAAAAACTATGGCTTGACTAGAGTAAGTATGTCAATTAAATTTTATTGAGGTTTAACTTGTATGATTCTAGACCATTGTGTATTCTTTTTATAGTGGTAATGAAGTTATCTATTACATATTGTAAACACCTAAAATATTCCTTCGGTCTATTCACTATCACCTAATTTGAACCAACCTAATCTATCACCTAATCCCAATCAACCAAACTCCTTCACCTAGGCCTATTCACTTTCACCTAGTCCTAATTAACCTAAGACATATCCCTTTCACTTAAAGTTCATCACTTAAATTAAACAATCATATTATTTAATTTAACACCTTTTCCATCTCCTCGCAATTAATTAAATAAATAATTACCTATTTCCACCTATTATCCACCTCACATGTGGCTAAAATAATTAATTATTATTATTATTTAACTAACTCTATATTCCCTCACCACTCTACAAGAATATTGGGCACCTAAGAACACTTGTTCATATGGTCTCATTATTCTCTCAACACATTCCAAGGATATTGGGCACCTAAGAACACTTATTCTTATGTTATCATTATTCTATCAAAACATTCCAAAGTTATAGTCTTCTTAGGTGCACATATCCTTAATTTCTCTCATGCTCACAACTACTTACTAAATTTGGCAAGTTAATTTGTAACACCCCACCACGAAAACCCCAAAGGACAACTACAACTTCAACCAAGTGAAGCTCTCAAACTCTACATTTTCTTTTGCATCATGAACACAACCTAGGAACCCAATGAGGTGCATAGCACATTCCACCCGACCACGTGGACCTGAACGCCCCACCCCCCTTGCTAGGAGATGACAAGAAATGACCACATCCAAACAAAGGTCAAGCAGACAAGGCTAACACAAAACCATCATAAAACAATCATCAAACAACTACAAACAACACTCCCAGAGGAAACCAAACAAGGGAAAATAAATGGGTACTATAAGAGAGTGTCATCACATGGCATTACATGGATTATCCAGACAACCTATCACAAGGTGCCGCCTCCATCTATGGTTATCTTGATTGCCTATCTCAAGGCGCCACTCCATAAGGTGACTTATGCAGAACACTTACCTTTCGTGAGGACAAGGCAATGATCTTACCAACCAGGTCTTCTCTTCCCATCCTTAGCCCGTGAAAGCACTAACGGTATGGGTGAGGCACATAATTATTCTTGTTTAGTTTTTAATTATCTAAACCCACCAGTTAATTAATTAAATTATCACTTGTTAAGGAAAATCTTCCATGGGTTACCCTGATAGCCCCTTTATATGTCAACCCCCATGAAGAGCCACTCTCGCTACAGGCACCCAAACCAAAAGCACGCAAGGGATGTACCTCATCACACAAAGTACTAAAATCATGAAAACCAAGTACGTATGCAAGGAATGAACCTTCTCACCCAAAAGCCACATCAAAAGTCAACACCATGTATAAGGTAACACCCATAAGAGCTCCAAATCATATATAAGATCAATGAATCACAAAGGTCCAGCCATGGAAAAATCAACATAAATCAAGTTTCACCATTGCCTCTAGAAGCCTAAAACACTGAAAAACCACAAAATCCTACTGAAGGTAATTCAAACACTTCGGGTTCCCAACCATCTCAAAATATGACTACAAGAAGGTCATTGCATAAAATATCCTCAATCAAAATAAATCACAAAAGACACCCATCACAGACCACAAAATGACTATATAACTTCCAACAACACAAAATGACAAGTGAGGAATAAAAGAGGCAATATCATAACAAGACCTTCAAACTGAATCAAGATAACATAATCAAGTTAATACAACATCAACCACACATACCAACAATAAACTAGCCAATAGGGCACCTAAGGGAGACTTCAATTTTCTCTGCACACGATACCCTAACTAGCTAACAATATGACTAAATAACATCTTAGATGAAATTAATAAACATCCACAAGTAACACGGTTCCAACAAAATCTTAACATTGGAAATTTCCTCACATAGAATAACTCAACCGGGAGACAAAACGATAAGGAACCTTCAAATCATTCGTTATTCCAACACGAACCCGATGAATAATAATCACCGCCACAACCAAGCAACTCAAAGGGTAGACACGTCAAGATGAAAATATCAAATCAACCTTTAAACACACGAATACAAGCAATGATTTAACCCTAAAGAATAATAAACAATCAAGTACATTGTATCCACTCATAATTTAAAATAACCAAGAAGCATAAATTCTAAATATCCCAGTAAATGTTTTAGTACACGCAATTTATTTTCACTAACAAATCAAAACAATAAACATCAAAACATTTAAATCATCTTTCTAGTTTCATTAAAACATCAATAGCAATAAATTCTAAGAATATTTAAATCATCGTTGACAATTTATCTTTTCACTCATTAAGAAATCATTTAAAACATTAAAGAAACTACAAATAGACCAATTTTACTAGCATAACCCAAACATTTCCCAATTTCAACACACGCCTATCTACATTATTAACTTTTAAATATTGAAATAATAACACCTAACTATAAGTATCTATATATATTTACATATAATAAATTTCATTTAGTAACACATATCCATCACATACCATCAACAAACAACACATTACAATGTAAATACCCTTTAAATAAGACAATTACTTCCATCAATATTAACCCAAATTCCACTATTCAGACACATTACTAAAGATGCATTATTTTCACATCTCACATTACTCTTAAATAATTAAGAAGATAATCGTCAAACGAGATAATCTAATTCGATTTATTTAATTGATTGTCTTCATATAAGTTATATATTTAGTTGATTGAGCATCGACACCATTCTCAAAAATGAGAGAGTTATCAAGTAAAAGGGTGAATCTCGTTAATGATCCGCTTCCTCTCTGTCTATGCTGACTTGAGGGTCTTGGGGAGGACGACTAACTCAAAATGCTCAAGAAGACATATATGTTCAATAATATTTAATGTTCAACTATTTATATTGAATTTTTTAGATATTTGATATTGTGGGAATTAATAATTTATTTTAATACTATAATGAATAACAACTAATTCTACCTTAACAAGGATAGACATTAGCATCAAGGTCTACTTGGACTTTCTTAAGAGCTTATATCTTCTTACATTCTCTTATATATAATATACATATACCATTTTAAAGGATGTCAAACATGATTTTAAATGTCAATGATTTCATAACATAATATCTTATCAATAATAAAATCCACAATAGAGTGAAGATAACGAAGATTCTTATGTGCGTATAAGGAGGCATCACGATTAGAGTAAACGAAGAAAATATCTACATATCGTGGTTTAAGAATTTAAAGATTTGTGAATGCTTACTTCTGACCAAGCAAAACATTAGAGTGCGAACACAGGGATGACCAGGGAAACTTTAATGGCGGTAGGAGGCATTGCACAAAATTAGTTTGCATTTATAAGTGAAGGAACACCTCATAGTGGTGCGACCCAAGAAAAGTAGTGATTGTTGGATGAGCACAACTAGATTTGTTGAGAAAGGCTTGCAGTAAAATGATGCACATCAGGTAATAACTAAGGGACATCCATCAGAGTATAACAGATTACGCAAAATAAGGAAAACCATGCATAAATATATTTATATTCCTAACTTTTAAACTCTGCAGTGGCATTTATAAATAGCTCGAAGGTAGAAAACGCAGAGACTTTCACAATACCAAGAGTCTAATATACAAAATCCATATTCATATATATATATATATATACGTCTAAAAGGCCAATAGCCCAACCCATGCGCTGAACGCCATAGAAGAAAGCATAGCTAGCAAGATTCACACCACACAAGAGTGGGTGAGGAGCACAAATCGATTTTGCAAGGAGGCTCCTATAATCCTGATTTAATAAAGCACACCAAAACACATTTTATCATTGCAAACTTGCCTATAATTTGGACACGCGCAGAAGGGACGGCATAAGAATATGAAATAACTTATTCTGTTGATCTACGTAGGGTAAAGGATGCCGATATATATAAAAACCTAAATGTGCTCATTAATAGAACCTTAGTGATGATATTCTAATTAATAAACATACTCAAAAACCTCCATCATATCCTTGTTTTCAGGCTGCAAATTCGCCAAATTGGAGAGGCGAAAGGCCATTACCAGTGAGAAGAAATTGGAGGAACCCCAAGACACAAAAAACGGCAGGGGTAGATTGGAATTCCACAACCGGGTCAGCATCCTCCATGTCGCGCCACCATGGGAGCTCTGGAGCAGGCCGCAGGCTTCCATCAAGCATAAAGGATGCAGGTGTGCTGCTAGACAAGCACGCAACTGAGGAAACAAGGACAAGGCACATGAACCATCTGGAAAAAAATGCCTCAAAGAAAAGAGGTCGCTGGAAACGCATTGGCTGCAGGATATGCACAAAATGGATTTGTTGAAAGGCTTTAGAAACTTTCAAGCAAATGCAATTGGCAAGGGTAAAGCCAAATTCTGCAATCCCTTTGGCTGGTCCAGAAAGGGAGCTTTGGAACAGGAAACCACAAGAACTTCAATCCACATTCATGCAACATAAACTAGAAAGAAAATTACTCATTTTAGAAGTTTTCTCAAGTGAGAATTTCCGTCTAATTTTGAATATCAGATTGTAAGCTATAGACATTTATATTTCCCAATATGCACTTGAATAGGTACCATCGAAAATTCATTATTCTTTCATTAAAGACTGTTGATTGAATTCAATAAGTGAGAATTCTTGCCTAATAACCGTTCGTTTAACAGCTTCAAAATTTATCGCAGTGGACATGAATGATAATATTACATCTTCCTAATAGATGCTGACAGAAGGTATCATACATTACCTCTTCAGACAGACCAACAGTTGCATCCTCTGGTGAACCACTTGCAATGTCAAACCATTCACTCATCTCCCTTTGAGTAGTACCTCCCCCGCTCCTCTTTCCCTACCTCCCCTCTAATTTCGTTTTGTCTCCGCGCCCCCCCCACAAAATTGTGGTTTTTACATTTGCCATTATAATAATTCGAAAGTCTAGCCATCCCGCCAGGTTTCACCACTTCCCCTATCTTTGTGCCACAACTCAGATGCATGCAATTTTTGGCAGCATTCACAAGGCACGTGGAAACCCTGGGTTATCATTTATTTATCTTTATCTTATTCTTTTTCTTTAAACTAGATTCTTCTCTTTTTTCAGATATATTTTAAATCACATTATTTTCCATCTTGAAGAAGTTACCTTTATTAATAATTTATTACAATATAAAATAAAACAATACAATTTAATGGGGTTAGGGTCCTAGTTTAGTTGGCTAAATCTTCCCTGTTGTAGAGGTTGGTCACGAGGTCTAGTCTCCCCCACCCTTGTGGTACCAAAGGGCATGTCGTGCTAGCACCGCCGGTCACTACCAGGTGCACCCTTGTGGTACCAAAGGGCATGTCGTGCTAGCACCGCCGGTCACTACCAGGTGCACTGTAGTTTATAGGGTCGTGCTACCCGATTCCAGCAATCTAAAAAAAAAAAAACAATACAATTTAATTTTATTAATTAGTAAAACATTTACTTTTTAACAAAGTAATTTAATTTTACTTATATGTTAACAACCACCTCCATTAAATCTCATAACCTTAGTCTATTTAATAATTAATTTAATTTTATAAAAATTATCACTTTCTATAATTAATTAAAACTAATAATTTTTTTTTAAGCTTTATTTGTTTCATTAGCTTAAACATTTGATCTCACGGTTCAAAATAATTAATAATTAAAATACATATAACATCTTTTCATAATACATTTAGTTATTCCCAATTAATTAAGTTACCTTGTAAAACAATTTAAATTGATTACTCAAGGCGAACCCTAATATTTACCTTATCGCATAGTCGAAATCAAATTAAGTAATAGAATCATGAAGTCAACAAGACATCTCAAATAAACAACTCACTCACACGACACGAATGACCAAAAGCGGAGGGGTACTACATAATCCTAGCCATTCACATTCTAACTACTTTCGTCTCCACCCTTCATCCTCTCCTAGATCCTAGGGAATTCCTCTCAACCATTTTCCACCCTTGATCTCACAATCAAATCTTAGCCATCCATTCTCAATTTCTAAAATCTATAAATTTAGGCATCTTCTCATCCAAATCAATCCATTATCACTTATGCTAAGTATAATTGGTAATCTTCAAGAAAAGATCATATGAATTCTAATCATTCAAGGAGAAAATAAAATCACAATGAGGTTTATGGTAACTTTTGAGTTTATTGCTTATGTTATTGTGTTTTTTTGAAATTCATTGTGAGCTCCATCTAAAGGTTTGTGATAGTTTATGTTGTTTCATAAAATTGCACCCCTTGCAATTTTACCTATAGACATGGAAAATATACCAACACACTTGATCCAGATTTATTAACATTATTTCATCTGGAATCATATTCTTAGCTAATCATCATATTTCATTTCTTAATTAAATAAATCAGTATTTATCTAATTAAGTCATTTTCTCTTATTATTTGAATAAATCAATGTTATTTAATTAACCTTATAGTTTCTCTTTAGTTAAATAAATCATTTTATTTAATTAAATCTCTAAGGTCATTCCATTAAATTAAATCAATCTTTATTTAATTTAATCTAACATCACCCCTCTTTAATTAAATAAATCAAAACCTTTATTTAATTAAATCTAAATCATATTCCTCTCAATTTTGATTTAAATCAATCCAAAAATCTAAATCAAATGGTCACATCAACTAATCTCCTATTAAATTAATCAAATCTGGATTAATTTAATTATAATCACTTGAATCCTCTAGATTTTTCCACTTGCACATTAAAATACATTTAAATGATTTATTAAATCTCTATTTTCTCTCAACATAGCATTTTTAGGGGAATATTCCTCCAAGTTTGAAAATCTTTCCAAGTGGGTTTGTGCTTCCAACAAAACATTTTACCCTCTTTCATGCCCTTGTGCATTGAGCCAAGTGGCATTTATTTCATTCCTTTCTCCCTCCAACAAGTCATTTCATGATTTTCAAAATCTACCTAATATCATTTATTGTGCACATTCATCAAAATGTGTTTAAGCTTCCTCCATTCACATCTTGACAAGTGGCACTTGGCCATTGGATATTGAATGATCCCACATTGCTTCATTTTGCTCATTCCTCCATCTTGTTTTTCTATAATTAGAAGGCTTTCCTTTATATTTTGGATCCACAACTTAGAGCAAAGTTACTCTCTTCACATTGAGAGCTAATTTTATCCATCTTCATAACATTTTTCATCATCTTAGCTAAGTTATTGCAGATTTTTATCAAGGAATCACATTGTTCTTCATCACCAAGTGGATCAACCTTCATCAAGATCATCAAGCTTGCAAAGGAGTTGGGAAAGGACTAATTTCCACATCAAATTGGCACCAATTCCCCCATGGGATTGAGAGTTTTCATGTTTAAATAGGATTTTGTTGTTTTTCTTGTTTTTTTTCTTCATTTTCCTTCCTATTTTGAGCATTGCAAATGAATTTAATGGGGAATCTTAATTCTAGCTTGCATATGAATCTAATATTGTATTTGTTTGCTATATTTGTGCAGGTCTAGGATTGGGGTTTACATTACCTACATTTTTCTCTCCATTTTAGTGTCCATTCCCCTAGTATTTCTACAGGCTCATTTTAGCCCTTGCATTAGCCTTTTCCCCTTAAGATGCTCAGGACCCCTTTTTCAGTAGCTACCTTTGTGCATCAACTTTACATCAAACCTTTTGTTTTCTTTGTTCCCATTGTTCTTGAGAATGATTTATTTGGACACTAGTGTGCCACGCAGACGTCCACAAGTTGTTCTAGCATCTCGCGACATTTCAATGTTCAAACAATTATTTTCGAGTATGTTGCCACTTGTCACTTACCTTTGCCAGTGGAAATGGCGCGAGATGCCTTGTAACGACTCAGAAACCTTCTTTTTCCTCATTTTCTCTCTTTTAAATCTATCTTTCATTTTATTATTCTCTCTTGATCTTTCTCTCTTCGTCTCTCTTGATCTTTTCCCTCTTGCTCTCTCATTCTCTGTTCTTTTTCTCTTTCTCTCTTGCTTGCACAACTCTCTAGAGGTTGCTACAATGGTCCCAAGCTCTCACAACATTTTCTATAACTCTCTTGCCTCTCATAGCTATCTCTTTATTTCTCTCTCTCTCTCTTTGGCCTCCTCAAGCCTTGTAGGTGATATCTATCTCTTGTCTTATGTCTTTGAGAATCTTGGGATTTATCACATCCCTTGTCTATGCATTGTCTATCTTGTTTATTATTTTCTCTATATGTCTATCTCGCAGTTCATGGAGGTGGAAACACCGAAACGAGGGTTTGATTTTAAGGCAAGCCAAACAACCCCAACATTTTCTCTCAGTCTTATGTGTGTAGATTTTGGAGATATTTATTTTTTGGAGGCTTCATTGCTTGGTCTATTGTGAGCACTTGCTTTCTCTCCCTTCATTTTATCTTCTACATTTCATTTAATTTATGTTTTAATTAGTTTATTTTACTTTATTTTAGTTTTTCATATTCTGTTATTTTCTCGCATTTTAAGAGTTCTTAGCAATTAGGATAGGAGTAGCCATTTTATTGTTTTATGTGATAGTCTCAATTTTTGGTCCATACAAGATTGCAATGTGCCTCTAGGACGATAGTGCACCACTCTATCATCCATGTATCGGGCTTTCATCCTTGGCTGAGAGCTCACCAGTACATCCAAAAAACCTTTGTGATCTACTCTTTTTGATTCTAAAACCCTCACCTTTTTATCCCATCACTTGAGATTTATTCCTTGAGGTAGTTGACCTGACCATTTGCTCCCTATAGACTCTTCTTTGTCCTAGAGACTTGGGAGTAGAGAATTTCCTCCCCTATAGTTTCCATTTGCATTTTCGAATTATCACTCACATTTTGGTGACTCTATTGGAGATTTTACCCCCATATTTCACTACATTTGCATGTTCATGTGTTTCATTATTGATTTGCACTATGTTTGAAGGCCTTTGAGTGGTTCTAGCAATCATGTTTTTGTAGGTATCTTTGAGGGAAAAAAAAAGTGCACAGTTATGATCATGATGTTTGAGGGATGAACTTAACATAAAACACTTAGTATTTTGTTGACAAAAAACTTTCAATGTTTTGTAAGGCTCTTTGAAAGCACAATGGTACAAAATTTTGTGTGGTCATACAAAATTTGTACAGTCTATCTTGTATATATGGTCCCATAACATTAAAAAAATATAGGATATACATAGCCAGGAGTAAGAAGAGGTATACAAAATAATCCACAGAGGAACATACTCACGTTTCAGGTCATATACATAGGTCTGCAAAATTTTGTGAGGATTTTTACCATGTTTATTTTTTTATTGAAATTTTCTTGAAAACGTTACAGACGTGGACATTTAATTTTTTTTAATTAAATTTTGAAATCCACTTAATTTTTGTTCACATTTGTTTGGAAATTGATTAAATTCGCAATGAAACCCATAGCCAAAACTACAAATCCCTCCAAATAAAACAAGTTTTAGTTTTAAAATATTGCTATTACAGTCATAAAATGCCCAAATTGCAAATTGCATAGATAAAATTGCCTCATAAAAGGCTAAAACCATGCATTTCAAAGCAAAATTGCCACATAAAATACTTAAATTGTTGAAATCCAAGTCAAAACTATGGGTTTACACACCCAAACCACACATAGTTATCACCATTTGAATTTTGATTTTAAATCATTTGGCATCTATAGGTCTTATTTTCTTTGAAATTCACCAACCTATTAATGAAAATTTGTTGAAATATGTGGCATATTCATGCAAAAATCACCAATTTATTTGGAATTCAATTCAAATTTAAGTATAATTTATGACCATTTTGAGATCTACGTGATTAAGGCACTTTTTTTAAAAAATTCTTACCCATGGCTCTTGGTCATATGAGTGACCAGGAGCTCTACTAACCCCTTAGCCTTTGATCACATGGTCTACCTAGTCGGCAGTCTCATTCAACCCACAAGGGCTTGGGTCTAGCCCCCCAAACCTATAGCCCCTCCTACACCAAATTCTTGGTCACCTAGGCAACTAGGGGCCGACTTGAGAAGGGATTAAACCCTTCAACACCCATTTAAACTTCATAGAAACACCTATTGATCATAATTGTAGTGTCCCTCCATTTGCTACTATGTGTTTCAATTTGCTTATGTTCGTTTGCTAGTCGTTTAGCTACTTTGGATACTATATTATATTTCTTTTAGTTACAACACAAATGTTATGTTAGTTGTTATACTCTATGGATGATACATTTGATATCATGATCATCTAGTTATGTTCGTTTGATGACATTATGATTTACATGTGTGTGTTATGGTTTATGTTGTTTTTGAATTTTAAATGAGGTTATCATGTTGTAGTTGTTGTTTATGATATAATGATGTTTGTCAGTCCTGGTGAAGGAGATAGTGTAGCATAACTCACTTGTGAGTACCCTACTACACTGCTACTCTTCTTCACGATGTGTTTGTAGATATATGATGATATGTTTAACAAGTGTTATTTTATGTAGTTGTAGGTACCGGGTATCCTCTCCACCTGCTTGTTGGGTCTGAGCGTGCCCTAACCCAATGGAAATATGTTGTTTCAAAGATAGTGTCAAATCCGTCATTAGCCATCGTTCTTCATTGAACGAGTATCTGTTTGTCACCCGTTGTTTTGTCGTCTGGTTTCATTGTGTTAATCTTGTTTGTGTTGTTTTGTTTGGGAATTAATTATTTTAGTTAAATGGCTATTTAATTAACATATTTGATTTAATGTAAATTTTGTTTAAATATTAGATGAAAAATGTTTATGTTTATGGTTAAATTAAATTAAACACGTTATTTATTTAAAAGTGAATGATAATTTTGTGTAAAGATAATTATTTAAATTCAATTGTTGAATTAATTGTGCAAACTTAAATTATGTGAAAATGTAGATATTTTGATGAGGTAGTTAGCAACAGTTTGTAAATAAATATTAGGAATCATAACTTGGAATTAGAAAATGTGATCTCGAGTAAACTGTTAAGTTGAAACTGATTGATCACTTGGATTTGCATGCTTACTTTGAGTTAGGTTTGGCAATCATGTGTTAATTGGATTTGAATTAAAAAGCTTTGGGTGTGCAAATATCTTTCACGGTATTTTTCAAAAAAGGTTTTTCTTTCACGACAGTTTTAGGAAAAACTTCTTCTCTGTGTTTCTGGTTAAAAAGTTTTATGGACAGTGGTTTTTGAAGGAATCAATGCTTTTGGAAAATAGGGAATTTGCAGGTTTACTGGTTCTGGCTTCTATTTTTGTTGGATTCAAGAATTTAATCCAGGTTTTTTTCTTTGATTTGACTTTTCTTTTCTGTTTGAATTTTATGTTATTTATTCTTCCTTGTGGTTGAATCCGTTTATTGTATTTTCTGCACAAACATCAGAAAAGAAATTGATAATATAAGACCTGTAGATTATAGTAATCATGCGTCAGAAATGGAATATAACTGTGTGAAATAAACCATATGTTTATGTAGTTTCGGTGAGTTCTTGTATCCACCGGCTACCTTCATGGTTCGCTTACTGTATATTCTTTTAGCTTTCATTGATGGCTACAAAAGTTATCTTGTCGTCACTGCAGTACAATATAATCTGTCCACCATTGTAGCATTAACCGGCTCTGGTATAATTCCCTGATTGGAGTGGAATTGAGTTTATTATTCATTTGTTTAGTGTTTAAACTTCTCCACAGAGGCTGCCACTGTCGACTCTTCCCGTAGAGTTGAGCTTTGTCCTTGTCTTATTTCTGTAGCTTTTTGCACTTGGCAATCTGTTTGTGTTGCATGCGTTCTGTGATTGAGAGCACCGGCTGTAGTCATGCGCCAGAAGACTCTCCCTTTACTTCTTAGACTGAAAGTTGGTCAAATTGAAACTTGTGGCAGAGTAAACTCAGGAAATCATTCATAGCTCTAATATATAAAAAGAAAAGAGTGACCAATTGACACGTATAAAAGTTCGGCCAATACTTAAACTTTTGAGAATCGATCCATATGTAATCGACATCTCTTGTTGAACGCATGTCGATATAAACCTGATTATGGTTTTTGTCTGTTAGAAAAATCAATCAATTCCTCTTTCTTTATACTTCAGCCTTGGGCTTTGTTTCAACTCCTCGTTAAATGACTTCTTATATTTATAGCACCGTAACCTTTTCAACTTGAAGGAAACTGGGCTCGTGTGTCAGCCTTTCTTAACAATGTAATTTCTGACTTGAAGAGAGTTTTATTGTTTATAGCGCCGCCCTATTCATAAATGGTTATAATTAATATCATCTTCAGCCACTTTAAGCAAATTGGACGAGTGATATTCCCAAGCCGTATTTCTTATCATGCTAAATTGGCATAAATTTGATAGTCAATCACCAGGCGTCGACACTTTTAATATGAGAAACCCATCTTCTAGTCAAAAGTTATACAGCCTGAATTCTTACAAAATCCCACATATGACATCACATAAAGAAGGATCCATAGTCAGGGAGGGTGGCATCAGCTCAATATTGAAGCTTACATAGCTCGATTGAATGCAGGAAGGGAACCATGGGAAGACAATGGATGGTAGCCCATTAGAATGGCAAAGACGAGATGGTGAGCCATAGGTAGCAGTCTACACTGTCGAGCCTACATGAGGTCTTGGAACCATTCACTTGTTTAAGTTTGATTGGATAGTGATAGGAAGATCAAGCCCCACATAGTGGGTGATAGTTTTGGCTTGGCGATGGGAAGTAGCAAGAACGGGATGATAGTCCGACAACAATCACCTACATTAGCTTACCTACATGAAGTTTACTTAAGGATTTTTAATAAATGCTTGGAATAAGCCAATGGTGGGGTCCATATAGTAGAAAGGAAAAGATCACCAGCTATGTGAAATGGTAGACAAAGGGCAGTGACAACTTGTAATGGAGGGTTTGCAAGCATAGACTTTGTTATTTCATTCTTTGAACTCAATAGATGCAGTCGGTGCAGAGTCAGAACAATGAACATTGGGTGACGGTCCATGGATGGAAGTCCACAATTGGCAACTTGTAGGGGTCTACACTTGGTCATTTTGGCTCAAAAGGTTTGATGGAAATAGTCAGAGTGGGACCTACCTAGCGGAAGGATGCTAGGACTTCACCATTTGATTATGAACATGTAATTGGTAGTGAGGCAATGACAGACACTCACGTTGAACAGTCTGTAGGAGAAGTTATCGAATGAGCTTAGTCAATGGAAATAGATGTCATGGGACCTGTAAGGCAGGAGGTTGAGGTCAGTCAGCCATTTGGGATGATGAAACAAAGGGGGCCCTCTATGTATAGAAGCCCACAGTTGTAGACCCACATTAAAAGGGTCTCCATTTACCTTGTGATTTTTAATATGAGAAACCCATCTTCTAGTCAAAAGTTATACAGCCTGAATTCTTGTAGTATCCTCATTCTTAGCCTTCAAAATTTTGTTTGGGGTAGCCGTCGTTGTTCTTACTTACAACTGAATTAATGTCTGAGTCTGAGTTGTATAAGGATCGCTATTTTTCCTTTGACATTCGCTTCTTTTCAGGATATAAAATTTATCTTGGTCTACTCTTAAGCCTCATAATATTGGACTGTTCGCTACCTCTATTGGAATCTATATTAGAATGAAATTTTAGATATAAACTTAAATTTAGTTTCTATTTAATTTAGCATGTAGTGGCTTGTGTTAGCGGAACAGTGTGTTAGCGAACAGTTATGTGTTAACGAACTGTATGTTAGCAAACCAATATGTGTTAACAAACTGTGTGTTAACGAACCCGTATGTGTTACCTAACAGTGTGTTAACGAATCCTCTTTCCTAGGTTCGTTGTCTTTAATGATTTGAAAACATATTAGAATCTGATTTCAATTCGTAAGGAAAACTATAGAAAACAGATTGTATGTAATTCTGTTTGAAAATAAATTTATATTTGAAATTGTTTAATTTTAAGTTGTTTGTTTTTAAATTGGTGAAAAAGTTTATTTGAAGTAATTTTAGTTTATTTTAGTTAAATTTAGGTTCTTCGTGAATTAATAAACATTTATATGTAATATAAATGCTTAAATAAAATTTGAATGATTATATTTATATTTAGTTTATTTTTATTGAATAAAATGACCATGATATCTATTTAAATGAATAGATAATATTTAGGATTTTGTTCTAAATGTAAATGACATTTAAGTTGTAAAATAACGGATGAATATTCGAACTATTCTCTTGGAATTGATTGGTGTCAAAGAAAGTTTTGTAGATTTAATTGTTTGAAATTATCAAAGTGAAGGATTATTAGGTTTGTGTTATGGAATTTCTAGTTTTCCAGAGGCTAGGGAACTCTTTTATTTAATTGTTTGAAATTTTTAGTATTGTGAAAAGGAAATATTTAAGTTATGCGTAGAGTGAGAATTTAAGCTATAATCGGAAATAATTATAATGGTAGTTTTTGATTCGCTAGAATTATAATTATTTGATTGGTAAAAGTTAAGTCTACATATGATATGAAAATAAATGTTTTGACATATGTTGTTTAAATATCTTAGAAGTGAATGATGATTATGCCTGACAATGTTTAAATGTGAAGGAACGTTGTGTATTTTGGTGCATATGTCTTCTTGAGACTTGTAAGTTCCTTAAAGAATTGTTTGAGTTAGTTGAGTATCACAATTCTTGTATAGGATTTGTTTAAGTCAGGTCATGCACGTTGTTTATATTTCCTTTGTGGTGAATGAGAGTATGATGTTTTATATCATGGTTAAAACGTGGTCATACCTATTCTGATTTGTGCATGGTGGGCTATCCTATATGTTATATGAGATCTTTTTTTTGCTTATAGGAAGAGTGGCTTTTGATAGGGGCCGGAACCCTAAGTGGTAGCCAGGGTAACCTATCGGAAGTTATTAATTTAGTGAAAATCTTAATAAATGTACTTGGAATTCATTAATTAAATTTAGATAATTTGAATGCCTCACCTAGTGCCTTAATGCTTGTATAGATTAAGCGTAGGTTGAAAAGGATTGAAATGGCTTAGTCGTCTACCTTGTCTTCCTGAAAGGTAATTTGACTCCATATGAGTTTGTTTAGGGGCCGAGAATCGGTAGAGACTGCCAGGGTAACTTTAGATGAGGGTCGGTAGTCTAGGAAGATTCACCATGGTAACCTAGAACAACTATGTGATGACACTCTGTTCTAAAGCATGTTTATAGTCTCTTGTGAAGAGTTAACTATTGTATTGTGGTTGTCTCTAGAAGCATATGTTGTGATTACTATGGTTGATGTTGTTATGTCGTTATGTGATTGACAACCATGTGATGCCATGTTTTATTCTTTGTTTTTTGTTTGCTTATTTTGTGGACTTGTCATTATCTCCTAGCACAGAGGGAGTGGACCTTTGGGTACCATGCGGTTGGGAGGAAACCGTACTATTTCATTCATTGGGTCCTCTTATAGATGTTGCTATACTTGGATAATATTGTTCGTGAGATAGGTTCCTGATTCTTCATTGTTCGTGATGTTGGACGCTAAGCGTACTCATGAACGACGCTGATAACGTGATATGTTCTTCATCTTTATTGTATATTCTCTTAATGTCTATAAGAGAACTTTTGTAATGATATTATGTTGATTTGAGATTTATTAAAATCTCACTTGCTGTAAATTGGATATATATGTAACTTGACTGAATAAAGATTTATGAAATTGGATCATTCATGTATATGATATGTCTATGTTTTTTATGAATTTGATATTATGATGTGATGTTCTTATTTGTAATGTTTAGTAATGTCGTCTTGGAATCCTTAAAACATTTGCGTAATCGAATGACTTTTTTAAAAATTATATATTTGGTTAATTTGTTACTTTATGCTTTGTTTTATTAGATTCCCTGGTGGGGCATTACAATAACTCTTAACTTGATCATTTTTTGTCTAATTTTCAAAATTTTATAGGCATTCGAATGATTAGTTGAAGACAAGAGTTATGGTGAAGTTATCATTTGAAAAATTTGATCCGGAATTTAGGTATTTTTGTTCAAAGTTAGGCTTCTATTTTGTTACTTCATTTAGTCATAACTTTTACGTTTTGATCCTTTTTCAATGTTTTTTCAAAATTTAATAGAAAAATCCAAATATTTTGTTTTTGTAGTTTATTTTTTTGTATGACTTACTATTTTTCCATTTTTAACTGACTTTTGTGTGCAAGTAATTTTGTCATTCCAAGCCTTCAATCTTACAAACTACTAAGATAAGTGGTTTTGTAGGACATTTTTATTAAAGACTTTGATTATAGACATTTTCTTTTTTTGTATGATTTTTCTATTTTATTTTTTTCACGTTGAAATTGGGATAAAATTCACTTAACATTTCAATTTGGGATAATAATTTACAAGTGTCTTTTAAACCCTAAGCACACTTAGTATGTTATCATCTTGCACCTTAGGGTGATCTTGAGGATAAAAAATAAGTGTAGTCTTGATTTTCTTTTTAGGCGGATTGCTTGGGGATTTCATCACCTCAAGGGATGACCTAAACTCTAGTGTTTCATTGGAGTATAAATAGTCGGGGGTGAATCAAAAGACATGCATCTTAGAAGTTGTTATTTTTCATTTAGGCTAAGCCCCCTAGAACTTTATACCTTTGGGAAGTGAAGGAGAAGGGTGGGTTACCCTCTTCTCCCAAGTATTTGACTTTATTGCGCTTTCAAACTTATAGATTAGGCCTTACCTACCCTTGTGGTATTTAGAGGATTCCCTAGATAAGCCTTGTATAGCCTAGATTAAGACCTTTGGGTTGTTGATTATTGTGGTGCAAGGTACAATATCATACTTGAAGCTACTCACCCCATACCCTCCTAAGTAGAGGTAGAAGCTCTTTGGGCAAGATGTTAAAAACCTTCAAATAAAGGGAAAAGGTGAGCCTTTGTTCCACTATACCCCTACCTACCAACTCTTGAAAGAGAGGTGTTTCAAATCAATTTTAAGATATTAATAGGTTAAATTCTATGGTGGTACGACACTTATTTAACACTTCTTTTTATTGAATAAATTTAGGCTTGTTATTGTGTCTTCTTTTTTGATATTTTTATATACCAAGTGCTTGTTTATAAACCTTTACAACCAAGTTAGAGTCATGTCTAGTTTGAAATCATTTTGTTTGTTTGAAAACATTTTCCAAATTGGTATCCTTTTGAAACACAAAACATTGAAGCCAAACTTGGGATAGCCATTTACTTCCAAATCAATCCAACATCCCCCACACCACATCAATAACTTGTCCATTGTTTACTTGATAATAATCTTATTCATCCTTGACAACATTAGGATAACCTTAAATCATTCCATCATTATGATCTTTTATCCACCATCCTTATAGTCCACATTTGATCATCATCCAAATAAAATCCTTGGTCATAATTGAAAGTTATCACTTTTGGATCTTTTAATCATAATCATCACCTTACTCCAACCTTTGGGGCCTCTAATCATCGTAAGGCCTATTTTTTAATCCTAGAAAACTCTACACCAATTCGTAGATTCTAAAAATAAAATTCATTCAAACAATCCTAAGATCCAAGTGTGTCACTTACAATTTAAGTTCTAGTTTATCCAATCCACTCCATTTAAACTCACGATCAATTTCACCATCTAAGGTTATCCTTATTTACTAGGCTTTGGCTCCCTTTTGATTAGTCATCACAACCAAACAAGGTCACCAAGTCCGTCCCTATCCATCCCATCCCACATCAAGTTTGAAAACAAGACCAATGTCTCCTAAAAAAAGACTAAGCACTAGACGTGAGAACATGGAAGAAAATCCTTTTCATAATCAATCACTCATAGAAAGTTTTCCTTTCTTAGGAGATAATTTTCCCAAGTTACACATGATGATAGTGACATTGATGATGATATTCCTCACAAACTTGAGTATATTATCAATCCCAATAAAATCATAGATATCAAACAAGGGTAAGGTCTTATGGAGAAATACTTTGAAACAAACAAAGATGTCATCCTTAGAAAAGTCATAAATTTGGGGGCACAACTACCTCCTGGTTACGACCTCTCCAATCTTAGTCACATAGTTCATATTGGTCCTACCCATCAATTCATTCATCCCACACATGACGACATTGATCCACATGAAGACCCTATCACTCCTACTAAAGGGGAACAAATCAACCATTAGAGGTAATCCCTTATATCAAGCATCTATACCACCTAAAGTGCCAACTTTCATTCCTAATGAGGTTCAAAATCCTATGCCCACTAGTCATACAACACCGACAATAAACATCCCATTTGGAACACAAACCATAACTACCCATATGGACCCCATCTCCATCTCCATTCCTAATCCAAAAATATCTAATATCCCCTCTTCCACCATGACCATACCAAGTTCACCCAAGGTCAACATCAATTCCAAAAGTCATCTCAACCAACCTAAAAATACCATCTCACCTAAGGTCTATAACACACAACATCATCCATACACCTCTCCACCACCACCTAGTTCATCCTTTGATCAAGAATTAGCTATGACAAAAAATGTAGGTTTATCTATGCTAGAAGAAAATTGAGCATGAAACATGGGATAAGGATATTTATATTTCATTTAAATGATAGGTGAGAAATCATCAAAAGATAAAGAATGAGAAGACATATTACTAGGTCTAAACTATACCCATGAGACTAGTATTAGAAAAGTAGGCAATGAGAACATGTACTAAATTTATAACATAAGTGTAAATAAAATAAGACAAATGGGTAAACTCTTTGCAAATATTTACCATTTATATAAAGTATGAATATGCTAATCAATAAAATATCATCATCTACATACCTATAATTATCAAGAAAGAATGAATTAATATGTAAGGAATAATTTGTAGCACCATCATAAGCACCATGTAATAACTCCTCACCTAGAACCATAATGTCATTATTTATTGAACCAGATAGTAATACAATATCAATATGAGATATATGAGAAGCTAATGTACTAACACCAAGATGCATGCTATCATCATGAAAGGTGACCTACGTGAAAGACTATCATGAACATCCATAGGCTCAACATGAAATGCACAAAAATAATCAAGGATACCACTATGCATGAAAGAAGATAATTAAGTAAAGAGAACAAATTTATGGACATAGGTATATCATGCCATATTAAAGAAACAATATCAAAATATGTTAACATTGTATGGATATGTGAAGATATGTAATGACATCATTAGTTATCACAATAGTTATGTCATTAACACATGGTATATGCTCACTAGGTATATGCTTATCATTATTAGAAGCCACATGAGAAATATGTTCAATATAAGACTCATGAAAAATTAAATTATGTATAAAATAAAATTATAAGCACCAATCAACTCAATGAAATAGGAAAATTTTAATACATGATAAAATAACACCTCCATAGAAAATTGGCATCTTGAACTAGATAACATAAAATATCACTTGAGTATCAAGGATGGAAAGATCACATGTTAATAAGAATAAAATATCAAAATTAGAAGCATAAGCATTCATATCAACCAAGGATGTTCAATTTAAGATTAGCCATTATGATGAATTATCCAATGGTAGGTGGGTAGGATCAAAGCTATATTGCATTATGTTTAATAAAACCTTACTCAAAAGTATGATAAACATATGAAAAGAAAAGTTGATGCACACCCTAAGAAATCTAAAATGAAATAATAAATTATATATGAAAACCATAGGAGAAGTTGTGGTAGAATTGTAACGTCAAACCTTAAGTAGATTTCATATAAGAAAATTTTGGGTTGACAAAAAATAAATTACAAAAATTACCTTTTAACATAAATAATCTAGGCAAATGAAATAAATGCAATCAATAAGCAAAAATTAAGTTGGATTAAATTAGTTGGGTTAGTAAATGAATAGTAATAAATGAGTTAATCAAATGAAAGGATAGGGTACTTAAGTCTAGACTAATGATGGAATAATGTCACTAATATCATGCAAAATTCATTTTTCATAGTGAATAAATTGATTTTCCTCATTAGTTTAATGTGTTAGATTCTATGTAGTCTTTGGATTTTGTGTAGTTCAATCTTGCATCACTTGGCTTCAATCTTGATCCACAGATATTTATTTTGATGCATGAAACTAAACAATACCCTATGTCATAGTAATTTGACAAAAAAATTATTTAGTATATCTATTATTGTCTTTTCTCCTTTAATAGCTGATTGTGGTAAAGGTGGTGTTTATTAACACATTTAGAGGATTGTTTAATCAATAAGGAACATGTTATCCTTAGTCAATCCTTTGTTGGGTCAAGTTAATCATGAGGAATGATGTTAAAGACAACATATAAAAGCATACCTATATATAGACAAAGTGGATTTGATTTTTTGTCCCTTTGTCCCTTTAAAAATTAAAGCATATTCTAAAGATTTTACCTTATTAAATTACATATAAATTAATTTATTTCACCTTAATTTTATGATGATTTGTAAAGTACCTATAAAATATTAAGACATATTTTAATATAAATAAATTGTATATAAATCTATTATATGAACACAATTCAATATAGAATTTTGACAATCTATCTCAAATATCTCCTTTCATATGATATTTTCTTATGGTGCAGGAGCAGTGCCATTAAACTATTTGTGTCCATTTAAGATTTTGAATTCTAGACTCTAGAATTAGGAGTTTTGTCTTAGAATAAGGTCATTAAGACCATTTGATGAAGTTATTATAAGGGAGATAGTTGTGAGTACTTGTTAAATTGTTCTTCGTTCTAGTAGTTAGTTTGTTGTAGGAAGTCTAGGGTACGGACTACCCTGATAGATCAACCTACGCGTAGTGTAAGAAAGCCTTAATGCAAATCAGCCCTGAGTAGTGCATATGATAAATGACCTTCATTCGAAGTACTGAATGATAATACTTTGGCCAAAGTAGTGAAATTTACAACATCCACTTAAGTGTGAAATAGTTGAGACTACACTGTCAGTTCATTGTGATCCCGAAGTACATACTAGTTCAAGAGATGTTGTATGCACAGGACCTAGTTATGTAGGAACACTACACTATGCTCAGTTGGTAATCGTTAAAGGATACCCTACCAATCTCTTCTTCAAAGGGAGTCATTTTTTTATAGTGTTTAGGGATCTAGGTGGTAAGGTTTTCAAAACATGCAAAAAAAGAGGGTTAAGTGTTAATTTGGAATAATAGAAAGTGTAAAATGCCTCAAAGAGGGAGACCAACGGTCACCTCTTTTAAATGGTAGTTGTGGAAGTTGAATTGGTTGCGTTTTGGAGAATAATGTATTTAAAAGCCTTGAGGAACTCGAATGTGGGTTGTTGAACTTGTTTAAATTGAGGATTAAGAATTGAATAAAAGACAAATTTCTCTCCATTTTTCTATATTTTTCTAGTTTAGCAGCGGATAATACAGTCTGTACAAGATCTTTTGGCTTCAAAATTGTTGTGGAATTTGTAGTGTAGTGTCTCTACTCTCATTTGAATCTAATTTCAGGCTTTCATATTGATTTTTGTTCATTTAAACATCAAATCTCTCTAACCAACCTAAATAGGGTATTTTGGTTTTGAAGGACTAAAATAATGTTTTGAACCATCCCACCTTTCTATATGATCTGATACTTGGTGGGATGGATCTAATTCTTTAGAGAAAGGTGTGATAATGGTAATTTTGTGCAGGGTAGGTCTAGAAGCGTTTTGGGTGTGAAGCCCTATGAATGAAATATGAGTTTTCCTCATGGAAATTGGAGGTTAGGATAGGCCAAAGTGAGTTTTGTGAATGGGTAGCATTATTTCCTGTTTGATTAAGCTTGAGCAGACCATTTGAAACTTTTTTGAAGAGGTTTTGTGTTTTGGGCAGATTGGGAAGTGACATTTCCAATAAGGCCTAGGGTTTCTAGGAGTTATTTGAGGGTTTCATGGTTTGGCCCTTAGATGGTTGAATTTTTGAGTTTTGATTGATGTTTCTGAGGTTTTGACACATTTAAATTGCTTCCCCAAGGTTTGATAGGGTTTGGATGAGTTTCAAGTGTAGTTGCTTTGGAAAAAGAGGCTAATTAGAAGCCTAAAACAATGAAAAAGTGAATTTTGAGTGATCTGGTCTAAAGTGACCATAGATTGAATTTTGGGTGTGTCAAATTTTGTCCAAATGGGTTCTTGAAAAGGTTCAGTTCATGGTCTGATGAGGTGTCATTGTGGAGTTCTACCCGATTTAGTGACTTTCTAGTGCTACAAGAGAAAAGAGTGAATTTGAAGAGATGGTGAGATTTTGAAGAGTTTGTGATCTGACAATTGTGTTTGAAGGTTGGAATTGTGTGTTTGTGTGTTGCAGGCCTCCCCCTATTGCATCATCTTAAAATTGATTATATATTATAATAAAAATTCCTAAATACAAAACCATCAAATTTAAATGTTCAAAACTAGTGTTGACTTATATTTAAATATATTTATAATGAACAAGAAGCTAATTTCTGAAGTATATAACATTTTTCAACGGAAAAATGGTGAATAATCTTATAATGTAACATTCGATTGTGCCAAAATTTGAATGTTACCGACGAATTCTATACCCTACATCTATGAAAGCGGGTTGAAAGGTTTTTTCTCATAAAAGGTTTAAAAATGTAATAGGAAAAAAATTCGAACGTGGTTATGGAGAGCAAGAAAAAGCATGTCAGTTTAACATATATAATTCTGTGTCTTTCATTTGCAAAGTGTTTTTCTCCTCTTCAAAGTCTTTTCTATTTTCTTATTTTCTTATTTTTTATTAATTTTTTTGTCAATGTCAAATGAAGTTTCGTTTTTTTGGTTTTTAGGAATTTTCATTTTTAGGATTTTTTACAGTGTGCACACTAGTCTGTTTGGTTTGTCTGTCCTTGTTCATTGCGATTTGTTTTATTATTTATTTTTCTTGATTTTACTTGTGCATTAAGAGAGGAAGGTAAGAGAGGAAGAGGTAGGATAGAGGAAGAGGCAGAACAAAGAAAGTGGTAGTTGATGGAGGCTGAATTCTTCTTCCAGGTAATTCTTCTTACATATTCTCTTTATTATAAAAAATAATGAATTGTTTATCTTTTTGAAATGAAAAGATATTGCTGATTATTAAATTGATTATATTGAAGAAGATAAAAATAAAAAGGTGCTATACTCTAATTTATTTATAGCTTTAGTATTTTTTTTTCACTATTGTATTCGAGTAGTTCTTTATATAATTATCAATTCTTTCAGATAATTGGGCTGCAATGACAGACCACATGAAAAACAAATATTAGCTTTTATATAATTGCTACTATACCACAGATTCAATCAATAATATTGGATTATTTCCAATTTGCTAGGAGTATAGCTACCCCATAACTGCTTCCAATACTATTAGAGGCTACAAATTATATCTTCTTCTTCAGAGAACTCACAATGCTTTACATTGGGCCTCAAGTAATTAATCCATCTAAGTCTGCAACTCTTTCCAATATAGACCTAACATAATGAAAAATCTTGTATATACTGCAGTATGTAACAACTTTCTGAGGCAGAGCGATCCAATTGCCTCCAGTGCAATGCTGCTCTTTATAGGCCTTGAGTTTAGAGTCTTCTTCAGGAGACCATGGCCCTTTCTTCATAGTGGATTTGTCACAGCATGGTGCTCTGCCCATCTCTTCAGCAATATTTCACAATTAATCACTATGAACAATCAGTTGACAAGGAGATCCAATGAGGGTATCATCCTTTCATTACCTACTTCTCTCTGTTAATAGTCTTGTCGACTAAATTTACAATACTGTACAAGTAGGACCTGGTCCAAATCTTAAACAAATTTGGAAACGGGTTGCACAATCTGAATGGCCCACAAGGCCTCGAATTCTCATTGCTGAAGCAACTTCTAGAAGAATCCAATTAAATGTCTATAATGTGTATGTTCTTCATTCCTCACAGTATTTATGAGAGACCTAGTTTCAACTTTCCCAAGATTCAGGGACAAAAGTCCCAGAATAACATATATGATCAAATTTCTATTTTACTCTTAGAAAACTGAAATCCACATAGTCAATGGTGTGAGTATTAAAAATATTTTTAATTAGAAGAGCATTTCATGGTGGTGTGCAGGGTAACCCTGGTCGTCACTCGCTTTGAATCCACATCTGCATATTACAACTAACGCCATGAATACATTCTGAGACTTTCGCTTTGCTTCTTTACTTTGACATGCATAGAAGCTCGCTCATGCAATTCGTCATTACAATCTCCTCTTCCTGTAAACAAATGGTGTTCACATCTTTGAATTCCTTTTCGTGGAAAGTAAAAAGAATCTCAAGGGATTCTTGTGTGCTTTCAAGTTTTATGCATTGTCATCAATTCATCCTTATCCCACTTAATTGTAGTAATTCTCAAGTTTCCAACTGCAATATTGCAAAAAAAAAGAAAATAAAATTGGTATCGTTCAAGGCTTCCCTGAGAGGCGGCCATTGCATGCCCTCCATAATGCCAAAATCGATAATATGGATTTTTTTTGCTATTTTATAGTGACTTGCACCCTGCAGAGCCTCCATTATACTTTGATTTGTAATTTTGTAGTGAAATGGGCCATTCTGGTTTTAAGGATATCCTTGGTCAAGCAAACTAAAAGCTCCCATAAAATGCTATGATCTGTTTAGACATTTGACCCACAGGGCTATTACATTGAACAAGGCTATTATATAAGTAAAAAGCCATCCTCTCTAGGACGAAACCAATGGCAGAAACCGGTTCCCATCTATCGTTGTATCAACTCTCTCTTGACCATCACTCTCAAGCGTCAAATCCCACAAAAGTTCTTCACATCTGCACATTACTTCTAAAATATTTTTAATTCTCTGCACCTGAAATTCAGGTGCATCTGCAATCTCACAACCACACCAATTTAACTCGAGTTCCCTAAGATTTTTCAAAGCACATATCCAACTTTTCAAATAGTGCTCACCAGTATGGCTAGGCAATTACTAGCGAATACCTTCACTCTCTCCACACTGTTCAGCAACCCACCCTTTGATTTTCCATCAGACTTCTCTGACACTCCATCATGGCATGTTTCCGTGCTAGTAATGACTGCGTTGAGCAAGGTCTTTACTTCGTTGTGCTCCTTTGCCTTCATTTCATCCTTCTCTAATAGAGAGATCGAGCTCTGAAGCTGATCTTTGGTAATGTCGATGAGCTCTACACAATCCCCAACAATAATTTGTACAATGTAGTTGTGGGTTTGATGAAAGAAAGCTGAAGCCTAGAAAAAATCCATGTTTTCTTCTTTCATGGCCACCATGACTGCAATGTGAAGCACCTGCTTCTTAGCATGTAGAGTTAAACTATTAGAGGAGCTTGTTAAATATGGAAACAGACTAGCCATGCAACTTTCTAGGTAATGAGTATGGCTAAACATGCTCTCTATCTCAACAGCTTCTCTCAATTCTTGAGCTGCCACATTCCCTTTAATTCTCCTGCTGAGTGCATTGATTCCAACAGGTGCACACATTATCATAGCCACCAGTATGATGAATGTCATAGATTTTACTGTGACACATTTTTCCAGAGTCTTCTTCCTTGACAAAAACATTTGGTTTGCGAGGGAACGCATATTCTCCATGCTGAAGCAGATCTCTCTAATCCTTTTTAAGCAATCAAAACCTAAAATTTCAAGGAGAAACCCTACCTTATATATACATTCTACGTCATCCCATATACAAGTCAAGAGAAGTAGATATACATGACTGATCGTTAGTGATATACATGGACATATATTTAATGACGGGAGATATCTTCTTTCCAGTGCTTATCTTGTTAATTTGATGCCAATCTTGCCAAGCCTATATATGATATGCAGTGTTGAGCGCATTACTTTCGGTCGATCAATTCTTTAGAATATAAGTTGCCAGGTATATTCATTTGAAGCCTATGCGCGGAATGATCACATTTCCTTGGTGGGTTCCATTACTAGTGGAAATTTCACGACTTTTGTTGTTTTTTATCCTTTCTCTGGGTCAATTACCTACCATACATTGATTATTTGCAGAGTGTACAAATATGATAATTTTCTTGATCTAAAGTTAGTCAAGTCACTGAGTGGAAAGTATACTCTCGTAGTCAATAAAAAGATTCCCACTCAGGAAACTTCCACTTTCTTTATGCATATCATAAATATCAACTGTAAGATTATTTTCAGGTAGTTCAAGACTTTCCAGATGTTTTATTGCTATCATTTTCTCCAGAAGCTCGAATTCTGGCAATATTTCAGTTTCCTATCCTTTATCCATTATAGAATCTATTACAAAAAGAAAAAGTAGCTTGAATTCAAGGCTTTGGGTAGCACATACACAATACTGAGTGAGGATGCTACCTCCAATGGATTGAAGATACATCCTTCATCTCTATCGAACAATTCATGCACTTCACAAGGTTACAAGAGTGAAGGCATCATGTTAAATAATAGCTTGCATTTCAATATCACAAATAGCAGTACCATCTTGTTTCTGAATTGTTGTGCAATGCTTTTGTTGTCTCCTTTAAATTGTACATCTATCAACCTATGTCACCCGTATGTATAGAGACTCTTATGCTTGCTCATGATACAAATCCCGAGAATGTTCATTCTTCTTCTCTTATATGATAATGTTACACCTCATTTGAGTGTTTATGATGATGTTTATAATGATTTAGAACTCATGCCAATCTTATATTTTTATTCATTGATTCATGGTTCTTCAAGGCCTTTTTTTATCTTAATTTCTTGAGAATGAATGTTTGATTTTTTTCATTTGTAATATATTGATTTGTATTTATTTTTTTATGTTCTTGCAAATAAGATTTTCAAGAAAATGTTGGAAGGTAAATTGAGTTTTGTGGTTATTTTTACTTTTAACTCTTTCTAATTTTTAAGTTTTAAAAATTTATTGGGTATCATTGTTTAAATCACTAATATGTTTTTGATAAGGTAAGCAAGGTTTTGAAAGGACCAAGAACCTTTTACAGAGCTAAGAGGACACTTCCAAACAACGAAGTCTCAAACTTTTCCAATGAAACAGTACTAGCAGAGACACAGCAGTAGCACAACAAAAACACAAACAACACTTGGTCAACAGAAACCAAGAGAGACAGAACACTTAGAACCAATAGTAGTCCTAAGTCAAAGATAGATTAACAACCCAAACTTGGCACCACAACCAGGAGCAACCAAACACTTAGGAAAAAAACCAGTCCTATTGAACCAAGAAACAACCCACAATATTGCAGGCCCAAAAGGCCGCCTGAAACAACCAGGCCACAAAACACCCGTAGTAGCTAGACTACAACAAACCTTCTGCTCGAATTAGACAAAAATGAGCTTAACAGTTTCTTACCAAAAGAGGGGTAAGAATCACAAGTTGTTGTAGAGAAACATTCTGAGCCAAAGAATAAACCACCACACAACAAGCCCTGAAGACTGCCAGAAACAGCCAGGCCACAAACCATCTATAGTAGCTGGACAATAGCATACCTTCCACTCAAGTTAGACAAAATTAAGCCTAACAGATTCCCAAAAAAAAAAGGGTAAGAATCACAAAATGCTATAGAGATACGTTCTTCAAAAAGCACCAACCAACTAGACACCAACCCTGAAACCACCTCAAAAGGATGGGGCTCCCCTCTATAGGAGAGGAAGAGGTGGGGACCAGAACTACCAAAGAAACCTCCCTCCAGAGCAAACACACTCCACCTCGATAAGAACTGGAGCAAAGGAGAGAAGCACTCCCCACCATATCTACAACCTCCAACTCCACCTCAATAGGAGAGGGCTCCACCTTAATAGGATCTATATTCACCTCTATTGAATACAACGATTGTAGGACATGGTAGCAAGCAAGAACTCCAATAGAACAGGAAAACACCTCCTCCCAAGGCATCTAGACAAAAGAAACAAAGGGGCCATTAAACAAGACTTCCAAAGGAGCTATAAAACCAAACCCCATCGAACACGTCCGCAACAAGGAACTAGTAGCACAAGTCCTCCAACACAAACCATTTTGCACCACACCAATAGCAAACCCCCATCTCCCCAAAAGAGGACAAGAGATGGTCTCACAAACCTTTAGCTCCAACAACAAGAGGAAATTTATTGAGAGAAAAGCAACAAACAAGATCACTGCTCTATTGAGCATCTTCAACCAGGCTACCACGTAGCTAGCATCTTTCACAAACCTTCCCCGAACAAAACAAAACACCATTCCCCATAAGGGGCTCAAACTAGAACTCGATAGGAAAGAGAGCAACTGGAGAAAAAAACCCTTAACCACACTCTCAAACACCACCTCTGCCACAATAGGAGGGATATCCACCTCAACAGGAAGCTGAGAGGGCAGGAAGAGGGAAGAAGCACTAGTGAACATGGCAACATAAACGTCCCTCAAGAACGAACCAAACCAAGTGGGCCCTGTTGTCAAATAAGGTTTGCACCCTTGCTAAGCTATGAACTGTAGCAACCTACTGACACATGGGAACATTTCGAAGTTGTGGGTGACCTGGGAATGAAGTGGACCTCCAAATTATGGGCTGGTTCCCCTTAAGATAACTTGAAAATACTAAGAAAAAATGATAAGGAAAAGAGTAAGAAGGATATGCTTGAAATTTAAAACCTATCACTAATAGGTGGTACACCAAAGATAAAAATTTGACAAGGCTGTTGAAACTCACAAAAATCTCAATAAAGCTAAACAATCTCACAACACAGAGATTTATGTCTACAAAAATGATTCTATGTAAGGTTCTAACTGTTCTAATGCTTAAACACAAGGAAAACAATGATGTTTTCATAGATATAAATGCAATAGAAAGAGATCACTAACATAAACTTGCACTATGACATAATATTCTTTGCATCCAGTATTGAAGGAATCTGATAAAATAAAAGATTACACAGAATTTTATCGTGCAACTCACAACCAATACTAAAACAACAGAGAAAAAAGGTGAAGGAAATGACTTTCTATTGAGAAAAATAAGGAGTCTATGTATTACAAATCTGTAGTATTCATACAAAAAATGAGTTACAAAGTCTGAATAATGCTCTCTCAACAATCTCTTAACCAAGAACTCCCCTCTCTTTTTCTTCTGGCCTTGAAATCCTTCTTTATAGAAACCGAAGGAGTAACAAGCATCAGACCAGAAGGGGACACATGTCGCCTACCCATTGGACCGCCCTCTGGCATTTAACGCAAGAGGACTATTACAACTACCACCATTAATTCGCAACCCTCGTCCTTGACCCCGAGACTGCTTCCAGAGTCGGTTGTGTGCTTAGAAGGCATGGGCGCCTATGTCAGTTCTAACTCCTGACGACAAGTAGCATCGGGGAGAGGTGTGACCTTGACACCGCTCCTAGAGTTGCCTTGAATGCCTTGTTAGACAATCAAACCTTAACATTTATGTTGATCCACTCGGCCAACAGACGTCCTGTCCGCCATTAAGTCTCGTGGCTGACATATTGATCTCGTGCAATCTTGCACCTAGGAATTCTGCTCATTGGACCACCCCGTAGTGTTCAGGTCGCCAACACCTTGATCCATTCAGTTTACTTGGTCAATCGCCGGCCCTAATGATTAAGCATCGAGCACCTTTTTTGTGCGATTATAACATCATAGTCGATTTAAAGCACATGCCTCCCTTGACCGCCTTAGTAACCCGGTATTCAGTACGCATCCTGCGCTCCTCGCGGCAGTTAAAGACCCTGCATCTTGATTCAGTGAGTTGGCGAGGAACGGCCGCGATCACCTGCCAATTTTACTGACAACCATTGACCCAGTCAAAACAAGAAACGAGACCGGAGCCAGAATCGAAATGGAAACTGAAACCAAAACTAACCATCATTTCCAAGTTCATTCCACATTCCGATTCCGCCTCTGCCAAAGTAAAGAATCCCCAAACAAAAGAAAGCAAAGCGAGATCGGAACCAAAACCGATCCCGGGCAAAACACAGCGGGGGCGGAATCGAAACAGAAACAAGACCATGAAACTTTTCCAAGTTCAAGTTCGGTTATAGTTTCGGCTCCGCCTTTGACAACACACAAAGCAAAAGGAAGAAAGAAAAACATAAAGAAGATCAAAGAGAAAGAAACATCCCTCGATCACCAGCAACGAAAAAAGCAAAGAAAAGAAGAACGAGCGGAATCCAGACCGGAACCGGAACAAAAACAAGAACTGGAATTTTGGAAAAGTTCCGATGTTCGGTTTCGGTCTGTGTCCCAAGTCCGCCAAAACAAAGAAAGCGCCCAAGGAAGGAAAAGAAAACCCAAGGTACACACAAAAACAAAGACCAAAGGACAACAAAATGCAAACGGGATTGGAATGAAAACCGATCCCGGGCGAAACACCAGCGGGGGCGGAAGCGGAGCAGAAGCGAGACCTTGAAACTTTTCCAAGCTCAGGTTCGGATACAATCCCGGCTCCGCCTCCGACAACACACAAAACGAAAACAGGAAAAAGGCAACAAAAAGAAACAAAGGGAAAAACCACCCCATGGCCAAACGAAAGCTTAAAAGAAAACAAACGCACAAAAGCGCGGAATCGGAATCGGAACCGGAACAAAAACGGAAACTGGAACTTTGGAAAAGTTCCAATGTTCAGTTTCAGTTCCGAAACCACCTCCGACAAAACAAAAAGAAGAGGGCCCAAGGAAAACAAAACAGAAAGAGGGAAAACAAGGCAAAAACATAAGATGACCCCCCCAATAAAACTGAACACCTGCATGCTGGGCTCAACCCTTATGGGAGCCGCATTTAATCCACGTGCCGAATTTAAAACATAATTTTCCCCTGCAGTTGCACAAGAAGCAAACAAGTTAGAAAATATGTAACTTTGATGCAAATGTTCCTCCATTTGGCCTTCATAAACACTTGAAGACATAGATTTCCCCGCCTGATTGAGCCCCTAGGTGAAAATCAGGTAACATCCTGGCGACCTCAGATGGATGTTTGCTTGCTAAACATGCAAACCAGTAGCCTGGGCCTATCCATTGGGCATGGAGTCATTGGAAACCTATACTTATTCTTAGAAAACTCACCCAGAACTTCTGTAACTCAGATGACAGACATATACGAAGCCCTGGCCCATCCAAGACAAAATAGTAGAAGGAAAACTATTCATTTGTGCTGAAACAACACTTAGGGAATGAAAACTGCATCTAATCTAATGTGCAGAAGCACTTATTGATATCTAGAATTTAACAGCCATATACAGATTTAGATCCATACCTCAAAAGCAATGTTTGAGGTGAATCCCATTCAATGGGATTAATTCCACTACACAATCCAACTTAGATAGTTGGAAAGAATTATGCTGCTTCTTCTCAGTGATGACATATGGCCCAATCCAGAATGCATCAAATTTGGAGTGCTTTCTAGGCCTGCTTTTGAATTCATCCCACTTTAGCACTATGTCACTTTCCTGGAACACTCTGGGAGATGCCTTTTTATCGAATGACCTTTTCGTTTGAGCCTGATGTTGCTCAATCTTTTTCACTGCTTCAGCTCTGAGTTTTTCAAGTTCAATTAATTGAGCTAACCTTGCTGTCATAGGCTCTTCCTCAATCATATCAAGTTGGTTTACCAGATCAAGGGCTGGGAGCTCAACTGAAATGGGAAGTCTTGCCTCTTTTCCGTACACTAACATGTATGGAGAAAGTCCTGTAGACCTTTTTGACGTAATCCTATTAGCCCACAAGGCTGATTTCAGCTTGGTGTGCCAGGCTCTTCCATAGTTCTCTTAATGATCCTCAGGAGATTCTTGTTAGTGGACTCATCATGTCCATTACCTTGCGGATAGTAATTAGAGGATGTATTTAGATATATACCATTCTTAACAGCCCAATTATAAATTTTAACACTCACAAAAGCAAGGGCATTGTCTGAAACAATAGAATCTGGGATACCAAATCTGGTAACTAACTCTTCATAGAAATTCAGGACAGCAGATTCATTAGCCTCTTTGAGTGCCACAGCTTCAGTCCATTTTGAAAAATAATCAATGGCTGTGAGCACCCACTTGTGGCCTGCACTTGATGGCGAGTTTATAACCCCAATGAAATCCAAACCCCATTTCATGAAGGGCTGATCAATTTGAATTGGTTGCAATGGGAGGGCTGCCAGCTTCTCTTTTCCAGCAAAAATGGCACATTACTTACACTTCCTTACCCATAAATGAGCATCTCTGAATAAGGTAGGCCAGTAATAGCCTCCTTTCATTATTTTAAGAGTTGTAGCTCTTGAAGAAAAGTGTCCACCAGCTGATCCTTGATGGAATTCATGCAATACTCTATCAACTTGATCAGCTTCAATACATCTCAATAGGACACCATGAAAATCTCTTCTAAATAGTAAACCATTTAAAAGAACATAAGGTATGGATTGTAGTCGATAATACCTTCTTCTGAATTTAGTTAGATCAGGAGGGCACTCACCAGTCAATAAAAAATGTGTCATTTTTGCAATCCAACCTGTAGGAGCAGGTATAGCAGTTTGTTGTCCATTTTGAAGTATTAAAACAAAACTTTCTTCCTCCTTTATATTGTTGTTGCTGTCCTCTGCAAGGTGTTCGCAGAGACCTCTCCCTCTTATTAGTTTGGTAACCTTTATTTCAAGGTCATACTCCATCACCTTAGTGACCCAACCAGCTCTTTTATCACTCAAATCTTTGTTCAGTAAAAACTCTTTCACATTTGGATGAGCAACCATCAATATAATCTTGTTATTGGAAAGTATGTGCCTAAACTTCTTTAAGCTTCTTATAACAGCGAAAACATGTTTCTCTACAAAAGTATACTTGAGCTTGTAATTTTTGAGTCCCTGACTGAAGAATGCCACAGGCTGTTCAAATCCTTCATCATTTCGCTATACAAGCATGGCTGAAAGTGAATCAATATTTCCATAGGCATATAAAATGAAATCTTTAGAGAAATCAGGATTCAAAAGTGTAGGTGCAGCTGCTAATGCCTTTTTTATAAGCTCAAAACTTCTTTTCCCATCCTTAGTCCAGCTGAAAGGTACATTCTTTCTCAGTGTTGTACCCAAAATTAAAATTTTTGTTACAATAAGACAATTTGAAGAAATGAGTAAAAGTCTTGTTAAATCTGTCAAAAAGGTCAAAAATTGGGTGTGCATGTCTTGCATGAGGGGTTAAAATGTAAAATTTCAAACATCTGACGATCTGGGTTTGCTCAAAGCAACGTAATCTACAAAACCCAAATCTTAGTTTTTCATCCCTACTTTTTAGGAAAATTGCTATTTTTAGAAATTTTCTAAAAATAGTAATGTTTTCTGGGTTTTTCTGGGTTTCTTTGGAAACGAATACTGGCAAAACTTTCTAAAAATAGAAAGTTGGTCTGTCAGGGTCCAAACTGATTTTGGTTGGCTCAAAATACGTCTATATCAGGCTGGTGCAGTCAAAATCTCAAAATAATCAGTTTTGCCCTACTGGGTCTATTCTGCTTTTTCAGAAGCATATCAGGAGCTCCGAGGTCATCAATGGAGATCAATCCGCTGCCAGGCATCAGATTCAGTGTTCAAGCTCTGAACAAAAGATGAGATGGTAAATACACACGAGGAATGAGGAAGAAGTTAAAATCTGCAAGATTTTGACTAAGTCTGCTTGACTTGGGCGCTCCAGGTGAAGGGTGCCCAACTTTTTAGGGCACTAGATGATTGAACTAGGGTTTGAGCTCTTAGTCAAAGTGATTCAGAATCCTTCCTGCTCCGCAGCAAGTTTGGCGATGCAATCAACGGATCATCCAGTCACCCGGAATTCGAGATCAAACGGAGCAGTTTCAAACAGGAGACAAAGTGAAAATTAGGAAAATGTCAGAAAATTTTCTAAGTCTGGAAGTTTTCAGAGCCCCAGGTGCCCAGGGGTGCCCAATCTTTTGGAAGGGAAAATCCAACAATTAGGAATTGCAAATGTGCTCAATCTCTCCAGAATTCTAATAGCTTCGCAACAGGTGTCTTCGTCAGAGCATCTGACATGTCATTCTCTGGCAAATCCAAATCGAGGTGACAGTATAGAATGAAGGTTTGAATTTGAAGATAAAATCTAATGAAAAATATTCTAAGTCTAGAGAAAATGGGTGCCCCTAGAAGGGAAAGGCACTGATGATTTTGAAGGCCCAAACAGATGAATTTGCCAGTTGAGCCTCCAATGTGATTTCCTCAGAGACGGTCAGGCTTTCAAAAGAGATCATCAGCTCGTCAATCCGAGTTGGTAGTCATCAAATACAGGAGATGGAACAGAGGGTTTGACAAGTGTTAAATGTTGAAAGTCAAAAGAAGAGAAGAAAATACAGAAAAATTGGCCAACTCTGGTGAAGTTGGGCGCCCCAGCTTGCCAGGGGCACCCAAGCTTTTGGTGCCTCAAATTCTACTTTTTGGCAAAGAGATCCCCAGAAGACCCCTCTCAGAATCTCCTCAGCTTCGCGACAAGCCCAGCCGTCAGTCAATCCGAGCTTCGGAGCACCAGATCAAGCGAGATCATCTGTAGAAGTGAAAGGATGAAGAAATTAAAAAAATGGCTAAGTCTGCTTAAGATGGGCGCCCTTGGAGAGAAAGGGCACCCAAGATTTTGAGCCCTAAGATATTAGAATTTGCAGAAACGACTTCTAAGATCACTTTGTCAGTTTCAGTCAAGCTATCCAATGGAGCTAACAGTCAATCGATCGGATTAGTGTAGCTCCCAGAATCAAGATTTCATCAGAAGATCATAGGGAAAAGGAAGAATTTGAAAATCATAAAAATGGCTAACACTATGAAAGTTCAGAGCCCCTGGAGGAAATAGGCTCCCATGAATTTGAAGGTCAAAACAAAATTTTTCGCCAAAGGTGCCTCCAGAACAATCTCCTCATAATCAATCAGGCTACGCGATGAATCATCTAGCTCGTTCATCGGATCAATCTGGAAGCCAGAGATCGAGGTCAAACCAGGGGTCAAAATGGAAGAAAAGTTGAAAATTCTCAAAAAGTGGCTAACTCTGGAGAAAATGGGCGCTCCTAGCCAAGAAGGGCACCCAACTTTCAATGCCTTAGTAGAATTTTCAAAGTTTTCAAAGATTCAAAATGGCAAGGAAAAGACGAATGTCTAAATTCATCGAACAAGCTGAGTTTAGGGTTTGAAGATTAAAGCGAAAGAAAGCAAATCTATTTCAAGCCCTAAATCTATTTAAGACATCTCTTCCTTTCAAAACTCATCATTTTTGCAGGTGGCGTCTCAAGGAGAAAAGTGGAGCAGCAGATTTGAAGATTTATTTCAAGATTCAAGAGCTCATGGTTGCTGATTTTCATGAATAATTTTCAGACCAGCAACATAAGACCTTGCTTTTTCATGCTTTTTCATCCAGAAGATCAAATTTTTGAAGGAGAAGATCAAAGATTTCAATTTTCAGCCTTCTGGGTTTGCTCAACTCATTCTTCTGAAAAAAAATTTTGAAAAGATTTTCATCAAGTTGCAACAGCTACTTTTTATTTGCATGTCAGTGAAATCTTCAGGGTTTTCAATTTTTGATCATCTGGGTCCTGTCAAAACAGTCTTCTGAAGAAAACCCATATCACAGCTTTTTCAAAAAATTTCAAATTCTAGGGTTGGCTGCTTTTCCGATCAGCCATCAGTGTTTTTCAAATCTGATCAACTGGGTCCATTTCTAATTGTATTCTGAACAAAACCCAGGTGCCAACTTTTTCGGTGAAAAATTGAAGAAATTAGGGTTTGCTGCTTTTTCAGTCTAAATTCAAGATTTTCAAAAACAGACGATCTGGATTGTATTGCAACGAAATTCTGAGCAAAACCCATATCTCAGAAAAATTTCCAAAAATTTGTCCATTTGAGGCTGAAAAACTAGCATTCTAAAAATAGAAAGTTGCTCAAAACTTGTCTGAACATAGGTGAGTTTACAGTCATTCTTCAAGGTTTTCAATATGGAGTACACTCCCCTCGAGTTTAAGACCAAATCAACACTATGTCAAAACTTCATCATCTCAACTGAAGAACGAGAGAAGGTGTGATATAAGAAAAAGGAAAGGTATCAGAAAAAAGTTGTGCAATACTCTTTTGTTGGAAATCAAGAGAGGTGTCAGAAACATAAAGTTGCAGAGCCGCCAAGTTATCAATTAATGAGTCATCTTTTTGGGCAGCGATGATAGAACTCATAAAGCAGTTGAAGAAGTGAAGGATTCTCTAAAAGGCGAGATCTTGGAGAATCAGAATATTGCCTTAGATAGTATCAATGCACCTAACTAGGACCTAGTTTCCTTCTTTTTAGCGGATATGATTGAGATTTAAAGCAAATTTTCATCTAGAAGCTTTATTTCCGCTTTCTTTCTCTTCCTGGAATGATTCTTATCCATTCTTTGAAAAAGAGAAAGAAGATAAAATGTAATAGTTGGTGTTTCCTGCTTTTCCCGCTTTCTTAGGTGTTAGATGTTATCCTCTTCCTAGATTTAGTAATAAAGCTTGCTTGTTGAGCAAGCCCTAGATTGTGAAAGCAAGGAGATTTTAGGGTTCCCTACTCCTCTGCTTGCCTATAAATAAGAACCTTTGCTCATTAGTTTTCTTTAACGGTTATTGTGTTAGCAAATTGCGAGCTTGTATTGCAGCAAGTTGTTATTCAATTTCAGTTCACTTGTGTTGTGATAGCAAATTGTTGAGCCTCTTTAGCCAACAAGGAGTTAGTGTGATTGTTGTTTCTATTGTGTAAGAGCAAGATTGCAAGCCTTTTTAGCTGCAATTTCTTGTTCCAAGCATGTTAGAAGTGAGCTTTGTTCTAGAAGTTTGAGTAATAAAATCATGAGCCTCCTTTGCTTTGGTCCAAAATCTCAGATTTCGGTTATTTGTGTTATACTTTTATGATCTCGATTTCAGCTTACATTGAAGTGTATAGATGTTTGTTGGAAAAGATTTTATTGAAACACTTTATCAGAGAATCATCCTTGTCCATTTCTAATTTCTCTTGCTTTGCGTATTACTTGAGAAGTTAGAAACGTCTTTAGCTTAAGTTAGTCGTAGTTGAAATTCTTAACTCAGAAAATCTCGGCTGCGGCGTTTGTGTTTTATAAACCTTGTGCTCTAGCTGATCAAAAAGTTAGGCAACTTAGTTCTTAGTTTACTTTCTTTCAACACCATCAGCAAGAGGGAGCTTCCCCTCCTAATTTGAAGAGCAGTTTATTTGTGCATAGTTGTCCATTTCAAATACGCATTCCAGAGGTGCGAATTTAAATGCCAATAGTTTTTTGGCGCCCACTGTGGAGCACAAGGCTTTAAACAACAAAGAAAGCTTAGGCTTTATGACACAAGAATGAATATCTGGCACCCTATTGCTTGATCCAGCAGAAGCAATGGGTGATAACAACAATAATGTTGGAAGGAACCTGAGACATCCACCCCCATTACCTTGGGGTAACATCATTGGACCTTTGGCTTTGCAGGAACATCATGAATTGCCTAAGGGGTCGAGGAAGCACTTTCCATGGTTTCACGGCAATGGGACTCAACACCCTGATGATCATCTTTCCTCCTTCTCAACGGCCTGCGCCATCTTGCACGTGGAACATGAAGACATCGCAGTGCGTCTCTTTGTGGAGACTCTAGTTGAGAATGCTACTGATTGGTTCAATCACTTGGAGCCGAGCATTATCACAAGCTGGGCAACTATGTGCGACAAATTCTTGGCGAGATTCAAGCCCGTTGAAGATAGTCATTGGTTGTTTGCTCAACTTGCAAATTCAAAGATGGAGTACAACGAGCCCATGAGGGAGTTTGTAGCAAGATTTAATCGACTTGTTACACAGATTTCTTCTACACTTAATCCATCACCGGAGATTCTGATGAGTTGTTTCATAAATGCTCTTCCATCAGAGATAGCTTTCTTCTTGAAAACGGCAAAAGAAACAGAATTGACGGATGCACAAAGACACGCCATTGAGCTGGAAGATAATATGATCACTTCTGGCATAATGAAGGACTCAATCATGCCTCTGGTTCAGAGTTCTGCAGATCCACTGCTACACAAGGTAGCCAATGAGATGCTCGCACTACCACCACCACAATATCAACCTCAACAACAGTATCAATTTCAGCAGTCGTATCAGCTAAGGAGAAATGACTTTCAGCCTTGCGACAGTTACAGGCCGCGGTTACTAGCCCCTCCACCAAGATCAACAATTGAAGCTACACCACATGCATTATTTTGTTCCTTTCATGATACCAATGAACATACCGGTTCTACATGTCCTGAGAACTTAAGAATGAATCAGATTATGGGATGTGTTGATGCTGCACCCAGCTCCAGTTTCGTCCCAACACCAAGTTCGAATGTTGTCTCACCACAGACGGACAACTTCGATGGCGACTCCGCAGCGGGATATTTTGAACTCGTTATTGAAGAAAAAGAAGACCTTCGCCACTACTCTCTTGCAGCAAATCATAGAAGACACTCTTTGCGTATGTTCACAAAGGCTCTGCACATGCAAGTGCAAAAGGAAGAAGAGAGGCGGAGAGCTAAAGAACAAGTTAAAGAAGTAGTTGCTCAAGACCCATTTCCAACCAAGTATGACATTGTAGACTCCTTGATGAAGACAAAAGTGCAGATTTCTCAATTGGAATATCTTCATGATCATCTTGAGCAGCTGGACAAAATAATACATGTGAAGAAAGAAGCTTCAAGTCAGCCTACATTGCTCGAGTCATCTATTCCAGTGAAAGAAAAGCCCAAACCTTTCTATATATCTTTGTATATAGGAGGGTTTAAATTGAGCAATTGTATCATTGACTCAAGTGCCTCAGACAATGTAATGCCTCTACAAGTGATGAAAGCATTGGGACTCTCGTGCACAGAAACTCAGAACGAGTGCTATTCACTTCAGTCTAAGTCGGTACCGTTGGTCGAACAAATGAAGAACACTCAAGTAAGGTTGGCAACATGTCCAGAGAAAAGAATTATGATGAATATCCTAGTGGCTGACATTCCACCCAGCTACGGGATGTTGTTGAGCCAGAGCTTCTGCAGAGATCTTGGTGGTGCAATGCAGTTAGATTGGTCATCAAAAACTATTCCTATGGAGGAAGGAAGAATCAAGATGGAACCTGAACCCAAATCCTAGTTCATGGTGGTGAAAATCCCAAACCCCCCACCCCAAGTTATGTATCAAACAACAAGTCTCAGTAATTATGTGAAGCTGTCAGAATTAGAAACTGAAGACCAGAACATGGCTTTTCCAGAAAAGAGACCAATAGAAGATACAAATTTATGGATAATACAATTCGATGGAGGTGGTTCTAATACAAAATCAGGAGCAGGGGACGTGATCATCTCCCCTAAAGAAAGATTGTACCCATTGTCATATGGCCTTCAATTGGAGTTCACTGAAGCTGAAAAAGAGGTGCTTCAATCGGGCCTCAAAAATGCCGAAGACATGGGAATTGAACTCTTATGTGTTAAAGGGGATGTGGAGCTGATCAATGAGCCAGTCAAAGGATATTTTCAAGTCAAAAAGGATCATCTATGACATTATAAAAATCGGGTGTGGAATGTGATCGATTGGTTTGAAGAGATCGACAAAAGAGACATCTCAAAGATTGACAACAGAGTCATCCCGAAGATGAAGGACAACAAATTTGGTGACTCAGTGGCACCTGCCTCCTTCCTTGCGCCATATTTTGACTTTTGTCAAGGTGCGTCTGGCTGGATGTATGAAGATATGAGAATCTTCATCCATGAATATTTGTCTCCTGCGATACCCAGGAGAAGAGAAGCAAAGCCTTTTAAGCAGAAACGACATCCTCCAGAGGTGGAGTAAATTTACTATGAATATTTTTCTTTTATGTTTTCGTGATGTGTTTCCCCTTTCCATGATGTGATCGTTATGTTGTATTTCCCTTTTTCGTAACAGTCTTGTCGTGTTATAGGTGATTAGGAGTCTTGTTTTAGGTGATTAGTAGGGAAGTCCAACTATTAGGTGATTTCTAGGAAGTCCGGTTTTAGGTGACTAAGGAAAGTCTTGCAAATAGGTGATTAGGAAATGATGCTGACTCAGATACCCAATGGACAAGGCACTGGTCTATGCTTAAAACTCCAGAGATTCTATGGTTCTCCTAAGTATCCGTCACGGTCCCCAAATAGAGCCAATGTTGTACCCAAAATTAAAATTTTTGTTACACTAAGACAATTTGAAGAAATGAGTAAAAGTCTTGTTAAATCTATCAAAAAGGTCAAAAATTGGGTGTGCATGTCTTGCATGAGGGGTTAAAATGTAAAATTTCCAAAATCTGACGATCTGGGTCTGCTCAAAGCAGCCTAATCTACAAAACCCAGATCTCAATTTTTCATCCCTACTTTTTAGGAAAACTGCTATTTTTAGAAATTTTCTAAAAATAATAACATTTTCTAGGTTTTTCTGGGTTTCTTTGGAAACAAATACTGGCAAAACTTTCTAAAAATAGAAAGTTGGTCCATCAGGGTCCAAACTGATTTTGATTGGCTCAAAATACGTCCATATCAGGCTGGTGCAGTCAAAATCTCAAAATAATCAGTTTTGCCCTACTGGGTCTACTCTGCTTTTTCATAAGCATATCAGGAGCTCCGAGGTCATCAATGGAGGTCAGTCAGCTGCCAGGCATCGAATTCAACGTTCAAACTCTGAACAAAAGATGAGATGGTAAATACACACGAGGAATGAGGAAGAAGTTAAAATCTGTAAGATTTTGACTATGTTTGACTTGGGCGCCCCAGGTGAAGAAGGGCGCCCATCTTTTTAGGGCACCAGATGATTGAATTAGGGTTTGAGCTCTTAGTCAAAGTTACTCAGAATCCTTCCTGCTCCGCAGCAAGTTTGGCGATGCAGTCAACGGATCATCCAGTCACCCAATATTCGAGATCAAACGGAGCAGTTTCAAACAGGAGACAGTGAAAATTATGAATATGTCAAAAAAATTTCTAAGTCTGGAAGTTTTCAGAGCCCCAGGGGCCCAAGGCGCCCAATCTTTTGGAAGGGAAAATCCAACAATTAGGGTTTGCAAATGTGCTCAGTCTCTCCAGAATTTAGATAGCTTCGCAACGGGTGTCTTCTTCAGAGCATCTGACTTGTCATTCTCCAGCAAATCCAAATCGAGGTGACAGTATAGAATGAAGGTTTGAATTTGAAGATAAAATCTAATGAAAAATATTCTAAGTCTGGAGCAAATGGGCGCCCCTAGAAGGGAAAGGAATTGATGATTTTGAAGGCCCAAACAGATGAATTTGCCAGTTGAGCCTCCAACGTGATTTCCTCAGAGACGGTCAGGCTTTCAAAAGAGATCATCAACTCGTCAATCCGAGTTGGCAGTCATCAAATACAGGAGATGGAACAGAGGGTTTGACAAGTGTTAAATGTCGAAAGTCAAAAGAAGAGAAGAAAATACAGAAAAATTGGCTAACTCTGGTGAAGTTGGGTGCCCCAGCTTGCCAGGGGCGCCCAAGCTTTTGGTGCCTCAAATTCTACTTTTTGGCAAAGAGATGCCCAGAAGAACCCTCTCAGAATCTCCTTAGCTTCACGAAGAGCCCAGCCGTCAGTCAATCCGAGCTTCGGATCACCAAATCAAGCGAGATCATCTGTAGAAGTGAAAGGATGAAGAAAGTAAAAAAATGGCTAAGTCTACTTAAGATGGGCACCCCTGGAGAGAAAGGGCGCCCAAGATTTTGAGCCCTAAGATGTTAGAATTTGCAGAAATGGCTTCTAAGATCACTTCGTCAGTTTCAGTCAAGCTATCCAATGGAGCTGACAGTCAGTCGATCGGATTAGCGTAGCTCGTAGAATCAAGATTTCATTAGAAGATCATAGGGAAAAGGAAGAATTTGAAAATCATAAAAATGGCAACACTGTGAAAGTTCGGAGCCCCTGGAGGAAATAGGCTCCCATGAATTTGAAGGTCAAAACAAAGTTTTTCGCCAAAGGTGCCTCCAGAACAATCTCCTCATAAACAGTCAAGCTACGCGATGAATCACCCAGCTCGTTCATCGGATCAATCTGGAAGCCAGAGATCGAGGTCAAACCAGGGGTCAAAATGGAAGAAAAGTTGAAAATTCTCAAAAAGTGGCTAACTCTAGAGAAAATGGGCACCCCTAGCCAAGAAGGGCACCCAACTTTCAATGCCTTAGTAGAATTTTCAAAGTTTTCAAAGATTCAAAATGGCAAGGAAAAGACGAATGTCTAAATTCATCGAACAAGCTGAGTTTAGGGTTTGAAGATTAAAGCGAAAGAAAGCAAATCTATTTCAAGCCCTAAATCTATTTAAGACATCTCTTCCTTTCAAAACTCATCATTTTTGCAGGTGGCGTCTCAAGGAGAAAAGTGGAGCAGCAGATTTGGAAATTTATTTCAAGATTCAAGAGCTCAAGGTTGCTGATTTTCATGAAAAAATTTCAGACCAGCAACATAAGACCTTGCTTTTTCATGCTTTTTCATCCAAAAGATCAAATTTTTGAAGATCAAAGATTTCAATTTTCAGCCTTCTGGATCTACTCAACTCGTTCTTCTGAAGAATTTTTTTGAAGAAATTTTCATCAAGTTGCAGCAGCTGCTTTTTATTTGCATGTCAGCGAAATCTTCAGGGTTTCCAATTTTTGATCATCTGAGTCCTCTCAAAACAGTCTTTTGAAGAAAATCCATATCACAGCTTTTTCAAGAAAATTTCAAATTCTAGGGTTGGCTGCTTTTTCGATCAGCCATCAGTGTTTTTCAAATCTGATCAACTAGGTCCATTTCTAATTGTATTCTGAACAAAAACCAGGTGCTAGCTTTTTCGGTGAAAAATTGAAGAAATTAGGGTTTGCTGCTTTTTCAGTCTAAATTCAAGATTTTCAAAAACTGACAATCTGGGTTGTATTGCAACGAAATTCTGAGCAAAACCCATATCTCAGAAAACTTTTCAAAAATTTGTCCGTTTGAGGCTGAAAAACTAGCATTCTAAAAATAGAAAGTTGCTCAAAACTTGTCTGAACATAGGCGAGTTTACAGTCATTCTTCAAGGTTTTCAATATGGAGTACACTCCCCTTGAGTTTAAGACCAAATCAACACTATGTCAAAACTTCATCATCTCAGTTGAAGAACGAGAGGTGGTGTGATATGAGAAAAAGGAAAGGTATCAGAAAAGAGTTGTGCAATACTCTTTTGTTGGAAATCAAGAGAGGTGTCAGAAACATAAAGTTGCAGAGCCGCCAAGTTATCAAAAATTTGTCCGTTTGAGGCTGAAAAACTAGCATTCTAAAAATAGAAAGTTGCTCAAAACTTGTCTGAACATAGGCGAGTTTACAGTCATTCTTCAAGGTTTTCAATATGGAGTACACTCCCCTTGAGTTTAAGACCAAATCAACACTATGTCAAAACTTCATCATCTCAGCTGAAGAACGAGAGGTGGTGTGATATGAGAAAAAGGAAAGGTATCAGAAAAGAGTTGTGCAATACTCTTTTGTTGGAAATCAAGAGAGGTGTCAGAAACATAAAGTTGCAGAGCCGCCAAGTTATCAATCAATGGGTCATCTTTTCGGGCAGCGATGATAGAACTCATAAAGCAATTGAAGAAGTGAAGGATTCTCTAAAAGGCGAGGAGATCTTGGAGAATCAGAATATTGCCTTAGATAGTATCAATGCACCTGACTAGGACCTAGTTTCCTTCTTTTTAGCGGATATGATTGAGATTTAAAGCAAATTTTCATCTAGAAGCTTTTTTTCCGCTTTCTTTCTCTTCTTGGAACGATTCTTATCCATTCTTTGAAGAAGAGAAAGAAGATAAAATGTAATAGTTGGTGTTTCCTGCTTTTCCCGCTTTCTTAGGTGTTAGATGTTATCCTCTTCCTAGATTTAGTAATAAAGCTTGCTTGCTGAGCAAGCCTTAGATTGTGAAAGCAAGGAGATTTTAGGGTTCCCTACTCCTCTGCTTGCCTATAAATAAGAGCCTTTGCTCATTAGTTTTCTTAATGGTTATTGTGTTAGCAAATTGTGAGCCTGTATTGCAACAAGTTGTTATTCAGTTTCAGTTCACTTGTGTTGTGATAGCAAATTGTTGAGCCTCTTTAGCCAACAAGGAGTTAGTGTGATTGTTGTTTCTATTGTGTAAGAGCAAGATTGCAAGCCTCTTTAGCTGCAATTTCTTGTTCCAGGCATGTTAGAAGTGAGTTTTGTTCTAGAAGTTTGAGTAATAAAATCATGAGCCTCCTTTGCCTTGGTCCAAAATCTCAGATTTCCGTTATTTGTGTTATGCTTTTATGATCTCGATTTCAGCTTACATTGAAGTATGTAGATGTTTGTTGGAAAAGATTTTATTGAAGCACTTTATCAGAGAATCATCCTTGTCCATTTCTAATTTCTCTTGCTCTGCGTATTACTTGAGAAGTTAGAAACGTCTTTAGCTTAAGTTAGTCGTAGTTGAAATTCTGTAGAAACCCCAGTTTCCCCGTTTTCTGAATCTAACTGATTTTGTGTGTTTTTGCGTTTTTGAGCAATAATGAAAGAATGCGATTTTTTGCAAAGAATGGATAAATAAATTCTAATAAAATCATACAATGCTGATATTGAGAGAGATGCAAGATCTAATGGCGCCAACTATTTATTCATCTTCAGAATGTCTTACAATAAAGGATCCGACAACATGCAACATTAAAACAGCATTATTTAATATAAGGAACCTAGTATTTTGCAGTAGGCTGGAAGTACATAAGTGGTACGGCTTTATTTGAAATTATGCTTCTCCTTCCGTCTCATAAGCTCAACAGATTCCAGCTTCCCTAGCACCAACTGTGGTGAAGATTTCTAGCCTGAGAGATAGGCGTTTTGGCTAGAACAAAGAACACGCCTCTTTGCTGATGGTACGGCCAGGTACACAGCAGTACGGCCTGGAAATAATCAGCAATCAATAAAAAGTACGGCACTCAATAGAATCACCAGATCCAAAGAATATAGGTGTCCCCACTGATGATGATAGGAAGTCTGGTATGCAAGGCGTTTTCCCTCTTAACAAAGGTACGGCTCAATAATGGAAGTACGGCCCTGCTGTACAATGTACGGCTGTCAGCAGCAACAACAATTAATGATAGTACGGACTTCCTCTATGTCTCCAGATTGTAAAGATATATGCGCCTAACTGAAAGATGTTTTCTGAATGTAATCCCTGAATCAAAACTCTGACCATGAATGATCTGTGAAGTTCTATGATCTCTTCTGGATGAAGAAACCTCTGTGCTGGCAATAAATCAGATGTTATTTCACACCCTCTGAATCGCTCTCACTGGAGATGGCTCGTTCCCCAATGCATTCGAGACTGAAACCCTAAAGCTTCCGTTCTCTGACGAAGACTTGATCAATTTTCAATTCACAAAAGACATAATGGCTCGAATTCCAATGCAAAGCCTATATTCTCCTCAAAAGTGCGAATTCCTTAAAGATAGGGAATTTTAAATAATTCGACTTTTATTATTTTAATTATTCAATAGTCTCCGATTAAATTTTAATAATAAAATATAATCGTCAACTGGCCCCTTTCTAATGATGGGCGACCCCTTCACTGAAATCACTTAAGTTATAATAAAATATTATAACTTTATATTATAATCTCCATTTAATTAATATTTAATTAATTCAATTAAATATTAATATCTCTCTCATTATTCATCCGATGCACGAGTTGTCTGAAGCTGATGAACACTGAAGTGATCCCGAACGCTAACAATCCATACTGCTAAAAATAGCAGGGGTCCCACGCTGACTGCCAATAACTGCTAAAAATAGCAACTTCTGCAAGAAGTGTCCGAATGAGCCCGAACGAAAGCCAATTGATCAAAAACTGCCAATCTGAAGCTGAGCCAAACTCCAACAAGACCCTCAATCCATCCCATCAGCCTACGAGGGTCGCATAATAGGCTAATTCTTACGAACTCTGATGCTCGCCAAAAATGGGGACATTACAAATTCTTAACTCAAAAAATCTCGGCTACAGCGTTTGTGTTTTATAAACCTTGTGCTCTAGCTGATCAAAAAGATAGGAAACTTAGTTCTTAGTTTACTTTCTTTCAACACCATTAGCAAGAGGGAGCTTCCCCTCCTAATTTGAAGAGCAGTTTATCTGTGCATAGCTGTCTGTTTCAAATATGCATTCCAGAGGTGCGAATTTAAACGCCAACACTCAATATATGAGTTAGTGGACTCAATAAATCAGCAATGTCGAGGATAAACCTCCTAACAAAGTTAATCCTACCAATAAAACTCTGCAAACCTTTTTTGTGTGTTGGTAAAGGAAGAGCTAAGATAGCACTTATTCTTTCAAGGTCAATAGTAATACCTTGTTTAGACACCACATAACCAAGCAATCTTCCTTCGTGAACAACAAATACACACTTTTTGGGATTAAGTGATATCCCAAATTCCCTGCATTTCTCAAAAATCTACCTCAAATGATTTAGATGATCCTTAGCCTCCTTAGAAAAAATAGTGATATCATCAAAATAGACTAAGACTATCTTGTACATTAAACCCTGAAAGGCCATATCCATGGCTTTTTGAAAGGTTGCCCCAACATTAGATAAACCAAAGGGAATTTTCTGATAGGCCACAATTCCCCATTTTGTGGTGAAGGTTTTGTACTAATCTTCTTTTTTCACTAATATCTGGTTGTAACCAGAATAGCCATCTAAAAGGAAAACCTTTCAAACCCTGAAACTACCTAAAGTATCTGCTCCATAGAAGGCAGAGGATGATGGTCTTTTAAGGAGGCCCTATTTAAGTCACGAAAACCTACACAGAGTCTTATTTCACCATTTTTCTTCCTTACTGGTACTAGGTTTGAAACCCATGAGGTATGCTTAATGGGGAAAATAATGTTGCTTTCAATCAACTTATCTAGTTCTTTTTTCATCAAAGGCTCTAACTTAGGATTCAAGGGCCTCTGTTTTTGTCTAACAGGTTTGACATTAGGCTCAAGTTCAATGGTATGTTGAGCAAGTTGGGGATTAAATCCCTTTAAATTAGTATATTACCAGGCAAAGATATCATTAAATTTTTGACAAAGCTGAATAAAAACATGCTTCTCTTCATTTGTACATACCTTGCCTAACCTAAGAAAATTTTCATTGAAAACTCCAACTTCTTCGTAGTAATCTTGCTGAACTTGAATACTGCCCTTAGGTTTTCTAGCTTCATCATCTATATTAAAAACAGATTCTAGAGTGAACAAGCCTTTTGCAAACTTGTTGTTTTTGAGTTGGATAGTCTGGTCACTGTACTGGTGTTGTAACTTTTCTTGATTGGTATGTAAGAACTCAGCGTCTTCTCTTTAAAAGCTGACAATCTGCTGGTCACTATCAAAGACTTGCCAGTGTATATTATTATCAGGCATAGCAGGCCTAACTACAATCTTAATATGTTGATTAGCTTTATCACTGCGAATCTCTTTTGGAATATCAAGTTCAGCTCCTATAGCAGCTAATCTATCAACATGTTTATTCTGAATTCTAGGAATAGAAATCAGATTAAATGCATCAAATCCCTCTAAGAGGTTCCATACTCTATTCCTATAAGACCTGAGTGTATCATTTTTTGCAACATTAAGCTTTCTCACCTGATTGACAACCAACTCGCTGTCACCATAAACCTTTAGACAGCTAATACCTCTGTCTTGCCCACTCCAAGCCTTGGACTAGAGCTTCATATTTAGCAGAATTATTAGAACAGCTAAAACAAAATCTGAAAGCTAAATAGTACTTCTGACCTTCTAGTGATACCAGCATACATCCACCACCAGCACCTACCCTACTCCTTGAGCCATCAAAATACAGCTCCCACACATCATTTTCATACTGTTCACTGTGTTGTTCTTTGTCTTTTTCGATATTAGGCATAAAAGAGTCAATCTCATGCATCATATAAACACCAATGTCAACCTCCTCCAACTGCTTACCTATACCAACTTCATGAGTTTGAGATGCCCGCTCTTTAGGAAGAATATCTGATGTTCTTTTTGTTTGAATTTCAGCCTCTTGAACAGGAAGTTGCTCCAATTGTACACTTGTAAACAAGTTGGCATTAATAGGAGATGGATTGTAAGGTTCAATATGAACTTTGGCTATGGGTTCTGATTTAACAGTGACTCTAGTACCATATCTGGTTCTGAACAGCATATGAGACCAGTCAAAGGATAGGTAACCACCTATCTTGGCCGTAAAATCCCTAGATAAACAAGGGGGCAAGTCCGGGTGCAACTCAATAATGTAGATATCCTGTAGTATTGTGAAATTTGGACAGGCATGTAAAGTTAAGCTCAAATTTTTAATGACCCCTACTGTGTTAACAGCAGTACCATCCAATTGTACTACCCCCTTTTCTAGTGGCTCATATTCAATTCTCAATTTATCAACAATTTGTTTGGGCATAACTGAACTACTAGCCCCTGATTCAATTATACAATTGTGAACAAGATGATCTCCTATGATCAATGACAAATAAAAAGGAGGTGGCTTGGCTTTACCAGCTTGTTGTTCTTTATCACTAACAGTAGTACTAGTCAACACAACTTTCTCCTTTTCTACACTAAGCTCATCTGAGACACTTAAACCTGATAAAGCAGATTGAAGGAGGTCTTTTTGACCCAGAATACTCAGAGAATCCCATAGTGACATGGGTACATAAATTTTCTTCATATGCTCAAGTATATTGAAAGATGTAGCAAGTTTAACTTGACCTTTGGGAGGAATAACATCACCTTTAACTGAAGGCGCCTGGACTGATGAATCGAACTGTCGCTTGCCTACCAAAGGTTGCCCTTTTGGTAGCATTCGGATTTGGTCAACTTTTGATGAGCCAAGAGCATTCTGATTCTGGTTCAGCGCTTGTTTCAATTGAGTTTGAATTGTATCAGGTTGATGTCCTTCATCTATTGCCCTCTTTTTACTGCGTGTGTTGTCTGCAATTGAAGAATCAGCATAGTTCACTCCACAAAATTCTTCCCCTTGCCAGTTTAGGAATGTAGACTCATGTGTTTGTTGCTCTTGCTGTTGTACTTCAGTTGCTATAGGCACATTAGATTGTATTGCTGAATTGTTATGAACCATCAAGGCTTGATTAAGCAAGCCATTTACACAGGTACTCCAATTATGGGGTTGATTACACGGAAAGCACCACTCATAATCTTGAACTAAATTGTTTTGGACAGGTGCAAGCTCTTTGGAAGTGCTTGCAGCATTGGAGTCATAAGCTTGATATGGCCTTGGGTTAGGAGTAGATCTTTGGCCTTGATTATAAGGCTGATAAGATGGCCTGTTGGTCTAATTTTGCTGGTAATTAGACTGAAATGAGGGCTGATAAGGCTTGAAACCTTGATTTTGTTGTTTTTTGAAATTAACCATCTCATTGCCAAATTTTCTAAGAAAGCCTTTAATCTCTTGCAGTTTGCTAGACCAAGCTGGAAGTGCATTTACTTGGCCGTTAGGCTGGGTATCAGGTGCTAGCAATGTTGGTGCACTTGGAATAACAGCCAAAGGAGGTAACTGCATAGGGATTGGAGGCTGAATAGCAGGAAATATTAGCATAGGTGGTCTTGGGGCAATTTTACCATCCTGTATGAGGTTGTTTTCAGCTCTAACAGCTATACCATATGTTGTAGGAAGTGTGTCCCCTCCCATCGATTGAATCATTATGAAAATATCACTATTTAAAGCTCTTAAATAGTATAAAAATGCATAATTAGCAGTAGGCCTTACCATTTGTGGAATTCTATCCCACGTTCTCTGGAAACGGTGATTGAAATCTGGCATAACTTCATGAGGAGCTCTTTTGATTGTAGAGAGCTGCTCCACCAATGACAAATGGTCCGATTTATCTTCAAAAAACTTGCACAACTAGCTGCCTAACTCATCCCATGTTGCTATGGAGTTGACAAGCAGGCCTCTGAACCATTGTAAGGTTTTTCCTTTAAATGACACTGCCAACAATCTGCGTGCAACATTTTTTTCAATCACATGATGAACAACACACAGGTCAGCCACATCTTTTATATGCTCTGTTGGAGTGGTATGATCCTCGCCATGAAAATATGGCAGACTTTTCAAGGCAGCAATAGGAATTTCGTCATGTTGAGCCAAATTCAATGGGTTGCCTTGGTTAAAAGCAACAAATGGCTGATTTCTCACTGCTGGAATCATTGTAACTGGGATGCTCTTAGCAATAATAACAAGAACAACAGTATGGCTTCTTACAGAAGGATTTGACTTGGATCTTCTGAAACAAACAACTGTCTTTTGAACCTTCTCGACTTCCCTCCCCCTTCTTCTAGGCAGGGACAACTGCAAATACTCAAAAACTTCTGAGTACTCCTAGTATGCACTCTTCTCATGAGAAGCAATGCACTGGAATTGCTAAATTTGAGCTCGGAGTCACCAAGTATGCTAAAATTTGTCTCTTAAAGACTGCAATTTCTGCTACACATACCAAACAACAATATGATAATTCTGGTTTAAGACTGAAAAACAGTTGTCAGTCCCACCAAGCGTGCCAAAAACTGTTGTCAAATAAGGTTTGCACCCTTGCTAAGCTATGAACTGTAGCAACCTACTGACACATGGGAACACTTTGAGGTTGTGGGTGACCTAGCAATGAAGTGGACCTCCAGATTATGGGCTGGTTCCCCTTAAGATAACTTGAAAATACTAAGAAAAAATGATAAGGAAAAGACTAAGAAGGATATGCTTGAAATTTAAAACCTATCACTAATAGGTGGTACACCAAAGATAAAAATTTGACAGGGATGTTGAAACTCAAAAATCTCAATAAAGCTAAAAAATATCACAACACAGAGATTTATATATGCAAAAATGATTCTATGTAACGTTTTGACTGTTCTAATGCTTAAACACAAGGAAAACAATGATGTTTTCAAAGATATAAATGCAATAGAAAGAGATCACTAACATAAACTTGCACTATGACATAATATTCTTTGCATCCAGTATTGAAGGAATCTGATAAAATAAAAGATTACACAGAATTTTATCGTGCAACTCACAACAATACTAAAACAACAGAGAAAATAGGTGAAGGAAATGACTTTCTCTTGAGAAAAATAAGGAGTCTACGTATTACAAATCTGTAGTATTCATACAAAAAATGAGTTACAAAGTCTGAATAATGCTCTCTCAACAATCCCTTAACCAAGAACTCCCCTCTCTTTTTCTTCTGGCCTTGAAATCCTTCTTTATAGAAACCGAAGGAGCAACAAGCATCAGACCACAAGGGGACACATGTCGCCTACCCATTGGACCTCCCTCTGGCATTTAACGCAGGAGGACTGTTACAACTACCACCATTAATTTGCAACCCTCGTCCTTGACTCTAAGACTGCTTCTAGAGTCGGTTGTGGGCTTAGAAGGCATGGGCGCCTATGTCGGCTCTAACTCTTGGCGACAGGTAGCGTCGGGGAGAGGTGTGACTGCGACACCGCTCCTAGAGTTGCCTTGAATGCCCTGTCAGACAATGGAACCTTAACATTTATGTCGATCCACTCGGCCAGCAGACGTCCCGTCCGCCATTAAGTCTCATGGCCGACATACTGAGCTCGGGCGATCTTGCACCTAGGAATTTTGCTCATTGGATTGCCCCGTAGTGTTCAGGTCGCTGAGACCTTGATCCATTCAGTTTACTTGGTCAATCGCCAGCCCTAATGATTAAGCATCGAGCACCTTTTTCGCGCGATTATAACATCGTCGTCGATTTAAAGCACGTGCCTCCCTTGACTACCTTAGTAACTCGGTATTCAGTATGCATCTTGTGCTCCTCATGACAATTAAAGACCTTGCATCTTGATTCAGCGAGCTGGTGAGGAACGGCCACAATCACCTGCCAATTTTACTGACAACCGTTGACCCAATCAAAACAAGAAACGGGACCAGAGCCAGAATCGGAATGGAAACTGAAACCGAAACTAACCATCATTTCCAAGTTCATTCCACGTTCCGATTCCACCTCCACCAAAGTAAAGAACCCCCAAACAAAAGAAAGAAAAACGGGATCAGAACCAAAACCGATCCCTGGCAAAACACAACGGGGGCAGAATCGGAACAGAAATGAGACCATGAAACTTTTCCAAGTTCAGGTTCAGTTACAATTTTGGCTCCGCCTCTGACAACACACAAAGCAAAAGGAAGAAAGAAAAACACAAAGAAGATCAAAGAGAAAGAAACATCCCTCGATCACCGGCAACAAAAAAAGCAAAGAAAAGAACGGGAAAAACCGGGACCGGAACTAGAACAGAAACAAGAAATGGAATTTTGGAAAATTTTCGATGTTCGGTTTCGGTCTGCGTCCTGAGTCCGCCAAAACAAAGAAAATTCCCAAGGAAGCAAAAGAAAACCCAAGGTACACACAATAACAAAGACCAAAGGACAACAAAACACAAACGGGATTGGAACGAAAATCGATCCCGGGCGAAACACCGGCAGGGGCGAAAGTGGAGCAGAAGCAAGACCTTGAAACTTTTCCAAGCTCAGGTTCGGATCCTGACCCGTCTTCGCCTCCGACAACACACAAAGCGAAAACGGGAAAAAGGCAAGAAAAAGAAACAAAGGGAAAAACCACCCCATGGCCAAACGAAAGCTTAAAAGAAAACAAATGCACAAAAGCGCGGAACCGGAACCGGAACAAAAACGGAAACTTGAACTTTGGAAAAGTTCCAATGTTTGGTTTCAGTTCCGAAACCGCCTCCGATAGAACAAAAAGAAGAGGGCCCAAGGAAAACAAAACAGAAAGGGGGAAAGCAAGGAAAAAACATAAGATGAAGACCCTCCCAATAAAACTGAACACCTGCACGCTGGGCTCAACCCTTATGGGAGCCACATTTAATCCACATGTCGAATTTAAAACATAATTTTCCCTTGCAGTTACACAAGAAGCAAACAAGTTAGAAAATATGTAACTTTGACACAAATGTTCCTCCATTTGGCCTTCATGAACACTTGAAGACATAGATTGCCCTGCCTGATTGAGCCCCTAGGTGAAAATTGGATAACAGGGCCAACAAAGGAAAAACTGCCCAAGCACCAAAGCCCAACACCAAACCCAAAAAGCCACAGGAGGCATCCACAAAGGACAACCCACCATGGATGTAGCAAGGGAGAAGTACAAAGAAGCAATGCCTTAGAAACACCCCCAATCACAAGCATCACCAGGCATCAAACACACACAACCCCCACAAACAAGCAAAAACACAGTAGAGGGGTGGAAAGAGAGAACTAGACAACAAACTACCCATCACGACCAACCTAGAGAGACACCTGAGTTGCAAGAAGCAACCCGTTAGCAAGGGAGCAAGGGAGAAGCTTCTCAGAAACCCAAACTCCCACACAAGCCAATGGGGACACCAAGCCATCGCTGAGAAGCACCTCCACATGCTATAGAACAGAGACAACAACCACCAAACTGCAAACCACCACAAGATCCAATTCAAAAGCACACACACCCACAACCAGCAGTAGCAAGGGTAAGCCATCACAGGTAGAAGACATGCAACAAACAAGAGTCCACGATGAGGCATGAAAAGCCAAGCTAGCAAAAGAGGGAAAAACAACACCCCCAGCAAAACAAAAAAGGAAAGGAATAGGCTGCAAAAGTCTCCCAAACACGTCCAATGCAGGATATCTAAGCTAAAGGAACACAACAAACCAAATCTTAACATCAACTACATTAGAGTTAGACCCTCCAACGCCATCTTCACCAAGAGATTTCGAAAGTGTGACCTCCCAATCAGTATCTCCATCCTCTGAAGCCCTTAAATCCTCCTCTCCTTCGCCCGTTCCTCTAGTAAAATTCAAACTGGAACTGCCCTCTCTCCTTCCCGCTCGATGCCATTAAATCACTAATATGTTAAGGTCATTATGTTTCGATATATTCTTTATTTTAAGTACTTTTGGTCAAGATTTGAAATATTGTGACTAAGAATTAAGATAATTTGTAGCTACCAGGATTGACTATGGATTGATATAATACAAAGAAGCTGAAATTACTAAAGTTGATGTGCTTGGTGAGGTTGGAAAGAATATAAAAAAAGAGACCTAGTATGTACATGTGTTTGATATTTTATATTATTTGATGATCATTTTCTTTGACTACTTGCCCTTGTTCTATGTGTTTCTTGTATATGCATTTCATTATATTGCTACTTTGAATATAAATGAATTACATTTGAGATTGAGAATGAATGATAGGTTGAGTGACTTGCCTAGTAATTTATTGCACTATAATATTCTTTCTCTTCTCTCTCCATTTTCTCTAACACATGGAAAATCATTTTATTTATTTCCCACCTTGTGATACCTAGTGATAAACAATCAAAACACATGTTATAACAATTATAGTTTGTTCTCCTTCAGTTTAGTGTACATTGCTTATCTCAAAGACCATACCTTTGATTAAGAGGTAGATGAAGATAAATGTAATAGCCAAGCAATAGAAATAGATAAATATAAAACTATAAGATCTTTAAACAAGATCTTGATGAAGGATAAGTACCATTAAGGATTCAACATTGTATTTTATTAAGTATATTGAGATATACCAGTTAAAAATTTTGGAAAACCTTGAAAAAGAATGAGCCATACAAGACTAAAATTGTGTTTAAAGCTTATATATGTTTTATTTTATACCAACAATGAAAAACTAGACCTAGATAAGCATTTAATAGCAGACAGTTACCAAAATATCACTTCCTTCCCACCTTGTAAAAAATGGTGGAAATCGAATATTGTGCACTGTTTTTAATAAAAACTTGAAGAGTTCTACTTTGTGGTTTTTCACTTCTTATATAATTGTGAGCCCTTATTTTTTTTACCTTTGTGAATATTTGAACATCTTAAATTTAGTTTTTTAGGTAGATTATAGACTCATCTACATTATCTATTTTAGTATGCAGGGAACTCACAATGTACTTTAACTTCAATATTGATATTTGTTGTATTATGGTGATTGATTTATGGCTAAATTGTTAATGATTGGGTGGTAGGATTACACAATTCAAGCAAATAGCGCAAGCTCACAATCCCTCTTAGTGAACTCAATGCAAAATATTTGATCTTGCTACAAATTACTACCATGATGCTCTTGGAATAGGTAGGTTGTCAAGAGCTAAGCAACTTTTTCTGTTAGTTATTTTTCATCATTATGGAGGGATCAAGTGTAGGAGTGAAGTTGTGCATGTGGATTCAAAGCAACAAAGGATGGGACTACCAATTTTTAGTAATACTTTTGTCAATTACATTGACCTGGTGGTTATGTAACATATAAAAAATACAATGTTAAATAAAAAAGTTATTGGAAAGGGGTATTTTAACCCCTTTCAAAGGTTGAAGGGAATGGTCATTGGCCATGACCATTCCTTAAGGGTTGCGCATTTTTTTGACATAGTTAAAGAATGGTCAATAGGCCAAGGCCATTCTTTAAGGTATGTCTCTCGTGTCCCTTGCATTTTCTATTTATTCTTGGCTAATGTTTAATTTTTACTTAAGAATTTATTAATTTTGATGTTAACATTAAAGTTACAAATCATAATTTAATAAATAAATTTATCATTTATGAATCATAGCATAAGTCATTTCATAAAATTAAATCACCCTTATGAAAACATTTAATATGCAGTTTTAAAAGCACTTTATGAAAATAATTTATAGACATAACCATACCACTATAATGATAAAATGTATGTTTTGACTTGTTACATAATAGCATTGTCCAAAATGGATAATCATACCTAATGAAAACAACATTTAAAAAACAATCATAAACTCACTTTATGAATGCAATTCACATGATTATTAAATATATACATTTTGATCTACCACATATTAACAATAATTATAAAATATAGTACATTTTGATCCATCACATATTAACATTATTGCAAATGACTAAAACTTCTTGCACATAATAATACTCTTTATTAATAAAATTAAATTCATGTGTTTTGTTATGTGTGATGTGTTGTTTTGTGTAATGTTGTGTTGTGTTATATGTGATGGTGTGTTGTGCTATTGTGTGGTTGTCTTAGGTCAATTAGTAGAGGCCATGTGAGCTTCCACCTTCATGTGGTTGGCCTTGTTAGTAGAGGGTATTTGAATAAATATTCTTGAAGCTAAGAGAAGCTTGTTTGTAAATATTTGCCATTAATTATAAACAATGTTTTATAAAGAAAATTGTGATTGCAAAGGGTATGATTTTAAAAATAAATAAATTACCAAATTCACTTGTATTTTTGTAGTTACTAGAGTTATATATCATCTAACTCAAGAATTTTACAAATGTTCACAATTTGGAGTTTTTTCCAATAAAAATAATTTATTAAAAATGCTCATTATAGGATAACTTTTACACAATAGTTTTAGTTATAATATTTTTTCTTATAATTTTAAATTTTGTTTTGAAACCTAAACATAGAAAAATATTTTAAAGATTATATGTATTGTTGGTGTATTTGAATTTAGAATAATCAAATAAATCTAGATGTTATACTAATATAGTTATCAAAGATTTGAGTCATTTCATATAGGGTGATTACAAGTGAGTTGATTCAAAAGTCTTTCTCATTATTGTGATTGTTATAAATATTTTAAAATATAGGAAATACATTACTATTAAATTGTTATTGATATGCACTTGTAGAGGAGAAATGTACATTCTTTTCACTTTTCTCACTTTTTGTTGAAATAAGGTTATTGACTCAAGATCTTAATGGTGTTTTTAAGCACTACTTTGACCATAATTTACTTATACGTAGTAGAGGTGAAAGATTTAGATGCAAGTGGCCAAGAGATACAATTTTATTTTACTAAATATGATTGTGGGAGAGTCCTAGATGGAATTGTAGGTACAATCATGTCCAATTGTAGAGTAGATTATATTGGGACCCCTTTGAAATTCATAAAATCCAACTAAATCCTACATTTTGATGGAAATTTTTCCTATATGTGTAAACCCCACATGCTGGAATCCTTATGTTTTTCCTTGCTTAAGTGTTTTTTGTGTTTTTGGGAGTTCGATATCTTGCTTGGATTGTGAGTCCATAGGAAAACTTGGAAACAAGTTCAGAAGTTTTGGGTTCTTCCACCCCCAATCGCCACATTGTGTAGTTTCATTAGGTTGTGAGTCTCAAGGAAGACCTTGGACTTGGAATGTCCTAAGTTTGGTTCATTGCTTGACCCCCACCTATTGTGCTTCCTTGTAGCTCTTTATTCCTTGCAATGTCTTTCCTTACCTCTTTTGGTTCCAATTTCTTCGTTGATCCCATCCCTCGCTCCCCTTTTATATTCTTTCAGAAGTCCAAAGTCCTCAATTTGTTCCACTCTCCATCTCCCTTGTTCTTTGTTTTTCCATAATAGGCCTTCGGCTCAAGGAGGAACTTAGAACAATGGCACCTAGGTTCCAAGTGACAAGTCTACCTCAAGTCCTTATCCTCGTGATTCCTTTGGTCACACTCCCAATTCCTTTTCTAAGCCTATGATCATTGCCTAATTGCATCCGACCCCTAACCTTTCCCCATTCCCTTGGACCCTGGATGCTCACATTGACCTATTACTCACTTTATTGATTCTTGATTCTTGGCTCACTTCATCCTCCATGTAGTTCAAAGGTTTCTCCCAAACCTAAACTCCCACTAGGCACTATATAGCTCAATTTTTCTATCAAACTAGAAACCATCAAGACACTTTTTCACCTACCCTAACTACTTCCAAAATTTACCATTACACCTAATTTGACCTTACAACAACCATTACTCCCTTTTCCTCATAAGAAACATCAATTTGACATCTAGGTGTGATTCCATTTGTAAACTTAAAAAGCTAGAGTTTTGTAACCCTTATTGCCATTATGAGAGTTGTCGAGCTTGCTCCCGTGCAAATTCTCTTGTACCAATCCCCACCATTTATTTTAAAGGTTCTAGGAACTTGTTGCTCCCTTATATGTGATGTTCCAAATTTCACTCAACTCTCACACATTTGGTGTAGATTTCCTCTCCATCCCTAAGATCCATCAATTGCAAGTTTCTGAAGGCCATAAATATTAGTTTACAACTCATTTTAAGGTTGCTTCTTGGTCATTTTATATTCAAGGAGTGACACAAGTTCTTGAGCAATCTAGAGTTCCAATCCATACAAGTCCTAATTCATTTTGAATGCAACCGTTGTATGAAATCTGTAAGTGTTTCATATTTGTTAGTGATTTATGTAATAGGTTGTCTCCATGATAGTTTGTATAAGTCTAGAAGATTCTTTTATTCACAACTAGGGTTTCTTCTTTGCCACATTTGTTGGAACCAATATAATGTTGAGTTTGATGAAAGTGACAAATTTCTAAGGCTTTATGAAAGTTTTGTAATAATCTCTCTCAGTATCATACATGAATTAATGCATTTCTATGATGGATTATAAGCACGCCTTGCTCTTATTTGACTAATTTGATGCATATAAATTGATAGATCATTAATCTTTCGAGTTTCATTTATTTTCCCTATTATTGAGTAGGGACTTTGATTTCGCAATAGATAAGAACCACTCTTGGTAGCTGATGATGCAATTATCCACACTACAAAGAATTAATGATTCACCACCCTTTTAGTACTAGAATTATATTTTTGTAGTTCATGATTCTAGAATTAACTAGGGAAACACCACTCATGAAGCACACTAGCTTTTTTAGCCTTACTAATAATGTCAATGTGCTTGCACATTGGACTATCTTACATTGATGACCCTATCAACTATAGAAGAGTTCATTGAATAGTTGGTTAGTTTTAACCTAGTGACGCCCTTTGGGGGTTGGACTAACATTGGATACAATTGTTGTATTCTAGTTTTGCCTTATCTTTTAACATTTTCAATCTTGTTTAAGATATCTCTAGTAATACACTCCTAGGTCCAAAGTGTAGAGGAGAATATCTACTCATGTCAATTGGCCCTAAACCCTCCTTAATCTATTAATGACATTTATTTATCTTATTGATGACACAACTTGACCCTAAAGGTGAAAACACATTCTAGGATTTTGGACTAGCAATTTTGGGACCCAATAGAATGATGTTATTGAAAAGAATCTAAATGTATTTTATTCTCATTATCGATGGTATACATTATGCATTTTTTGTGTGTTGAAGTTGGCATGTTGACAACTTACGCCAAAAAAAAGACACCATTACCAAGGTGGTGCTGTCACAATAGTGGTTTACAATTCCTGAGAGGAAGGGATTTTAGCTGAAATCACATATTTTTAGAAAATATAATGATTTAATCCTTAAAAAGTTCCATTTTAAGGATTCCAATTGAAGAGGGTTTGATCAAATCACCGTAGATCAAACCCCCTTGGATAGAACCTCGCTAGTTTTAAACCATACCTATAAATGCGTCTCTTTTACACCTATCAAAATGCTGATAAAAAATCACTTTTGATTTAGCTTTTGGGGGATCAAATGAATTCATTTAAATTTATTTTAAATGATTATGGTATTCCTCAGAACAAGCTATCCAATGAATATAATTTTAATATGTTTCTTTTGTTATGTTTTATTTTTTAAGTTTTATTAAACATAGGTTTTTCATCTAAAATGAATTTATTTGTTCTTCACATGTGGAAAAATAGAAGATTATCAAAAAAAAAATTGAAAAATATAAGTGCACCAGATATTAAAGTCCTTGATCCAACAAAAAAATTAAATTAAATTTTGACATATACAAAAAAAGTTACGCTTATACGGTCGCGCTTCATGTCTGAATTGTAATTATTTGACTTTGAAACTTGATTAAGGAAAAAATAATTCAATAAAAATATCTAACCAAGTGGAAGCACTAGATATTAGAGTTACAAATCTAAATTTGAAAGAATTAGAATTTTATCCTTCATGGGAAAAAAGTAATGCGTTATACGGTGTGTGTCATTTTTTAAAAATGTTGTTTTCTGAAAAAAATCAATTTTCATAGGAGATGGAAAAAGAAGTGCAATTTGATTCCAAAAATTTTGAAAAAAATATTTTTAGAATCTACAAACAAAATTTGATGAGACTCTAGTTTGCACCATCTTCAAATTCCTCACGGTTTAGCCGTTATAGGTGCCCGAATGTGAAGATTTAGTTAAAAATAATAATTTCAGTGTCCAGTTTGGCCAAAAATTGTAAACCACTATTATGGGATCACCGAACAAGGATGAATTAATCGTTGTCAAATTGTAGGAAATTTAACATCATAAAATCCTTAGTAACCAAGTGTTTGCAGTTGTGCATTTTATGGTTGTAGTAGTATACTATTGACAAGTTAAATTTCTCTCTTTTATTTTGAAGTGTGGTGACTCTGATTTGATACCCACAAGTTCATTTATTGTAAGTATATGATGGATATAATAAAGTAGTGCACAAACCAATTTATGTATGAAAATATTTCATCTCATACAAGGAATTGGTGATGTAAATGGAAGGTAAAAGATGTCAATGTTTCATCTAGACATAATGATCAAGGTCAAATGGGTACATTCGATGGAGGAAATATTGTCATTGATATGAGAGACTATTATTGATACATTCATAAGACTCCATTTATTATTTTCTTAGAACAAGGAGGTGAATAAATATAGTTTATTATGATGTACAAAGAAATAACGTAATAATTGATAAACAAATAGAGATCATCCCAAAAATGTAGACATAAAAATATGTGGTATGCCAAACCAAGATGTAGAAATGCATCATGTTGACCCACAACAAACTTCACCTACAAGGTCCCACAAATCTAAATTTGATTAGACTTTTCATTACACAAATATAAAATGACACTAAAGAAAGAGAAATAACTTTGAATGAGGAATTATATCCACTAGACACGTTGAAAGAAGAAGATAGGAAATCCAAGTTGAAGTTGATCAAGAATAGACTTTACTTGATTAGTAATCTTAGGAATTTCTCAATCAACAAAATCCGGTTCACACTCATGTAGTTCAACACCAGAGCATGAATCAATTTATAACATGTATTAGTAGAAACAAAATTTTAATCAATTTTAAATACCTAATGTTAATAATCATCCCTACCAAAATCAATAAGGGGATAACATGTGAGGCCCTAAATAGTAGGTTCAAATATAGGCTAAGAAGTTTGCTACTTTTAGGTAGCATTTGGGAGTAGAAAGATATAAACAACTAAATTACTTTGGCAACCCCAATTACCCCAATACAATCCATAATGACTTCAGAGGGAAATCCCTAAATTTTAATTAAATAATGTAGTGACTAGGGAAGAACATTTGAGATACTTCACTATTGAAATAAATGAGTATAAAATTGAAGATGAGTATGTGACGATGAAGTTGTTCATACATTTTGTTGGTGTTTTCCACTGCACTAAGACATCTCTTAAGGAATAGCCAATTCCTATACTCAAGACTCTTGAAATGAATGGCTAACTAACAAGATCTAGTCAATGACTGAGATCTTTTGCACTTTAGGGGGTGAAGCCACAATAGTGGTTTACAATTTGATGGAGCAAGGAAGTCACAATAAATGAGCCCATGGAAAAAAATTTGATTTTGGGGGTTCGAACGAACTTGCAGGTTTGAATGAACCAAAAAACCAATCAAATGAACTAGAGTTCGAGCGAACCAAATTAATGCATGCACGGACAAAACATTTTGAAAAACCCCTTTCGGGAAGGGGGTTTAGCCGAACTTCGGTTCGACCGAACCCCCCTTTGCCCTCATTCTCCCCCTTAGGCACTTTGAAAATCTAAATTTTTACACTTCGAAACTCGGGTTGAGGATGAAAATGGATGAGTCTTCACAAACCTAACTGGAATCAAGTAGTCCTCGGAACAAGTTATCCAACAAATATAATTTTAATATGTTTTGGTTTTATTATGTATTTGTTTTTTTAGTTTTATTAAACATAGGTTTTCATTGGAAATGAAGATTTCTGTTCTGCACAAAAAAAAAAAAAAGTGAATTTCAATATATAAAAAAGTTACACATTAGACGCCGTATATGTCTGAATTGTAATTGGTTTGACTTTGAAACTTGATTAAAGAAAAAATATTCAATAAAAACTATCTAACCAAGTGGAAGCACTAGATATTGGAGTTACAAATCTAAATTCAAAAGAATTAGAATTTTATCCTTCATGGAAAAAAAGTTATGCGTTATATGGTGTGAGTCACTTTTTAAAAATGTTGTTTTCTAAAAAAAACAGTTTTTGTGGGAGATGGAAAAAGAAGTGCAATCTAATTCCAAAAATTTTGAAAAAAATATTTTAGAATCTACAGAAAAAATGTGGCGAGACTCTAGTGTTCATCATCTTCAAATTCCTCACGGTTTAGCCGCTATAGGTGCCCAAATGTGAAGATTTAGTTAAAAAAATAATTTCAGTGTCCAATTTAGCCAAAAATTGTAAACCACTATTGTGGGATCACCCTAGGCTCTATGGGACCAAGGAAGGTATTCCTAATGTGTTCATTTAAGATTTGACTGTGTTGAACACATCATTACACATATCAATATGGATGAAGGATAATTCTGCAACAATTACTATGAAATTGGCTTGTTTCTAAGTAACTTGCTACCCATTCATCAAAATGAAGACACCCTTAATAAGAATTGACATACATGAACTTTAGAATTAATGAATTTTAAATGAATTTAAACCCTGGCTTTAGGTTGGTCACCAGACAATTGTTTGATTAACCCCTTAGGTAAATCATTAAGGAACAGATCAGTGTCTTATTTATTGGGCAAATGGATTCACACATACAAGAACCAATAAAACAAAAATGACCCAAGAATTCAATGGAATAGACTACTCTCACAATAACTTTGCATCATGGAGCTCAAATTTTCTGATACATTACTACTTATCAAATCCTTCGCAAATAAACGTAAATTTATGACCCCCATTTAAGTATTTAATTGATTGCTTGAATCAAAACAAAGAACAGAGACATACATTCGAACAAATGCTCAAAGTAGAATAGAAATACCATTAATATTTCATTCTAAATTCACTTAGACTTTTAGAAGGAGAGAAATATATCAAAATTATATATTTTCTTGTATTTAAGTCATATCTATGAAACAATTTAAGCTAATTAAATGAGTTCATTCATAAAGCTCAAAACTGACAAGTTATTCTATTCCTATCTACTCATATACATTTGACCAAAACCTAGCCAAAATCTTCATCGTCTCTGCAAAATGAGCCGTGGTTTCCCTTTTATAGCATAAGGGAAGCAACAAGCTTCAGGCTCGAATGCAATTTCATTACAGATTTTTATTTCATCCAAATCTCAACTGCATTTTACTTGCATTTCAAAACCCCCACATGTTAAAATCTGCAAAACATGGTGCAACTGGGGAAAGCCAAAATGTAACCGCCACCAGAGAAGGGAAATGCAAAGTGCCGCCGAAATTCCCCTTTGTTTCCATCCATGTTACAACGAGCTAGGTATCCAAAATGCCACGATGGCACACAACCGACGTCAAATACCAAAATGTGCCACGCACGCAAAAAATAGGACCACCACAGCAAATTGCATCAACACAAAAATGTAGACCCCACACACAACAAATTCTTATTTACCCATCACCCCACCTTTACCAGTGCGACGCCTGCGATACACATGACCACTCCTAGTCATTGCCAGAGGAGGAGAGGAAACCTCGGTTTCCTCATCTTTATTTTCTTTACCCAACACGGTTCCAGTCCGCCCGCTCAGGGTTTTGACTGCCAATGGCACAACAGATATCACTTCCTCATCAAAGGGCAGACCGTGATTCAAGAGAGCTAGATACTGACAATAGTCGGAGTTGGTCTCAGCTTTAGAAGAGCTGCTCGTAAGGTCAATGGGCAAGTGTTCGCATCCATAGGAGCCACACCCATACCTTCCTTTGTGCTCCTGTGGGAGACCGCAATGAGCTCTTTCCTTTGTCATCTGCTTTTCTTGCAGCATCATCCTAGAATTGTAGCCTTCAACTGCAACTACTAGGATTTTCAACAGAAATATTGGCCTCCATGGCTAGAGTAGATTCTGGTGCATCAGAACCAAACCTCCGGGAACTCAAGCGAGTAGACTTCCTTACTGGTTTGCTCATTTTTCTTCTCTGATAATTTCTCACACTACCTTTCCTTAATCAATCACACTTCTAAGTGCTAAGTGTAAATGACATGAATAGAAACTATTCCTTCTATATTTATCGCGTGCAGTGATGACGTTCACAATCCATGTCTAACACACATGCATAACCCAGGAAGCTCGTTGGTAGATGTACTGTCACCGTTTAATTCCCCATTTGCATGGAAATCTGTAGACTACTCTTCATGATTACCAACATTTGCATCTCCACACGAATTGAGATCAATTCAATCGCTCTGTAGGATGTTAGCCATTAATGCAAGCTGGTTGCACAGAGTAAAAATGGTCGTCACGTGTTATTTGCCAACTTTGAATGCTATCCGTCGATCTTTTGCCTTGATGGATGATCAAACAACCAGCCCTTTGTTTGACCACCTTTGATTTCTAGCGGTGCCCTGCCACAATTATCACAGCCAATGGAGTTCTTCCATGTCGAATGACGCCTTCATAGTGTGCGAGGTCCACGGTTCAAGTAGGTCAGGACAGGTGTTGAGATCTCGCTAATCTTGCTAGTCATAACCACCTCTCATTTTAATCCAGCGAGCCAGCGGGGAATGGTGAAAATCGTTCTGCCAGATTGATCTCAGCCGCTCATTGAAGGTGTCGGGCCATGGGAGCAGTAGTGGGGAGTGGGTCCCGCATTTTGCATGGACACGCTTCAGCTTCTTGCCAACATTGCTACATTTATCTTGTTGGAACTTAACTCCCGTGGGCTGGCGGGGTACGGTCTAGATCTTCTCCCCGATCTTTGAATCTTGAAATCTACACATCATGTAACGTTAGCATTTAATGGACGGGACTTGGTCTAGCTGACGACGACATGACCACTGGGCTTAATGACTTAAGGCTTAATTCACTGGGTTAAATTTAAAACCCGACTTTAGCAAATGACTCAATATGGTGGGAAAACGATGACCGATTCTTCAGGCTAATGGGGCTGGTAGATTGGTGTGCCAAATGGCTCAAGAGATGACTTAAGGGGTCAATGACCGCAAAATAGGTCAACCTCAAATTATAACGTTTGCAAACTTATATGGATAAAACCCTACTCACTTTGGGGACAAGGGTTTAGGATGGAGACCAAGTTCATGGAAATTGAGATAGAATTCCTTAGAATTTTATAAGCTCCATCAGTGACTCATGCTTGGGGATGTATACCCCTGGTGGGTATGGCGAGAAACAAAATCTCTGGTTGAAGCAGACCAAGGCGCAAGACCAAAACCAAGGAACTTACCTGGACTAGGGAAGCAGGCATAGCCAGGAAAAACCAAACCCTATGTACACAATTTACAAAGAATACATTGTAATTCATTTTAGAAGCCTCATATGAACCATTGGCTTCAATCCTCAAATTGGACGCCCATGGCCCCCATAACTTAGGGACATTTTTTTTCCTCTGTCAAACACCTTAGCTTGTTTTACCAGCAATGGATTTTCATGAATGTTGTGCAATTCTAGGTATCCGGCCTCATCATAATCAGTAGTGCTGATAATACTTGAGATAACACTGCCAGAGTCATCCTTTCCCATCATGGATTCATCAAATTGTAATGAAAAAAAAAAAATTTCTGATATTCTGCACCATAATGAGGTGTAGTATCACACCCAAGCTGTTCATCAAATTTGAAAACTTCATAAGCACTATGGCTTACATCTAAGAATTCTTACATAAGATCAAGAAAAGAGAAAATAGAACCATACATCCCTTTCATGTACCTCTTATCAGCATTGTCTTTGGTGGGTGAAAGGAAATCCATAATCATATCCAAAAGATAAGGAGTATATGCAAAAAACTCAACTGCAGCCTCATACTGACTAGCAAAATTCCCTTGGTTATCTTCATTTTCATATTGCTCATCATGTGGATCAAATATATGTGCCAAATCAATATGATGCTCCTCTTCAACATGACATGATGTCATTGGAACATTGATGCATTCAACCTGACTAGTCCATTGATCACTGAAGAGAAAGTTTCCCTCCTTATCCTGTCCCTTATTGCAATGTAGGTCATAGGCTGGTGGTAATTCAACCCCCTTCTCGAATACATTATTTGTTGTTGTAGTAGAATAATCAAAAGCACCTATGTATCCATCACAATTCTTTTCAATACATGAGACATCACCATCCCTGAGTGCCAACAAACATGAACCATCTTCAACATGCTCATCATAGGCCACTTGTTCAACCCCATGTTGGCAAGAAATCCTCACCATATTTGTGCCACTAGATTTCCCTTTCAATTGATAGATTATAAAATCAGGGCAGACATTTTCAAATACATTATCACCCTGACACCTGTACATGTCTTTTGCAACATATGTGCTAGTGATATTTGGTAGGTATTCATCAGAGTTATCTTCAAACAGAGGATTATTCCTACACCAATAAACATCATCCTTTGCATCCTTAATTTCAGATGTGGGCTCATTGAACAAAGATTTTTTCCATATCTTGGACATAATTGGATGTATCTCATCATCTAGACCATGAGGAATCCCTTGACCTTGGTCTTCAAAGCACCCAAAATCATTATAATCACTTGAGGAGCAAAGAGAAGCACATTCACCATCTTCTTCATCACTTGTGTTCATAACTGTAATTGTAATCAAATCTTATCAGATTTAATCCTAAATGAACCTATGGAAATTCTAAGCTTGAAATTTTGTTCTTAATTCTAAGTCAAATTTATTTCTTTTGTGTCAAATGTGCTGATTGCAGAACATTTATCGATTTCAATATTCTACAAGGGAATGAAGTCCCATAAATATGAGGGAGACACACCTCAAGGAGAGACGTGTCTCATGAGAGGACGTGTCCCTTGAGCACGCGGGCTTCCTTAACAACCGAAGCCATTCGGTGTTAACAAAGACTAATATGAGTGTATTCAACAATCATCTAATATGAATTCGATTTATCCATTTTCAAATTTTGATCATCTTCAGAGATTCGAATAACTTATTTGATAGATTTATATTTTAAGAACACTTTGGTTAAATATAAATGATGATGATGCATGAATGCAATCATCATTTATATCTGACCGAAGCTATCTTAAATCAACACTCCCTCTTAGCTAGGGAAGATATTCCAAATCAAATAAGTGGAGATATCACCTACACACGTGATATCAAGATATGATATGTTTTCCATAAGATTGTCAAGTCACATGACATTCTTCATAATCACATCTTCATTATGGTATGTGCACTGACATCAAGTCACATGATGTCTACCATAATAATTCATGGCATATCCACAGATGTATATAGTTATCCACCATGATTATCTCTTAAGGATCACAATGATCTTCAAATGACATCAAGTCCACGATATCCATCAAAGTGTCCAAGAGATACTATCATGACATGTCCACAGATATCAAGTCACATGATATCTATCACGATAGTTCAACTCAACATTGTAGAGTCGTCACTTTACAATGTCACATACAAGTGTTCATTTTTAGAAAGATCGTCACCTTTCAATAATGTACACAGGGGGAGCAGGCCCATAAGGTCATGGAGTCACACACATGACAAAAGAGTTTACACATTAAACATCATTTAAATATATTAGTACAACTTCTAAACAATTTTGAATTTCAAACATAATATCAAATTACATTTCAATCATACCAAGCTTCTTCTTGAAGTGTTCAACCTTGACTCGAGAGAGAGGTTTGGTGAGAATGTCTGTTGTTTGATCATTTGTACTAATATACTCCAACTGGATCACATTCTTTTCTACCATGTCTCTTACATAATGGTAGGGCATCTCAATGTGCTTAGATCTATCATGGAATACTGGATTTGCAGAGAGTTTGATGCAACTCTGATTATCACAATGAATGATAGTAGGATTCAAGGGCTCACCAAAGAGTCCCACAAGCAATTTCTGGAGCCATACTGCTTCTCTTGCCCCCATAGAGGCTGCAATGTATTTAGCTTCAGTCGACCTTTGAGCTACGAAAGACTGTTTTCTGCAGATCCAAGAGATCATAGCCGATCCCAAACTAAAGCAACATCCTAATGTACTTTTTCGATCGGTTACACTTCCAGCCCAATCTGAATCAGAGTACCCATGTAGATCTAGTTGATTATTTTTGTAAAGAAGACCATATCCAATAGTGCCTTGAAGATATCTCAATATATGTTTCACAGCCATAAGGTGAATTTCCTTTGGCTCACACATGAATTGGCTTACAGCATTCATTGCATAGCAAATATCAGGTCTGGTGTTAACCAGGTACATCAGTGATCCAATCATTTGTCTATATAGAGTAGTATCTGCACACTTAGATTTTATTGCTGCTTCTTTTAGTTTGTGAAGGTTGGTTTCCATAGGTGTAGACATGGGTCTACAATCCAACATTCCAAATCTCTTCAGAATATCAATAGTATACTTCCCTTGGTTTAGTATGATGCCATCTGATTTCTACTATACTTCTAAACCTAGGAAGTAGTGTAAGATGCCCAAGTCTTTCATGTCAAACTCTGAAGTTAGATCCTTCTTTCCTTGAGCAATGAGGTGATCTTCTCCTGTTATCAGCAGGTCATCAACATATAAAATAATTATGAACATATCACTTTTGATTACCTTAAAGTAAAGATTTGGGTCTGCATCATTCTTGGAGAATCCTAGTCCCAAGAGGTAGTTGTCAATTCTTTCATACCAGGCCCTGGGTGCCTGTTTAAGTCCATAGAGTGCTTTCTTTAGTCTGCATACATGTGAGTCAAGTTTATGTATCACAAAACCTTCAGGCTGTTCTAGATAGACTTCCTCTTCAATGGTTCCATTTAGAAAGGCAGTTTTCACATCCATTTGATGAATCTTCCAGCCTTTAGCTGTTGCAATGGCTATCACTACTCTCACGGATGTGTAACGGGCAACAGGTGCAAATGTTTCTTCATAATCAATGCCTTCCTTCTGTGAAAAATCTCTTGCCACAAAACGTGCCTTATATTTTTCTATACTACCATCAGCAGCATGTTTGATTTTGAAGAGCCATTTAGAAGTGACAACATATTTCTCTTTTGGTCTAGGCACAATATCCCATACATCATTCTTTAGAATGGACTGATACTCTTCCGTCATAGCGTCCTTCCATACTTGATGTCTAAAGGCTTCTAAAACACTGGTGGGTTCTGAATTTATGATGTCATTCATTAGAGCAACTTAGCTTGAGAACCGTTTGGGTCTTTTACTCTCCCTAAATGTTCCTTTGGGTGCTGCATGATTCTCAACTTCTTTGATCATCTTTCTAGCCCAAAGTGGCCTCTTCTTGCTGTTGTCATTTGCATTCTCATCTGAAGTAGATTGAAGTTCATTTCGCATTTCCTCAGGATACTCCCTCTGAATCTCAGGAGTAGGTTCCACTTCTAATACCTCAGGGGAATAATTTTCTATCTCACTAGAACTTCTTGCCCTTTTGAATGCAATGTCTTCTTCAAAGATGACATCTCTGCTCAATTCAATTTGATTCTGCCCAGGTATGAATATCCTGTAGGCCTTGGAGGTTTCACTATATCCCATAAATATCCCTTTCTTTCCGAAAGGTTCTAGTTTGAATCTCTTATCCTTGGGCACATGAATATAGACGGGGCAACCAAAAATCCTAAAGTGACTAATATCAGGTTTTACACCAATAAATGCTTCTTCAAGAGTTTTGTTATCTAGTTGAGAATGAGGACATCTATTTTGGATGAAGACAGCAGTTCTAGAGGCTTCTGTCCAAAATGAGGTTTCAATGTTCTGTTCAAGCAACATTGCTTTTGCAGCTTCTACAATGGTTCTATTTTTCCTTTCAGCAACCCCATTTTGTTGAGGGTTGTAGGCTACTGTAAACTCCCTCTTAATCCTAGCATTCATGCAAAATTCCTTAAAGATTTCAGAGGTGTATTCTTTCCCATTGTCTGTCCATAAGATTTTTATTTTCTTCCCATAGAAGTTTTCAGTAAGAGCTTTGAACTCCTTGAACCTTTTCAGGATTTCTATTGACTCTTTACACTTAAGAAAGTAAATCCAGGTCTTCCTAGAGAAGTCATCTATAAATATGACATAGTATAGGAATCCTTCCTTGGAGGGTACAGACATGGGTCCACATAAATCAAAGTGAACCAATTCTAATACATTTTGGGTTTTTCTAAAGCTAGTGTGAAAAGATCCTTTTGTATTCTTACCTAGGGCACAACCTTTACAAGTTCCTTCATGAATAGGTTTTAACTTAGGTAATCTTGTTACAAGTTTTTCGAAGGAAGGTAGGGCACGGAAATGAAGGTGTCATAATCTTCTATGCCTAATTTCATTTGAATCAGAAGTATCAAGGGTTAGGGCTTGCTTGACTTCAGTGCATAGTTTATAAAGATAACCTTGTCTTACACCTATGTTTAGAGCTTTCTTTATAGTTGAGTTCTTAGGCCATGCCAAAACTTTCCCATCCATAAAGGTAACCCTATATCCATTGTCTTCAAGAGTAGAGATGGATATTAGAATCCTCTTTATTCCAGGTACGAATAAAACTCCAGTGAGTTGAAGGGAGAGACCAGATTTCAATGTGATGGAACAAGTTCCAACCCCTTTTACTTGATGTGTAGGATCATCCCCAATTGTTACTTCTTCATCAGACTCTTCAGTCATAGTGTCTAAGTGTTCTTTGAACCCTGTGATGTGCCTTGAAGAACCACTATCAATCACCCAGTTGTTGATATTGTTAGATACTTGACTTGATAAGGCTGAATAGAATACAAATTTCTCAGAATCATGGTCTAAATTTGGGCTTCCAACTTTAGCAAATGATGCTTGTTGTTTCGATCTGTCAGGGCACTTCATTGCATAGTGCCCATATTGATCACATCTAAAACATTGTACTTGAGAGATGTGTTTCCTCCTTTTGAATGATCCTTTTCCATGGGAACTTTTCTTTCTCTTAGATGATCCTTTCCCGAAGGAGTTTTTCTTACCCCTTTTATTAGATGATGTGTTGAGCACTTGAATGTCCTCATCTATGGATTTTTGTTTGTTTTCTTTTGTTGAGAGTCTTGTTTCCTCTTGAAGGCAGTCTGTTCTTAGCCTATCAAAGTTGGGGAGTTCAGATCTTGCACTTATTCCTTGAACAAATGGCTCCCATGAGTTTGTAGGCCTCCTAGTGCAATTAGTGTTAACTCTTTGCTATCAATTTGATATCCAATTGTAGATAATTGATCCCTTAGTTCAATGATCCTCATGAAGTATGCATTAATAGTTTCTCCTTTGTTTATTTGGACATTGTTGATTTGTCTCTTTAATGCAAGAGTCCTACTAGTGTTGTTTATCTCATAGGTGCTCTCAAGGGATTTGAACATTAGATATGTCGTTTCATGTTTTGCTATAATAGGTACAATGTGGTCCCTAACTGCATCTACTAAGATTTTCATGGCTTTTTCATTATTCTCAATCCATTGAGTTTTCTCAGGATCATTCTCTGGTTCCCTCTTGTTTTCTCTCACAAATGAGTCTAACTTGTTTTCTTTGAGAATCGTCATGATTCTGAATTTCCATGAGGTGAAGTTGTTTGCTCCCTCAAGAAGATCTTCAAATCTGATCACACTTGACATTATGAAGAATGAGATGTGAATTTGATTTTTCAAAAATACGAATTTTTCCTAAGTAATCTGAATCTAGATTTGAATTGGATTCACTCAACTTGGCTCCGATACCATGTAATTGTGTAGAAACCCCTGTTCTAACTGATCTCTGAAACTGTCTGTGTTTTAGCTTGTTTTTGACGTTTTTGGTTTTTTTGTGTTTTTAGTGCATCAAGAGGTAAATGCGATTTTGAAAGCAAATGATATAAAATTCAAATAAAATATTACAATGCCAATAAGGATGGAAAATGCGAGATCTAATGATGCCAGCCAATATATTAATCTACTGAAGCGATTACATAAGTGATCTGATAGCATGCAAAGCAAAAATCAACAATATTTTGAAGAAAACCTGATTGTTGAAGCAACCTGATTAAGCATATGAAATGGTACGGCTGTCATAAGTTTCCATTTTTCCCTCTGTCAGACGCTTGGGAAATGATCCAGATGTAGAGGTGCTCAGGTGAGTGAAGGCAGAAGACCAAAAAGGAAGGCGATTTTCCCAAACAGGAAAGAACGGCCCTTTTGATGAAGGTACGGCCTGCAGTAGAAAAAGTACGGCTTTTGTACAGCAGCAAGCAATTAAAATGTACGGCCCTTATTGATGTCTCCAGATCTCAAGGAAATTGGCTCCTGTAAATAAGAATCTCTTCTGGATAAATTCCACACTGAAAACCCTGAATATATTTTCGCCTGTGATGTTCTGTGATAACTTCTGAATGAAGCTATCTCTCTGTCTGGCAATAAATCAGCTGATATTTCACAGCCTCTGAACTGCACACACTGAAAATTTGCACGTTCTCCAATGCAAGTTGAAAACTGGAACCCTTGGCTCTGTTCTCAGAAGAAAAGACTCAGCAAAAATTCGACTTCAATCATAATGAGCTCAAATCCCAATGAAAACCCTTATATCTCCTCACAAGTTCGACTTTTCTCAATTAGGTAACATTTAAATAAATTCGAACTTTTCTTTTTAATATTTCAATAGTTTCAATCTCATTTTTAATTATAAATTATAATTAAAAATGGCCCCTTCAATGATGGTCGACCCCTTGAGACAAATCACTTAAGTTATAATATATTAAAATATTATAACTTTATAATATAAGCTCCGAATAATTAATATTTAATTATTCAATTAAAATATTAATATCTCCAAAATATGTCTGATTCACGAACCGTCTGAAGCTGGCGAATAAGTGAGTGATTCTGCACATGATCAAACCATACTGCTAAAAATAGCAGGGGTGCCTCGCTGAATGCCAAATACTGCTAAAAATAGCAATTCAGACAAATGGTGTCCGAAAGAGCCCGAACGAAAACCAACTGGTAAAACTCTGACAACTGAAGCCAAGCCAAGCTCCGTCAAGACCCTCTATCCATCCTATCAGCCTATGAGGGTCGCATAATAGGCTAATCATAAGCTCTGAGAGATGTCAACTGGAAGGGGACATGACAATCCGCCCCTCCTGAAATTGCTTGTCCTCAAGCAATCTCAACTCCAAATGCTGCAGAATATCCTCGCTCTCCCGTGTGGCATCCTCCACTGGCAAATCTCTCCATTTCACCAAATATTCCCTGATGGTCCTCCTATGCAACTGTCTCTCTCTGTACTCTAGGATAGACTCAGGTACTAGAATCAACTTTCCCTCATCATCTAAGGGAGGTAAAACTGCCGAAGGTACCACACGGTGTCCCAACGCCTTCTTGAGACGTGACACGTGAAAAACATAGTGGACCTTGCTCTCTACCAGAAGCTCTAGCTCATAAGCCACATCTCCAACACGCCTCAGGATCCTAAAAGGACCATAATATCGTGGCTTAAGCTTCTCTGAACCACTCTTCCTAAGAGTAGACTGACAGTAGGGCTGCAGCATAAGATAAACCATGTCACCCACCTCAAAAGACCTCTCTATCCTCTTTTGATCTGCGTACTACTTCTGCTGATTCTGTGCGTTAGCAATATTCTCCTTGAGAGCCCTCATAGTGTCCTGACTCTCCTGCAACAAATCTCCAGCACTCGGCACTCTACTGTCCCTCAGTAGCAAATCCAGAAAGCTAGGCGCCTCATAACCGTACAACGCCATGAAGGGGGACATCTGAATGGTCATGTGGAAGGTAGTATTATAGCAATACTCGCACAGATATATCCACTTGACCCATGCCTTTTGCTGCCCTAAAATAGAGTTCTAAAGGTAACTTTCCACCCATTTATTCACTATCTCTGTCTGACCATTGGTCTACAAGTGGTAACTGGTGCTCGGTGTAAGCTCGGTCCCACAAAGTCTGAACACCTCCTGCCATAAGTGACTCAGGAACCGACTATCCCTGTCGCTCACTATGCTCTGAGGCAACCCATGTAGTCTGAATACCTCACAGAAGAAGACCTATGCTACCTGTGTAGCTGTGTAAGTAGTGGTAATCGGAAAGAAGTGGGCATACTTCGTCAGCCGATCCACAACTACATATATACAATCCCGTCCTTGGGCTTTAGGTAAGCCCGTAATGAAATCCATCGACAAGCATTCCTACTTCCTGTCAGGAATCGGAAGCGGCTGCAATAATCCTGCCGAATACGTGTTCTCTTGCTTGTTCTGCTGACAAACAGGGAATTCACGCACATACTGAAGAATGTCCGCCTTGAGACCTTTCCATGTAAATCTCTCCTGAATCTGTCTATACGTTTTGAAGTAGCCGGGATGGCCTGCTGTAGGTACATCATGAAAGGCTCGCATGATAGTGTTCTTCATCTCTGAACTTGGGATCAAATAAATCCTGTTCTTGTAAATGATCAAGTCATTCACAAGCGTGTACCTGGTGTCAATTATCGATCCCTCAACAATACTGGATGCCCAAGTATCCTTGGCATACTCTGCCACAATCAGATGCCTCCAATCCTGTGTAATGTGAACCATAGAGCTCAGATAAGGTCTGTGTGAGAGAGCATCAGCCACTACATTCTGGGTGCCTTTGATATAAGAGATATCAAATTCATATGCCTGCAATTTACTCACCCACTTCTGCTGACGATCATTGAGGTCTCGCTGCCAAGGAAATGCCTCAAACTATAGTGGTCAGTTTTAATGCAAAACTTACTGCCCACAAGATACTGTCTAAATTTGGCCAAGGCATGCATTATGGCTGGCATCTCCTTATCATAAATACTGTAGAGCCTCTCTGGCCCTCTGAGTTTACGGCTCTGATACACAATAGGGTGTTTGTCCTGCATAAACACCGCACCAATGCCCTCGCCAGAAGCATCGCACTGAAGCTCAAAAGGCTTCGAAAAATCTGGTAGTGCCAACACTGGACACGTAGTCATCAGCTCCTTGAACCTCACAAAACACTCCTGTGCCTTAGGAGTCCAATAGAATGCACCTTTTTTCAACAAATCCGTCATAGGTGTTGCATGACGTGAATAACCATTCACGAATCTGTGATAAAATCCACACAAACCAAGAAATCCCCGCAGCTGTGTAAGGTTCGCCGGAGTAGGCCAATCTATAATAGCGCGGATCTTCTCAGGATCCATCCGCACTCCCTCTGCACTGATAATATGACCTAAGTAGAGCAACTCGGTCATCCCCAAATCACATTTGGACTCCTTGGCATACAAGGACTCCCTCTCCAAAATACTGAGCACGGTCTCCAGATGAGCCAAATGCTCCTGCCAAGTCCTACTGTAAATAAGAATGTCATCGAAGAAGACAAGTACATATCTCCTCAGCAGTGAATGGAAGACCCTGTTCATGGTGGACTGAAAAGTAGCTGGCGCGTTGGTTAGCCCAAATGGCATCACCACAAACTCGAAGTGCCCACAATAACAACGGAATGCAGTCTTCTCAACATCCTACTCACGAACTCTGATCTGATGATATCTTGGTCTCAAGTCTATCTTCGTGAAGTAGCATGCACCATGGAGCTCATCAATAAGCTCATTGATACGAGGTATTGGGTACCTGTTTTTGATAGTCCTCTTATTCAGGACTCTGTAATCTATGCACATGCGAAGGGTGCCATCCTTCTTCTTCACTAGAACAACTGAAGAAGCGAATGGTGATTTACTAGGGCGAATGTGACCCATAGCAAGCAACTCCTTGATCGTCTTTTCTATCTCATCCTTCAACCTCTTAGGATGCCTGTAAGGAGTCCTCAAGCTCTATAATGTGCTCAATGCCCCTGTCTGGAGGTCTCCCTAGCGGAATATCACTGAAAACCTTCTCATGCTTGACTCTCAACTGCTGAATGTCAGGATGATACTCAGTTTTGTGTTGTCCCTCCTGTATAGGTGCCAATGTGCACTCAGCAAGCCACTCTACCATGTCATCTGGCATGAGCCTCTCCATCCGACAAAAACAAATAGTCTTGACATTGCTGTCCCGAATGGCCTTCAGGATATGTGTCTTCCCCTCGACATCAAAACGAATCTCTATGTCTTTGAGACGAAGAGTGACTTCCTCAAGGGAATGAAGCCACTTCATGCCCAAGACTAAATCGATATCCCCCATGTTCACCACGTAATAATCAACCTTGAACTCATATTTGTTCAAGCGCAAGGGGAGATCCTTGATCATTCGATCACACCTAAGAGTGTAACCATCTACCACCTTAACCCTAATGCCTTCGAACTCCTCATTTATTAGTCCGCGCTTTTCCACAAATCTAGCATCAATAAAATTGTGTGTAGCTCCTGTGTCAAGACGGGTGATGACCCTCTGTCCTGCCAAAACTCCACGAAGTCTGAATGAACCTTCCTGCTGAATGCTAGATAGTCGTGCCTCCTGAATTTGAAGCTCTGACTCTGCCTCTACCTTAGGCTCTGAAGCCTCTGACTCTGACTCCTCAGAACTCTCCTGTTGTTCGGAATTCTCTGATTCCGACTCCTCGTAATAAGCCGACATCACTCGATTGGCCTTGCCCTTAGGCCACAAAGGACAATCATGGTTGGCATCATAGGGACCTTTGCAGTAGAAGCAAAGCTTCTTCCTGCGTAAATCATTAAGAGCCTCGCGATCCAAGGGTGGTGCTGCTGATTTCCCCTTCGAGTCACTCTTAAAATCAGATCTCTGGTTATTCTTATTAAATCCTTCATTGTCCCTAAATGAAGAAGTGTTCTTGGAGTTGAATTTGTTGGAAGGTGCCGCCAACTCCATACTACATGCCTTCTTGATCGCTTCCTATAACAAAGGAGGATCAAAGGCTTTGATCCAACCTCTCAATGGTTCCATCAGTCCCTCCATGAAAAGCACTACAAGACGCCTCTTTGATATATTAGGAACCATAACTGACAGTCGCTAGAAGTCACCTATGTAAGACTCCAAACTGCCACTCTGTTGCAACTGAGCCAAATCTTTGAAATAGGATTCTAGATCCTTCCTGTCAAATCGTTCCACCAACCTGTCAACGAACTCCTGATATGAGGTGATCCGATCATGCTGGAGTGTCACCATCCCGTGGTGCCACCAGTCGTAACCTACCCCCTCAAGATGCAATGTCGCATACCTGATAGCATCCCTCTCAGCCATAGGACGCAATGTGAGGAAAGTGTCTAGCTTACTGATCCAGGCCTGGGCTGTAACCTTGCCACTACCGTCGAACATCGCTAGAGTGAGTCTGTTTGTAGCATGTTTTAGATCATTATCCTGATGTCTAGGTCTTCAATCCTGTCGACCACTGTGATGTTCTCTCCTCTGTGTAATGAATCGGTCAAAAGTGATCCTCTCTCTGACCTCAGGTGGTACTAACTCCCACTCCTCATTCGCTACCATAAGTGTATCTATGAACAACTCCTCATGCTCCTCACTTGCAATAGCCTCATCGGGCTCCTGTCTCACAAAAGTAGGCCTAGTGGGCCTGTCTGCCATCCGTGAAACAGTCCTAGGTGCTCTTTGGGATCCTGCATCACTCCTGTCCTCGTCACGATGTGGTGACGGTCTGCTCGGCGTACCTAACCTCTGGATTGCCACTGCCAACTGCTGTAGCACATCGTTGGACTGCCGTTGACCTGCTCGTAAATCTCTAAGAGTATCTAGAACCTCTGCATCATCTTGATCCCTAGGGTTTTGAGGAATCTCTATTCTCTCAGCCATGTTTCCAGGCTGCCTATTCAAACCCTGTTGCCTGTCAATCAATGCTCTCCTGCAAGTATAATACCTGTGAGACCTAACCTCTTGTGGCTGCATAAGATTGCTAAACCCTCAGGATGGCAGGATTTAGCTCTGATACCACTGTCGAAACCCCTGTTCTAACTGATCTCTGAAACTGTCTGTGTTTTAGCTTGTTTTTGACATTTTTGGTTTTTTTGTGTTTTTAGTGCATCAAGAGGTACATGCAATTTTGAAAGCAAATGATATAAAATTCAAATAAAATATTACAATGCCAATAAGGATGGAAAATGCAAGATCTAATGATGCCAGCCAATATATTAATCTACTGAAGCGATTACATAAGTGATCTGATAGCATGCAAAGCAAAAATCAACAATATTTTGAAGAAAACCTGATTGTTGAAGCAGCCTGATTAAGCATATGAAATGGTACCGCTGTCATAAGTTTCCATTTGTCCCTCTGTCAAATGCTCGGGAAATGATTCAGATGCATAGGCGCCCAGGTTAGTGAAGGCAGAAGACCAAAAAGGAAGGCGATTTGCCCAGACAGGAAAGTACGGCCCTTTTGATGAAGGTACGGCCTGCAGCAGAAAAAGTACGGCTTTTGTACAGCAGCAAGCAATTAAAATGTACGGCCCTTATTGATGTCTCCAGATCTCAAGGAAATTGGCGCCTGTAAATAAGAATCTCTTCTGGATAAATTCCACACTGAAAACCCTGAATATATTTTCGCCTGTGATGTTCTGTGATAACTTCTGAATGAAGCTATCTCTCTGACTGGCAATAAATCAGCTGATATTTCACAACCTCTAAACTGCACACACTGAAGGTTGCACGTTCTCCAATGGAAGTTGAAAACTGGAACCCTTGGCTCTGTTCTCAGAAGAAAAGACTCAGCAAAAATTCGACTTCAATCATAATGAGCTCAAATCCCAATGAAAACCCTTATATCTCCTCACAAGTTCGACTTTTCTCAATTAGGTAACATTTAAATAAATTCGAACTTTTCTTTTTAATATTTCAATAGTTTCAATCTCATTTTTAATTATAAATTATAATTAAAAATGGCCCCTTCAATGATGGTCGACCCCTTGAGACAAATCACTTAAGTTATAATATATTAAACTATTATAACTTTATAATATAAGCTCTGAATAATTAATATTTAATTATTCAATTAAAATATTAATATCTCCTTCAAAATATGTCCGATTCACGAACTGTCTGAAGCTGGCGAATAAGTGAGTGATTCTACACATGATCAAACCACATTGCTAAAAATAGCAGGGGTGCCTCGCTGAATGCCAAATATTGCTAAAAATAGCAATTCAGACAAATGGTGTCCGAAAGAGCCCGAACGAAAACCAACTGGTAAAACTCTGACAACCGAAGCCAAGCCAAGCTCCATCAAGACCCTCTATCCATCCTATCAGCCTACGAGGGTCGCATAATAGGCTAATCATAAGCTCTGAGAGATGTCAACTGGAAGGGGACATGACATAGAAGTCCTTGGAATGAAGTCAATGAAGCATTCAATGCACATCCCCCCTCCATGTCGGAAAGAGATCACTCCAAGGATGTCTTTAGATCTTTTACAGCCGTCGTCATTAACTCGCAGCCTTCGAGTCTGTCATTAAGATTTCATCAGAGTCGCCTTGAATGTTGTGCAACATGGTCATTAATGCCACTCCACCTCTCCAATCGACATCCCCAGCTGCTATGGTGACTCACGGCTACCTCCCCTTCGAGAAGCAGCATTAGATCCATCCACTAGATTCAAGCGTCATTACTGAATGATTACCTCTGATCTCAGAGTAGAGCGATGTCGTCATGCTCCGTCAATCTCGTTCACAGAGGGAAGTCGAACAGTCAAGCTACTCGTGATATGCCCTAGCGCCTTCTGATTGGTCGAGTTTGTGCCAAGTAGATTTCAAGGCGGTCAAAGGTTGCTTCAGAAGGATTGCATGTCGACAAGACTTTGGATGTCAGGGAGAAGTCATAGCGGGTGGATAGAGTCATACCGACATGCCAATTAATTTGGCAAGACACACGATGGTCGACAAGACCTCATCGCGACATCCTAGAGTTATATCGATCTCACAAAAAACCATCGGAAAGACCCCATCGGGTCGGCGAGACACTATGACGAAGGCAAGATCCTTCGACGAGCTTACTCCATGTCGGGAAGACTTTGGATGTCGGGGAGACATTATAGCCACGACACAACTCTCACCGAGACCACGATTTAGTCGCCCAGACACCATCGGGTCGGGGAGACTCTTCTCCGAATTCATTTCATTTCGCCGAGACCACCCTGCTATCGGCAGGACCTCTTGTCGATGTCCTCATCTCCTGGAGAAGGCACTCCTTTTTACTGAGATCCTTCAAAACTGGCAGGGGTGGGACCAAGACGAAACCAAAACTGGGACAGGGGGAGAAAGGGGGCGGAAGCAAAGACAGATGAATCCCAGTGGAACCGAGATCGGGACCAAATCCATCCATAAAACTTTCTTCAAGTTTCAGGTTCGGATTCTGACCCTGTCCCGCCCCCAACAAAACTCAAAAAAAGACGAAGGAAGGGACGAAAAGGAAGAAAGACAAATGGGAGAAAGCAACGTCGAAAAAATACAAGGAAGAAAGGACAAAAGGCCGGCGGAACCATAACCTAAAGGCGCACAAGACAAAACTCAAGAGGCGGAACCGGGACCGAATCCGGAATGGGGGGCAAAAACAAAGAGTCAGCGGAACCGAAACCAAAACTAAATCCGGACCTGAAACCTTCTTCAACTTTCAAGTTCGGATTTCTTTCTGATCCCGCCCCCAGCAACATCCGGGACACGAAAGAAGAAAAGAAAAACATAAGGGGGAACCAAGGAGGAAGAGACAACCCTCGATCCCAGGCCATGAAGAAAAAGGAAAGAAGAAAGAGCGGGACCGGGGCCGGAACAAAAATAGGAACCGGAACTTTGGAAAAGTTCCAAGTTCGGGTTCCAACCCGGTCCCGAGCCCGGGAAAAGAAAGAAAATGCACAAAGCAAAAAGAAAGAAAGGCAGGATCGAAACTAAAACCGATCCCGGGTAAAACACAGCGGGGGCGAGGCGGGATCAAAACCGAAACTGAAACTTTCATCAAGTTTCAAGTTTGGATTCTGACCCGAACCTGCCTCCCACAAAAACAAAGGAAAAAGGGGTCCGAAAAAAAAGTACCCGGCAGAACCAAGGTCGGGACCGGATCAGAAACAGGAACCAGAACATTTGGAAAAGTTCCAAGTTTGGGTTCCGACCCGGTTCCACCCCTGACCGAACAAGGAAAAGGGGAGAAGGAAGCAAAATAGAAAAAATGAAAAGACACCCCTAAACTGAAGACATGCACGCTGGGCTCAACCCTCTTGGGAGCCACATTTAATCCACGTGCCGAATTATGAAACATGATCTTCCCTCTGCAGCTGCATAAGAAGAAAACAAGTTAGAAAAAATGTAACCTTGATGCAAATGTTCCTTCAGTTGTTCCTCATGAACCCTCGAAAACATAGGTTACTCTGCCTGATTGAGCCCATAGGTGAAAAATGGGTAACATTTTGGGCGACCTTTGTTGGATGTTTGCCTGCTAAACATGGAAACCAGTAGCCTAGGCCTATCCATTGGGCATGGAGTCATGGGAAAACTCAAAAACAGACTTGGAGCAGCCCTGTGTATGGCTATAACTCATTTGAGACTCATAGAACACTTGAAAACTTATTGAAAACAACAAAAACTTCTGAAACTATTCATTGTGCTGAGACGACACTTAGGGAATGAAAACTGCACCTATTCTCTAGAATTTTAACAACTATGTACAGATTTAGGTCCCTACCTCAGAATCAATGTTTGAGGTGAACCCCATTCACTGGGATTGGTTCCACTATACCATCTAACCTAGATAGCTGGAAAGCATTATGTCGTTTCTCCTCAGTAATGATATATGGCCCAGTCCAAAGTGCATCAAATTTGGAGCGCCTTCCAGGCCTACTTTTAAATTCATCCCACTTTAGCACTATGTCACCTTCTTGGAACACTCTGGGAGATGCCTTTTTATCAAATGACCTTTTTATTTGAGTCTGATATTGTTCAGTCCTTTTCACTGCTTCAACTCTGAGTTCTTCAAGCTCAATTAATTGAGCTAACCTTGTTGTCATAGGCTCCTCCTCAATCATATCAAGCTGATTTACCAGATCGAGGGCTGGGATCTCGACTTAAATGGGCAATCTTGCCTCTTTTCCATACACTAACATGTATGGAGAAAGTCCTGTAGACCTTTTTCACGTAATCCTATCAGCCCACAAGGCTGATTTTAGCTTGGTGTGCTAGGCCTTTTGATTGTCCTCCATAGATCCTCAAGAGATTCCTGTTAGTGGACTCAACTTGTCCATTGCCCTGTGGATAATAATTAGAGGATGTACTTAGATATATACCATTTTTGATAGCCCAGTCAGAGATTTTAACACTCAGAAAAGCCAGGGCATTGTCTGACACAATAGAATCTGGGATACTGTTGATGTGTGTTTTATCATACACCAAACATTCAGAATAAAAATGTCCAAAGACACTTTATCCTTCTCTTGAAAAATCACCGCGTATGCTAAGATTGCGAGAAGATCATATGGCGATTCCAAGGTTTCTTTAGTCGGGTCTCGACGTGTGGATAAGTTCAGTGGTCGTTGTGATTTGCTGGTAATGAACAAGGGGACTTACGTAGAAAGTCTGCACAAGCTAGGGACTTAGGAAATTTATCTTTGTAGGTTCTCAATTAGGACTTTCAATTGTGGATCTCAAAAAATGGCAAAAAGAATAGGGTTCAGAGAATCTAGTCTAAGCCTAAGAAATCAAGAGACAGTAAGGACTTGGTGAAGCGAAATAAACCACATTTTGTTTCGCCTCCTGTTGGACAACATACGCAAAAATGGGTGCAATCTTCAAAAGGGGTTGTGAGAATGATATTCAAACCTTGGATAAGGTTGAAGTTAGGCTTCCACACTTAGGAGCTCAGGCTAACTTTACGCATCGGATGAAAATCATTCATCCGAAGAAAGTATGAGCTACACTTCACCAATGAGTCGATACGATCAATCTTTCATTCAATTAACAACTTTTCAAAGCAAATTCTATCTAATCTAACTTTAATTCTAATCTATGGTGGAAGATAATATGCAACCTCGCTTACTATTCAACAATAAGAAGTGATTCAAGGCAAATCATGCTCAAGAGCTTTTATCATTCAAAATAGTCTCAATGCGACAATATACATAACAGGTCTCCACCCCTTACAAATGAGGGGGCGAGCTCAATTTATAGGCTCCCCAATTACAATTCAATGGCCAAGATTGATTTCAAATCAACGGCCGAGATTACAAAATAAAACCCTAATTAGGGTTTGTCACTTTCGACCAATGAGAAAATTTCATTTGAGGACACTTGTCCCTTTTGCTAAATATAAATCAACAATAAAATAGAAAGTTGTTATATGTTGATTTGGAACAATTTGATTGGTTGGAAGATGACGAGGCGCCACCTCAGCGTGCTGGATGTCTTCCTTGGTTGCTTCATTTTTTTCTTCACGTGCTTGCCTTAGAATATTTTCCCTGCCGATAACTCTGTCCGTTGTGCTTGTTCCTTCCTAACTTTGATCTTGGATTCCTTTCAAGTGTCTAGAATTTGGAGAAGAATGCCTTTGTGCTTTCGCCACAATGGAGGAAATTGGAATTTCCTCTGTGAAGTATTTCCTAGACTTAGCCAAATTTTGGCTATTCAGGTTCATTTTGTAACATCATCTGGATCATTCAACACCATGCTCGAACGAACTTTGCCTGTGGATTTGCCTTCAATTCTGAATCTGGCTTGTGCTATGTAGGACAAATTCCATCCCTGGACAAGAATTTTATTCACTTCCTCTTTATTTTCCTCTTCACCCTTCCTGTTTTCCGTCCAACACTTAGTGAATTCTTCTAGCCAATTTTCTCGTCCTCTCCTTGGGCGGACTTCATATGAGCTTGGACGTTTTCTCTCTAGCCTAAGTCGGACTTCAAGCCACTTTGGACAAACATGTCTAGGGAGAAGTCGAACTTTATCATGCTTGTGCCATTTCTCAGTTGAGCAAAGTCGGATTTGCTAGTGGTTTCACCATCTTTTCTTTATGCTTGGCGAACCTTCTCAACACTTTGACATTTCTTTTCTTGGTCTAGGTCGGACTTTGCATCATGTTTGCCATTGTACTTGGCGGATCTTATGGATGTCTGGACATACCTTCTCCAAGCAAAGTCGGAAAAGGTTTGGACATGCTGAGCTTGGGCAAAGTCAGACTTTCTCGTGCTTGTGCCATCCTTTTCCTTCACTCTATCTGGCTTGAAGCAGACTTGCCTCCATTCCATGCCTTTGCTTCTTCTTTGAAGACTTGCCTCGCGTCGTCATCCACCTGCAAGAAATAAAATAAACAAATTCAGATTTTCTCTCTCCTGAATTTTTACCACTCTCTCTCCTGAAGCCATGGTGAATTTAATTTTTCCCTTCGGATTTTATCTCTGGCCGGCACAAATTATTTTCCTCCAAAACATTGTCTGGCGAATTTGATTTTGTCCAAGGCATTGAAAATAAATTATTAAAATATTAAAATATTTTAATTTATTCCAACCCGTTCGTCTTCGACCCATGGCTATTTCGATTTCCTCTTCGTTTTTCTTGGCTAAGAGTGTATTTTCCAATTTTATCCTCAATTTTGTCTAGCCAAACCAAAATTCAAGCCATTCCGTCAACAAATTCTATGCCAGATCCCTGTTTTTCTTTGCCATAGCCAACTTTTCTCTTGCACTGAGCCTATTTTCTTCTGCCAAAGTCAAATTTTCTCTTGCTCAGTCGAATTTTTATAGGCAAAATCCTCGTCCGGATGTCTTCGTTGGGCGAATTTCTTGGACGGTTGACAAATTCCCCTTTCCTTCTGGGCAAAGGCAATCTTACCTTTCTCCTTGCCTTGTGCATTTTTTCTTCGTCAAAAGTTGTCAATTTCTTAGTATTTTCTCCAGACTTAGGCAAAATTTAGCTTCTCTTCCACTTTTGTGCTAGGCACACTTCGTTTTATTTCTTGCCACGTCCCAATCCTCTTTAGCACATGTCCTTTCAAACTTGGCATTTGACCTCTCGAAAGTGTCTCAATACTTGGTCAAAATTCTCATCTTTCCATCCTTTTAGCCTCTGTACTTAGGCAAATATTCGAACCTCTTCTTAGACTTGGCATTAACACTTAGCCAAAAATCTTATCATCTTAGGCGGACTTCCTTGACATTTTGGACGAGGATCATGGATGTCTTTGATACCTTGCTAACCTCCTCCAAGTATATGGCGGACTTTGTAAGTCTTTAGGATGAACATTTTTGGACGTCCCTCTTTTCTAGGGCGGATTTCCTCAACACTTTAGCATTTATCTCAACATTTTATCCCCTTTGGAAATCCTACAATACTTAGTCAAAATTTCGAATTCCCACCTTTTAAGGCTTTTACACTTAGGCAAAATTTCAAAATTTTCATGGATAGTCTTCAGCCAAGTCAAATCTTTTAAGGGTGGACTTCATAACCCTCTTGCATCTCTCTTTTAAGCAGATGGCAGACTTTAGGTGATGTTTGGACAAGGATCCCTAAGGCTGGCGGACTTTAGAGACTTCTAGGATATCCTTGGGCGGACTTTGGAAGTGTCAAGGACTTCCCTCTTAGTGCATGGCAGACTTTGGAGCTGATTGGCATATGCTTGGCGGACTTTGAAGAGTCCTAGGATGTTTCTCTTTGATGCAGGGATATGCCTCCCAGGTGCTGGGCGGACTTCATGACTCCTTTGGATATCCTTCTTAGCTGCTGGGCGAGTTCCATGACCCTTCATACCTTCCTTCATCCTTCTTTCATGGCGAATTTTCCAGACTTGAGCACATTTTTCACAGATTTCACCATTTTAGAACTGATTTTCATGATTTCATCTTCAGATCTGATTGATCTCGGACTGGTTTTGACTGATTTTTCCAGATTTTTGAACGTTTTCAGTCTGATTTTCATGCTTCTTGTTTTTTTCCAGATTTTTCGAAATTTTTCAATTTTTTCATTTCGATTTTCTGAGAGATCTATTGAGTTTTTCGAACTTCTGAGTGCGTTTTCAGAACTCGGGACCCTTCTAAAAATAGAAACTTTCCAAAAATAGAAACTTTCTAAAAATAGACCCTAAAAAATAGGGATCCCAGAATTGCCCAAAAGTGCCAAAAAAGTAGGTCCTAAAAAATAGGGGGCCCAGGGTGAGAAACCCTAAAAATTTGGAAGTGTCGGATTTGACTGAAACGACAGTCGATCATCGTCTCCCAGGCCCTCTAAGCACGATGGTGATGTTTACGCGCTGATTCAAGCATGGATTCTTGACTTGGCTCAGATGACTCTCGGCAGACTGACTGACTTGGAACCCTCAAAATGATGACCTCATTGTAAAAAGACAAGTGACATGCCACTGCAACACCGAGGCAAAAAGCGAAAACAGGGGGTCCCCATTTGCAATGGGGCGATGTGTGAAATGGTCACAACAGATACCAAATCTGGTAACTAGCTCTTCATAAAAATTTAGGACAACAGATTCATTAGCTTCTTTGAGTGCCACAGCTTCAGTCCATTTTGAAAAATAATCAGTGGCTGTGAGTATCCATTTGTGACCTGCACTCGATGGCGGGTTTATAACCCCAATAAAATCCAAACCCCATTTCATGAAGGGCTGATCAACTTGAACCAGTTGCAACGGGAGGGCTGTCAGCTTCTCTTTTCCAGCAAACATAACACACTCTTTGCATCTTCTTACCCATGCATGAGCATCTTTAAATAAGGTAGGCCAGTAATAGCCTCCTTTCATTATTTTAAGAGTTGTGGCTCTCAGAGAAAAGTGTCCGCCAGCTGGTCCTTGATGGAATTCATGCAATACTCTATCAACCTGATCATCTTCAATACATCTTAACAGGACCCCATGAAAATCTCTGCTAAATAGCAAACCATTTAAAAGAACATAAGGTATGGATTGCAATCGATAATACCTTCTTCTGGATCTAGTTAGATCGGGAGGGCACTCACCAGTCAATAAAAAATGTGTCATTTCTGTAACCCAACCAGTGGGAGCGGGTATAGCAGCTTGTTGTCCATCTTGGAGTGTTAAAACAGAACTTTCCTCCTCCTTTACACTGTTGTTGTTGTCCTCAGTAAGCTGTTCGCAGAGACCTCTCCCTCTTATTAGTTTGGTAACTTTTATTTCAAAGTCATACTCCGTCACCTTAGTGACCCAACCAACTCTTCTATCACTCAAATCTTTGTTTAATAAAAACTATTTCACACTGGTATGAGCAACAATTAGTATAATCTTGTTATTGGAAAGCATGTGCCTAAATTTCTTTAAACTTCTTATGACAGCAAGAATATGTCTCTCTACAAAAGTGTACTTGAGCTCGTAATCTTTGAGTCCTTGACTAAGGCATATAGGATGAAATCTTTAGAAAAGTCAAGATTTAGAAGTGTAGGTGCAGTTGCCAATGCCTCTTTTATAAGCTTAAAGCTTATTTTCCCATCCTCAGTCCATTTGAAAGGTACATTCTTTCTCAGCATGTGAGTTAGTGGACTTAATAAATCAGCAATGTCAAGGATAAACCTCCTAACAAAGTTAATCCTACCAATAAAACTCTGCAAACCCTTTTTATGCGCTGGTAAAGGAAAAGCTAAGATAGCACTTATTCTTTCAGGGTTAATAGTAATACCCTATTTAGATACCACATAACCAAGCAATCTTCCTTCGTGAACAGCAAAGACACACTTTTTGGGGTTAAGTGATATCCCAAATTCCCTGCATTTTTCAAAAATCTGCCTTAAATGACTCGAATGATCTTTAGCCTCCTTAGAAAAAATGGTGATATCATCAAGATAGACTAAGACTATCTTGTACATTAAACCCTGAAAGGCCATATCCATGGCCTTTTGAAAAGTTGTCCCGGCATTAAATAAACCAAAGGGCATTTTCAGATAGGCCATGGTTCCCCATTTTGTGGTGAAGGCTGTTTTGTACTAATCTTCCCTTTTCACCAATATCTGGTTGTAACTAGAATAGCCATCTAATAGGGAAAACCTTTCAGACCCTAAAACTACCTGAAGTATCTGCTCCATAGAAGGCAAAGGATGACAGTCTTTTAAGGAGGCTCTATTTAAATCACAGAAATCTACATAGAGTCTTATTTCACCATTTTTCTTTCTTACTGGTACTAGGTTTGAAACCCATGAGGTATGTTTGATGGGAAAAATAATGCTGCTTTCAATCAACTTATCTAGCTCCTTTTTCATCAAAGGTTCTAACTTAGGATTTAAGGGCCTCTGTTTTTGCCTAACGGGCTTGGCATTAGGCTCAAGTTCAATGGTATGTTGAGCAAGCTGGGGATTAAACCCCTTTAAATCACTATATTGTCAGGCAAAGATATCATTAAATTCTTGACAAAGCTGAACAAAAACATGCTTCTCTTTAGCTTTACATACCTTGCCTAACCTAAGAAGCTTTTCTTTGAAAACTTCGACTTCTTCATAGTGATCTTGCTAAACCTGAATACTCCCCTTGGGCTTTATAGTTTCATCATCAATATTAAAAACAGATTCTAGGGTGACCAAGCCTTTTGGAAACTTATTGTTTTTGAGTTGAATAATCTGGTCACTGTACTGGTGCTGTAGTTTTTCCTGATTAACATGTGAGAACTCAGCTTCTTCTCTCAAAAAACTGACAATCTGTTGGTCACTACTAAAAACTTGCCAGTGTATATTATTATCAGGCACAACAGGCCTAACTACAATTTTCATATGTTGATTAGTTTTATCACTGCAAATCTCCTTTGGAATATCGTGTTCAGCTCCTACAACAGCTAATCTATCAGAAAAACCTCTCACCTTGATGTCTCTTCTTTGAATGCATGCACTTTCATTTTCAAACACTTAGAAGAATTTCTTGACATCTCCAACCTACAAGGCGCATCTAGGTGGGTCTTCTTCTAGTTTCATTACTTAGAAAATTTTCAAAGCATCTCTCTTCACTTTGGGCACATTTGAGGGGTCTAACTTTCATTAGTCAACACTTAGAAAATTTCTAGGCATCTCTCCAAGCTAAGGCGCATTTGACAAGGCCTACTTCCACTTTCAAAGACTTAGTCAAAATTCCAAGCTCTCCACTCAACTTCGGTGCATCTGGGGGTTTAGGCTTTCAATTTTCCAGATTTAGAAAATTTCTTATAGCCACCTTCTTTCAAGGGAGCATTTAGCCTCCTGTACTTCCATTTTATTGCCTTAGAAAAAATTTTAAACCAACCTCTTGGCACTTGGGCGCATTTCACCTCTTCTAGTTTCATTTTCCATGACTTAGTCCAATCTCCATCAACTCATCTTTCATTCTTTCTCAAGGGTGCATTTGGGGATGGGAGCTTCCAACTTAAAACACTTAGGAAATTTCTCTATCTCCCCCTTCAAGCTAGGCGCATTTGAGCTGTTGTGCTTTCAGTTTCAATGCCTTAGACAAATTTTAAGGTATCTCTCCGGACTAAGGCACATATGAGGGTAGCTACTTCAAATTTCAAGCACTTAGAATTTTTTCATGATCTTCCTCCCATCCTAGGCGCATCTCAAGCATCAAGCTTCCACTTTTAATGTCTTAGAATAATTTTGAGGCCCTTCTTTACCTTCGGCACATTTGGAGGTAGGAGCTTCAAGTTTTGAGGACTTAGTCAATTTTCACCCCCTCCATGAGCTTGGGCGCTTTCAAGGGTCCTAGCATTCATTTTCAACACTTAGACGAATTTCTCACTCACCCTTTCCAAGTTTGGGCACATTTAGCCCATGGAGCTTCCATTTTTCATGCCTTAGCTAGATTTTCATCCCTTTTCAACTTCTTGAGGCGCATTTGGGAGGCTAAGCTTCCATTTTGAATGACTTAGAATTTTTTATCAACTCCTCCCTACATGATGGGCGCATTTTGATAGGGGTACTTCCTGTTTGCTCATGCCTTAGAAATTTTCAAGCTCCATCCCAAGGCAGGGCGCATCTGAGGGGTCCTACAGGAATTTCACAAGACTTAGCAACTTTTCTAGTTTCATCTCAAGACATGGCGCATTTAGGGGGGGTCTGCAGGAACTCCAACTGTGACTTAACAATTTTCTCCATGCCTCCCCAGACTGGGCACATTTGAGGTAATGAACTTCCATTTTCAGACTTAACCACTTTTCCTTATTGTAATGTCCCCTTCCAGCTGACATCTCTCAATGCTTAAGATTAGCCTATTATGTGACCCTCGTAGGCTGATAAGGTGGATAGAGGGTCTTGTTGAAGTTTGGCTTGGGTTCAGTTGGCAGAATTATTCAGTTTGGCTTTCGTTCGGGGTCGTTCGGACATCATTTGCTTGACTTACTATTTTTAGTAAGTGGAGACACTCAGCAGAGCACCCCTGCTATTTTTAGCAGTATGGTCTGGTCGTATGCAGATTCAATCACTTATCATCTGGCTTTAGACGGTTCGTCTTTTGGACCTGTTTTGAGAGAGATATTAATATTTATTTGCCAAAATAAATATTAATTAATTTTAAGCTTATATTATAAAGTTATAATATAATTAAATATTATAACTTAAGTGACTTTATGGAAGGGGTCGACCAACATGAAGAAGGGGCCACTTTTCAATTATTATTTATAATTAAAAGTGCGTTCAAACTATGGAAAAATTAAAAGAAGAATTCAAAGTTTATTTAAATGATGCTTTTTGGGGAAAATCGACCCAACTGAGGAATTATAAGTTTCTTTGAGAGAAACTCATTTCATTATGTTATGAAAATCGACTTTGATCAATTCTTCCTTCAGAGAACGGAGCCAAGGGTTTCAGTTGTCTTTTGCATTGGAGAACGAGCCATCTTCAGTGTCTGCAGTTCAGAGGCTGTGAAATATCAGCTGATTTATTGCTTATCAGAGAGATAGCTTCATCCAGAAGTTATCATAGAGTTTATTCAGATATTACATCTTCAGAGTTTGAATCCAAAAGTTATCAGGCAGAGAGATTCTTGGGCGGCTTATTTAACTTCACATCTGGCATCATTTCAAAAGCCGTACGGATTTCTTCTTGCTGTTGTTGAGCCGTACCATTTTTTTGCTGGGTTGTACCTTCAAGTACAGGGCCGTACTTTTCTTCTAGGGCCAAACGCCTTTCCTTTTGGCATTTTGACTTCATCAAAAGGGACGCCTATTCCTCTGGAGTCTTCTGCAATCTTCTAGCTGAGGGAGAAGCTGATATTTATGATAGGCCATACATTTAATCATTTCCCAGGCGGCTACAAATCAGGTTTTTATATATATCATATTTTATTAGTCTACGATTGCATGTCAGAGATCCATCTTTGTAAACAACTGGAAAGTACAATAAATTCATTCGCTATCATTTCTAAGACTTATATGCTTCAGTTTTTACCTTCTAGAATTTATTTCAATTTTTTAGAAGTATTTATTTCAAAATCACATTCTTTATTATTGCATGCAAAAACTCAGAACATTCAAAAACACCCAAAAAAAACAAAAAAATACATTCAGTTCCGGAACAGTGAGAACATGGGTTTCTACACTTATGCTCACCTACCCTTGTTTACTCTAGTTTACTATTTTTAGCAAATACTTCGGTTCTCACACTTCTGCAACTTGGATTAACTTGAAATTTGCGCCACTGGATCCTCATGGTCTAATTGCCCCATTCACACCTAGCACCCAGTGCTAACTTGCTATTTATAGCCTGTTCCTAGAGGTGACTTGCTATTTATAGCCTGTTCTTGGAGGTGACTTGCTATTTATAGTAACTACTTGATTTCAAAACTTCCGCAACTCTGTTTGACGTGAAATTTGCTCCATGGGGTCCTCGTGGGTTGACTGACCTGTTCACACTGGTGCCTCGTGCTGAACTACTATTTATAGTCATGTTTCAGATGTGACTTAATATAAATAATAAGTACTCAGATTTCCTTCAAATTTTATCAGTGGACTCCTTAAAAGATATTGATCGCGATGGGATACATCAGTTTTTGGAGATTCAGGTGTTTGACCCCTCATTTTGAGTCCTGAAGCTGGAAACCCTAATTTGACTTGCATGTTGCTCAAAAGATCTTCGTTTGACCCCATTTATGTTGCATGTCGTCGTGTTTGTGATGTTGAAGTGTTGGGCAGCTGCCTAAGTGATCCTACTAAAAATAGTGTCTAGAAAACTGACCAACTCTGCTTGCATGTTACCTCGTTGCGTAGCTCTTGAAAAACCCACAAAGAATATCCAAACACGTGTTGAAGACTCCAACATGCAAACCCTAAAAATAGCCTCCAAAATCAAGATTGCTGAAAATTATCATCTTGTCTTGCATGTTATATCATTGCGTAGGTTTTGGAAAACCCATAAATATTCTCCAAACATGCATCGAAAAACTTTGCATGCAAACCCTAAAAATAGTCTTTGAAGCTTGAGTTGTCAAAAATCAATATCTCGGCTTGCATGTTATATCATCGCTAAAGTCTTGAAAAACCTGTTATCGCGGAATCTAGCAGCGCTCGTTCCACGGATAACCCCCCTACGAAAATTGTCCGTTTCCTAGGATTCGTGAAGTTCAAGTACGCACAACGGAGTGATTTTCGAGTCACCTCGAAGTGCGTTCCCAAGTCTCGAATAGTCAATTCGAGCATTCCACCTTGTTCTCCTCGCAAAGACCTTCGAAACGAGATCTTTCGCGACATTTCACTGTTAATACTTTGCAAATTACGGAAGATGCAGTAGCACTGAAAAAGTGCGCCCCTGCAGGGAAAATCCAAAATTTGGCTAAGTCTGGAAATGTAAGGGCGCTAAAATTTAGCGCCCTTGCATGAAGTAAAAATTCCAAAAATGCAAGAGCGCTAAATTTTAGCGCCATTACATTTTTTCTCAACACTTAAACTTTTTTCATTCCTCTGGCACGTTTCTTCACAATTTCGCGTTTTTCGTCAATCGTGCCACTTTTCGTGCCTAAATTTATTGCACGACTTGAGTTAGGTTTTTAATTTTCGTTTTGCGACTTAAGTGAATGAATTCATCTCTCATTTGAGTTGTTCACTTTTTATTTTCTCCTCTCCTCTTGCTGTGCGAGTTCCTTTTTCCACTGCATTTCGCGTTTTGAGGATTTTCGCCATTCACCTCTTCAGCAGGATTCGCGTTTTGCTCTAGTAAGTTTTTCGTTTGGTTTTGTCTTCACTCTTGTCATTTGTATATGATCTTTGTACATTCGCGTTTTGATTTCTTCATTCACGTTTTCTTTATTTCATTCGCGTCCTCCTCCATTCGCATTTTCCTACACCTTTATGCAATGGAGCCTTCATTCATATGCGTCTTTTTCCTCTGTGCGTTTTCGTTTTGATGCTCATTCCTTCTTTTCTTTTCTACTCTCTAACCCTACGCATTTAATCCTTTGCTAACCCAAATGCGTGGTGTTCTCCATTTCGCGTTTTTTCTCTCTTCACCCTACGCATTCTTCTCTTATTCTCCTCTATGGTCGATTTTCTGTGGAACTTGTATCTATTCCAATGTATTCATGTTGAAAGCTTTTTGTTTCTCTCTATATGCATTTTGGTGAACGTTGAAAAGATTTATCATTGTGAAAGAGAATTCCCTTAATCTTTGGAGGCGTATGTAATAGGATGAAAGCAAGTTCAAGCATTCATGATTCGAACAAATTGCCTTCTCCAAGCCCGAGCGCTATCGCCATTCCCTCATGCATCTGCATCTCAAAATTTTCAAGAAAAAGCAGAGGCGCTGAATTTTAGCGCTAGGACATTTTTTGAGAAGATGAGATTTTACCTACAACTGTAAGATGTAAGGGCGCTAAAATTTAGCGCCCTTGCATCAAATTCATCTCTCTCAAAAGCTGAAGTGCTAATTTTGTGCGCCATGACATTTCAAATTCACTAAAAAATTGCCTAACACTAAAAGTGTAAGGGCGCTAAAATTTAGCGCCCTTACACCAAGAGCAATTTTCTCAAAATGTAAGGGCGCTGAATTTTAGCGCCCTTACACTTTTTTCTGACTTTTCCCAATTCCTTCCAAATGAACTTCATTTTTGACAAGTGCGCTCCAGAACCTCGTCTTTCCGCATTTGTGCATCGTTTTGCGTGCCTCGCCATCCGCTCCATGCTCTTCCACCCTCGTGCTCATTTCACGCTTTCCCATGTTTCCTAACAATTGGTGTTTGTTCTGGCTAGACGGATTGCAGTCTACTCTCAGAGATCGTCCAGTTAAGAGTGCTCAGTGTTCCAGTTTCTTTTGATGACTGCTACGAAACCTCCTTCTTCTTCGAAAGCAAAAAGCAAGATGAAGTACAAATATAAAGGCGTCTATCCGCCAACTATGGTACTTTCGAAAGTTGAAGAAATTAAGGATACAGAAGTTGGCCATCAAGATTTGGTTGACTTTGCAAAGTTGACAGAGACGAAGCCTCTTCCTGATTCAATGAGGGCAATAGTACACAGTAATCTCCACTTGGTGGCAATGTTCCCCACAGCTACGCACAATACTGAGTTTGTTCTTCAAGTTGCGTCTCATTACATCCGAGAAAGCAGAAGTGTGATCGATTCTTCCGGGCATGAGATTCTAAGACTCGACCCCGATTTCTTTGACATCGTCTTCAAGGTTCCTCACATGGACAAATATATTGACATTTCTATATCAAAAGAACAGGAGATTTTCGATGCTGATCCTAATAAAGCCAAACAGTTGATAAATACTCAATGGCTTAAAAGCCTAGATCGTCTGTTTCCAGATGGCCGAAAGGACTCCTGAGAAGTGACTTCAAAGATGACGTCAAGGATATGATCACGTTTCTGAGCAGAGTGAAAGGTTTGCCGGAATCATCCACCTTTCACGATTGGATGTATGAATACATCAGGATCATAAGGAGGCGGAAAGTGCATATTGACTGGGGTAAACAAATCAGTGATGAGATGCACGAACAGTTGATCAATGCTCCTTCTACATTGAAGTTCTACATGACTTCTTACTTGGTGTACGCAGCAGCTGTGATGAGACAATTCCCAGGTCTATCTACAAAGGGGAATCGGATGATGGTGCCTGTGTACAGATATTTCTACCAGTTGGAGCTAAAGGAAAGCTTTCATCATTTCAGACGGGTCACTGATGCTTTCTTTGCGCCCTTACTCTTCAACTTTGATCCATCCTTGGAAAGAAGAAGAGTGTCTGATGAGGCTTATAAGGTGGTAAGTAAAGTTGGATGTATTTTTCTTCAATTCCCAATGTTTACTTACTTGAGAGTAGGTTGTTACACCGGTTGTCCCTACATGCTACCACGTTATCCTTCGGATAAGTGGGTTCTCATGGAAACATGCAGACAACTGATGTCAGTGCAGAAAGAACGAAGAAGCAACCACAAGCGTGGATTCAAGTTCCCACTGACCATCGGCAGATATACTATCCGGACTGCACAAAAGGCTAAGTCTGTCTATGCTGAGATGCAGATCATGACCATCAAAACCTACAGGTATAGGTTTGATTTTGACTACCGAGATGTCAGAAAGAAGTTGCAAAAGGGTCACCAACACAGGTACCGTTTTGAAGACATCCGGGCAGATTGCAGAGATGAAGAAGCCATTCGAAAGATGGACTATTGCATATTGACAGTTCAACAAATCAGAGATCTTGGTATCGCTGACCTACCAGAGGATTTTGAGGATCCAGGTGATATCATGAACGCTGTCTATGATGAACAAGGCGTTGCTAAGAGGCCATTACCTGCAATACAGTGGTCTAGGAAAGAGGTCACCAGCATGAGAGAAAGGCTGAGACCAATCCTAGCCAATACAGAAGAATGGTTACACAAACATGGTTATGCAATGAAAAGTTTCAGGACAGACTCAGAAGGAGAAGAGTCTGAGGCAGAAGCACGCCAACAGCAAGAACTTCGCGACAAAAACAAGTCAGCGGCCGTTCCCACTTCTTCACGGAGAGGCCCTAGGATTAAGTTCACTGTTGGTAAGAAAGATACCCAGGCTGTCCAAGAGACAGAAATGACGGAATCTCACCCATCTCGCTCTAAGGGTAAAAAGCCCATCTCAGAGGAGATAGATTCCGCTGAAGAAGATACTTCAAGCGACCAATCCGCTGAAGATGAAGATTCAGCAGAAGCAGACTCCGATGCCGAAGAGGTTTCTGAAAGCGGGCAAGAGTCTGATGAAGATTCTGAAGAAGGATCTGAAGGTGACTTCGAAGGTGAACCAGAATCGGAGAGGCAAGAGGGTGATCAACAGGACCCCGAGCATGATGAAGAAATAACTACTTCTCCTCCCGAGAACGTAGTTGAGGAAATTCACAGAACATCATCGCCCGTGACTTCAAACGTTCCTCATACCCCTTTTGAGTCAAGAATTCCTTCACCTCCTGCTCCCTCGCCACCTATTCCTACCACGAGCATTCCTGCAGCCGAGATATCCCCTATCCCTGCAGCATCAACCCAGCTTGATACTCCATCAGTCACAAGCATTCATATGGTTGATATATTGTCAAGCCCACCATCGTCCATTCCTAGCTTGTCTTCGCCAACGTATGATATCACTTCTGAGAACGAATTCAATCGTTTCATGAATGAGTCAATGCGTGATCAGCTCAATGTGTCAACTACAGGAGCGATGATGACAAACACTTCTCCAATTGTCACGATACCATTGGTGAGTTCAGATGTGACAATAACTTCGGAGGTGGCAATGGTGACTGACTTGACAGTAAATCCAGAAGTTCACACTTCTTTTCTTCCTCTTTGGCTAATATCTCAAGTGTCGAAGCGTAAAAAGCAAATGATTTCTCCAGAGGAACTCGACCTTGAAGAGATAGTTCTTCCAAAGGCTAAAGGGAAGAAGAAGGCAAAAGTATACTCGAGGCTGAATGTTGATAAATCTGGCCACAAGTATGCTGAAATTGGCATACCACCTAATCAAGAAGGTGATGTCAATATGGAGGACTACACAGTAACAAAGGTCCAGCTTGGCAAGGTTACCAACGAAAGTGCAAAAGCCGATGCGCAAGTCACTTTGGATATCTTGGCAGGAAGGCTGGACAAAGTTGAGCAATCTCATAACATGTACAAACAGAGGGCAGAGCATTATGCCACTGTTGTAAAGAGACTTGCCGGTTCTCCAAGCAATGCACAACCGCTGACAGTGGTAAGTATTGAAGACCCAACTGTCAAGAAAGCTGAGAAATTCGCCTCCAAAGGCAGAGTGTTGTATGACTTTGTTGAAAAGATCATTGAACACGGATCTCAGATAATTTTGGCTGCGGATGAGAAAACCACCATGTTGGCCAAGCTCACCACAGAGCTTGACAAAGAAAAGGGTGTACTTTCCCAGGAGCGCAGAGACATGGAAAAATGCCTGTTGTCATGGTCGGAAATGAAACAGGTAAAGCTCAGCAAATTGGTGGAGGTTGGGGTAATTCCCGACCAAGAAAAGTTTGTAGAGGTAAAAGAATCACTGAAACACAGGATCCAAGTGGTTCAATCTCTCATTGAAGACCTTCACCAAGTACAGGAAGATGTCGACGGGCATCGCAACATTCTTGACAAAAGTATCAGAGAGTTGCCTGGTCAACTTCTTGAGGACAATCGTATCTTCCTACAGGCCACAGAAATATCCCTGATCTTCAAGGAAGCCATCGCGAATTTGATTGATAGTTCAGACTTCTCAGAAGCTTCGCTGAACATCATTTG
>VDFB02281492.1:368607545-368801422 GCA_007258455.2 Sequoia sempervirens
TGGAAAGCTTCCAGCAAGCGCCGTTGTTGATCTTTGGTAACACACAACAAGAATGTTCCGTCAAGGCCCCGCTTGTACAAAACATTGCTGATGATTATATAATTCTGCGCTTTTAGCTTAAGCGTTCTCCTTTGTTGCTTGTTCAGGTGATTTGGACAATCACCGTATGTTAGGTAATACCATATTTCAGTAAACCATTCACCCGAAGACTCGATCAGCAAGACCATTGGAAGGTCTTTTTTAACTTCAGGTTCAATCTCAGGTATCCCTTTAGCTTGAAGTTTCTTATCACCATCTTCCGCCATCAACTGACAAAGACCTCTCCCGCGAACGAGTTTGGTTGGCTTGATCTCCAAGTCATACTCTTGAACCTTCGCGATCCAGTTTCCTCTTTTGGAGCCCATCTCCTGTTGAGTTAACACGCTCTTTACTGCTGGATCTGTGACATACACGACGGTGTGAGAATTTAGGATATAGAATCTGAAATTCTTTACAGCTCGAACCACCGCATAGGCATTCTTTTCAATCTGAGAGTATCTTGATTCTCTGTCCTTGAAACTGCAGCTCATGAAAGCTATTGGGGATTCAGTTTCTTCGTTTAACTTTTGTGTCAGAATGGCAGACAGAGTATACTCTGATGCATAACAATAAAGGATAAATTCCTTTTCAAAATCAGGACGGACTAGTACTGGAGCTCGACTGATGGCTTCTTTTATCGCTGCGAACGCCTTCTTTCCTTCTTCCGTCCACTTGAAAACTGTCTTCTTCTTCATCATAGCAGATATATCTTTAGTCAACTCAGAAAAATCTGGTACAAATCTTCGTATGAAATTTACCTTACCAAAGAAAGAGTGTACCCCTGTTCTGCTTGTTGGAAGAGACAAACTTCGGATAGCTTCAACCCGGCTTGGGTCAATTCGAGTTCCCTCCTTGGAGACGATGTGGCCAAGCAACTTGCCTTCCGTCACCGCGAAGATAGACTTTTTGGGATTCAATGATATTTTATGATATCTGCATCTCTCAAAGACTTTCCCTAGATGTGAAAAGTGATCTTGTCGTGTCTTTGAGAAAACAGTGAGGTCGTCAAGATAGACAACTATTACTTTATTCTTCAAATCACCAAACGCCAAATCCATGGCTCTTTGAAATGTAGCACCGGCGTTGATGAGGCCGAAGGGCATTCTTTCATAGGCAAACGTACCCCACGGGGTTGTGAACGCCGTCTTGAATTGATCTTCCTCAGCCACCGCTATTTGATTATAACCAGAAAAACTGTCCAATAAAGACAGCATCTCTGAACCGGTAACCGTCTGTAAAGTGTGCTCCATGATCGGCAAAGGATAATTATCCTTGAGCGATGATTGATTCAGGTTCCTGAAATCGACGCAAATTCTGATTTCTCCGTTCTTCTTGCGCACAGGAACTATATTCGACACCCAAGTGGAATGATGGATCGGAAAGATGATCTTTGCATTCACCATCTTCTGGATCTCCGCGTAGATGGTGTCTTGAATCCGCGGATTGTAGTGTCTTTGCTTTTGCCTGAAGGGCTTTGCTTCAGGTCGAAGAGGAATTGTGTGAGACAATTCTCTTGGTGTAAAAACTTTTAAATCTTCATATGACCAGGCGAAGACATCTCGGTATTGCTGGAACAAAGAAATGAACTTCTCGCTCTCCTCCACCGTGCAACATGTACCTAAATTAACAAGCTTGGGCTTGTCAATTGTACCAATATTGACTTGTTGATATTCGGCAGAAGTTCTGTCACTTGAATTTCTCTGATCTTGAATGTATCTATCATGCCTGTCAAAAATATTCTCCAAGGAAACTAAACCCTTGGGAATTTTATTTCCTTTCAACTGGATTATGCTGGATTCTGGTTCTTCTGGAACTTCTTTATCTTCAGCAATCTTTGGCGTATCAGAAACTTCTGTTATTGCTTCTCTGTGAGTAGATGAACTGCCTTCAAAGAACAATTCCTTGAAATTTTCTCCCATAACAAGAAACTCCTTAATGTGTTCATCATCGTTAAAGACTTGCCAATTGTCACAGTTGTCAGGTACAGCTGGCCTGTATATTAATTCGATAGCAAACGCATTCTGACGAAAGTCAGAATGTGGCATGAAAAGTGAAGCTGATACCGCGAGGGCATCTGCTCTACTATTTTCCAGACGTGGAATGTACTTGATATCAAATGCTTCGAACCAATCTATTGCATTCCACACCCTATTTCTATAATGTCGAAGACGATCTGCTTTCACTCTGAATTGATCTCTGACTTGCTTTACAACAAGCTCTGCATCACCTTCGACCTTAAGGTATTTGATACCCATATCTTTTGCATTCCTGAGACCTAGTAAAAGCGCCTCATATTCCGCCGTATTATTTGTACATTCAAATTGCAAGCGGTATGCAAAAGGATATAATTGTCCTTCAGGAGAAATTATCACAACTCCTGCTCCTGAACCAGCAGTGGAACAACTCCCATCGAACTGTAAAGTCCACAACTTAGGATCATCTGCTGATTTCTCTACGATGCATGCGACCTCTTGACTTTCTTCAGGAACCTCCGACAGCATGGCGTAAGTACCAAGACCCGTTTCTTGATATAGAACTTGAGCTTGAGGATCTTGAGACTTCACGACCGCAAATCGAGATTTGGGTTCTGGTTCCAGCTTGAAAGTTCCTTTCTTTAACGGAATATTTGCAGAAGACCAATCCATCTGAATCTCTCCACCGAGGTCCTTGCAAAAGCTTCTGCTTAATAGCATCCCATAGCTTGCTGGAATGTCAGCTACTAGGATGGTCATCATGATTTTCTTTTCAGGACAAGCCGCCAACCTTACTTGAGCATCTTTTAATTGACCGACCAACGGCACCGACTTGGACTCCAGTGAGTAGCATTTGTCCTTTGTCTTGGTGCACGAAAGTCCTAGAGCATTCATCACTTGTAGAGGCATGACGTTGTCGGAAGCTCCGGAATCGATGATACAATTGCTCAATTTGTAACCTCCTATATATAGAGAAATATAGAAGGGCTTAGGCTTGTCTTCCGCCGGAACGGATGATTCGAGCAATGTGGGCTGCTTGGTAGGTCCTTTCTTCACGAATTTGAGAAGTCGGTCCACTTGCTCTGGATGATCTTGGAGATACTCTAACTGAGAAATCTGCACTTTGTTCTTCATCAATGAATCTACAATGTCAAAATTTGCTGAGGACGAACCTTCAGCAACTGCTTTCATGTTCTCTTGAGAAGACTTAATATTTGAAGTAGAAGCTACTTCTCTTTCTTTGTCTTTTGATATCTTCAACCTCTCTTCTTCCTCTTCTTTGTGTGCCCTCAGATGTTGAGCTCTGGTGAACACAGGAGTCGTATGATTCTCAGGATTAACTGCAAGAGAGTACTGACAAATATCTTCTTCTTGTTCTTCAAAAACGGGTTCACTTTCAAAGTAGCCCGTTGCGGAGTCGCCATCGAAGTTGTCCGATTGAGGTAAGACAACATTCGAACTTGGAGTTGGAACGAAACTTGGTGCAGGTGCAGCTTCGGCATATCCCATTATCTCGTTCATTCTGACATTTTCAGGGCAAGATGCGCCGGCATGTTCAGTGGAATCATGAAAAGAGCAAAACACAGCATTTTGTGTATTGTCGGCCGCTTGCCTTGGTGGAGGTGGCCCTCGTGGCTTGTAATTGTTGTAAGGCTGAAAGTTATTCCTCCTTGGCTGATATGGCTGCTGAGGTTGATAAGGCTGCTGTGGTGCGGGCAAGGCAGGTGGTGGTGCAACTTGAGCAAGAGGCGTTGGCTGAAGTGGCAATTGCCTCTTGAGAATAGTTACTTCATTTGCAACCCTTTGAAGTAATGGATCAGCAGAACTTTGAACCAAAGGTCTAATAGCATCTCCTCTGATCTTTCCTGAAGTGATCATGTTGTCTTCAATTTCTATTGCACCTTGTTGTGCTTCTCCCAGTTCCGTCTCATGCGCCGATCTTATGATAAAGGCTATCTCTGATGGAAGTGCATTGATGAAACTGCTTAACAGGATCTCAGGCGATGGATTGAGTGTATATGAAAGACGAGTAACCAGGCGGTTAAACCTTGCTACGAACTCTCTCATTGGTTCATTGTCCTCCTTCTTTGAATTGGAAAGTCGAGCAAACAACTGGTGGCTATCTTCAGCTGGTTTGAACCTCGCGAGAAACTTTTCAGTCATAGTATTCCAGTTGGTTATGCAACCGGGCCCCAAATGATTGAACCATTCGGCAGCAGCTCCCGCGAGTGTCTCAACAAAGAGACGAACAGCAACATCTTCATGACCTACATGCAAAACAGCGCAAGCCGTTGAAAAGGCTGAAAGATGATCATCAGGATGTTGACTTCCATCACCTTGGAAACGTGGAAAGTGCTTTCTTGACCCCTTAGGTAATTCGTGATTTGCCCCTAAGGCCAAAGGTCCAATATTGTCACCCCAAGGCAGTGGGGGACCTCTTCTCCGATTGCGATTGTTGTTGTCATCGTTGTTGCGGTTATCACCCATTGCTTCAAACTCTTCTTCTTCGAACACAGGTACGGTGTTGAACTCAGGAACTGTGTCGGATTCAGGTACTGTGTCGGATGATTCTCCAACTTCTGTATGATGCGTATGTGGAAGGAAAGTATCTTCTTGGAAAAGCGGATTTGTTCTTGTTCTCCTCCTTGTATAGACTATGTAAGCCAGGATTGTCTAGTCCCACGCGGGTGGTGGCAAGACAGGTCTCTCGGCTGCAATATCGGCTTTCTCTTCCTCTTTGTCTAGAATAGCAGCAGCGTTTCTCCACTGAGCAGGGGTCTCCTTCTTCTCAAAGATGAAACTTCTCAGGCTGCTGATAATGTCCACTTGCTCTCCTTCAATTATCTGGAAACTTGGCTGGATAACTGGAGGTGTAAGATCAGGTTGTTGAACTGGAGCAGTAGGACGCCAGATGGTCATACCCGTGACATAAAGCCTAAGCTTTCTTTGTTGTTTAAAGCCTCGTGCCCCACGGTGGGCGCCAGAAAACTGTTGGCGTTTAAATTCGCACCTCTGGAATGCGGATTTGAAAACGGACAGCTATGCACAGATAAACTGCTCTTCAAATTAGGAGGGGAAGCTCCCTCTTGCTGATGGTGTTTGAAAGAAAGTAAACTAAAACTAAGTTGCCTATCTTTTTGGATCAGCTTAGAGCACAAGGTTTTTTAAACACAAACGCCGCAGCTGAGATTTTCTGATAAGAAGTTCAACTACGACTAACTTAGACTAAAGACGTTCCTAACCTCTCAAGTAATAGCAGAGCAAGAGAAGTTAGAAATTAACAAGGTAGATTTTCTGACAAAATACTTTAACAATCTCTCTCTCAACAAACACCTACACACTTCACTGTAAGCTGAAATAAAGATCATGAAAGCATAACATAGATAACGGAAATCTGAGATTTTAGACCAAGGCAAAAGAGGCTCATGATTTTATTACTCAAATCTCTAAAACAAAACTCCCTTCTAACATGCCTTGAATAAGAAATTGCAGCTAAGGAGGCTTGCAAACTTATTCTTAACACAATAGAAAACAGCAATCTCACTAACTCCTTGTTGGCTAAAGAGGCTCAACAATTTGCTTATCACAATACAAATGAACAATACTTGAGCAACAAATAGAAGGCACAATAGGCTCAGCGTTTTGTTCTCATAAGCACGGTTAAAGAAACTAAATGAGCAAAGGCTCTTATTTATAGAGAAGCAGAGGAGTAGGGAACCCTAAAATCTCCTTGCTTTCACAATCTAGGGCTTGCTCAGCAAGCAAGCTTTATTACTAAATCTAGAAACAAGATAACAACTAAAACCCTAAAAAGCAGAAAAAGCGGGAAACGCCAACTATTACATCTTATCTTCTTTCTATCCTCAAAGAATGGATAAGGATGAGTCCAAGAATAGAAAGAAAGCGGGAAAGAAAGCTTCTAGAAGAAAGCTGCTTTAAAGCTCGATCACATCCGCTAGGAAGTCTGAGATTGTGTCCCGGTTCGGTGCATCTATACCATCAACAGCAAAACCGCTTTTCAAGAATATCTTCGGCATCTTCAATAGATCTTAGGAAATCTTCAATCTCATTGGCCGCTTTATTGAACTTTGCTGACATCACTGAAATATGACCTATCCTTCCGCCAACTGGGCTGCAACTTTGAACAACGTTCTGGAACTGATTTTGCACCTCCTCAAGCCCGACATAAGAACCATCTTCAAGACTGTACTGAGAGGGGATCTCTATGACAAATTCACTGATGAAAAGGAGAGCTTCAACCACCCTTTGCCTGTAGGTGATGAATTCTTCAGATATCCTCTCATAGGTTTTAACTTTGAAAACATGACGCTCTCTCCAAGCAAGGATTTGTCTTTTATGCTCCTTTGAAACTGCTGAACCGTAGGCTGTGTCTAAATCAGCAATGATAATCTCATGCCTAGGTTTTACTTCAGCCCATGTTTGTTCAAATCCTTGGATGCTTTGACGAAGTTTATGAGCATTCTCTCTCAACTGGAACATCCGAGCCAAGATCTCCTTTCCTCTGACAATGAAGCTCTCGATCCACTCCTGAGTCTCTTTCCCACATATGACCAGCTGTCTTAACTGATGGTGATCAGCTGGTGTCTCTAAGATCTGGGGCAGCAACTGAGTTGTTTGGGAAGAACCACGAGCAAGGTTAGAAATAAAAAGCTTAAGCTGCTGATTTTCAGCCTTGAGGGCGGCCTTGTCTTCTCCGTCTTTAAGCACTCTTTCATGTAGGTTTTCAGATACAACTTTGAAGAGACTCAAATCTGCATGTCTGGTATTTCTACCAAGATTAGCCTTGACCATTACAAAATCATCCATGTTCACCTCATCTCTATTCTTATCTTCTGGAGGCACAGCAGTCTCTACAACAATCTCGTTATCAGGATTCCTGTCAAAGTGAACTTGTTTCTTTGCTTTCTTCTTAGGAGGTTCCTGATAGATGTTATCGAGATCATCAACGCTCACTTGATATGAAGGCCTTCTCCTAACCCTTCCTAAGGAGTTCTCAAGCCAAGACACCGTAGTATCTTTACTAACTTCCTCAGGAGGTACTGCTGCGATCTCTTCATCATCTTCGATATCAAGATCAATATGAATTGGTGACGAACCCGTCAAAGGTACAGGAACATGTGTTGAAGGTGGCTCCTCTGCTTCATTCTGAGGTATGGGCTCGTCAAGAGGAACTTCTGAATCAACTGTAGGCTGTTCCTGTATGACTATGCCTGAGAAATCCAACCTTCTCTTTACATTTTTATTTGATCTACTGCCTTTGACGCCATCTTGAGACTGACTTTTACCCTTTCCTTTTGACTGTGCTGTAGAAGAAGAGGGAATTATCCTTGGCGGCTCTGCTACTGGAATAGAGTTCTTCCTTTTAAGCACTAAGAAAACCTTACTATACTCCACGACTTGTCTTGTTCTGTCTTCAACTGAAAGAGATTCCTTGTTTGCCCAATTAACTTGTGGAAGAGGCTGATCCTTGATCCTTTTCTGAGTGTACATCGGTAGAAGAACATCTTCATCATCATCAGAGAGTCCTTCAATGTCTTCATTCAAACAGTCTTTCATCTGATGGAGAGTCAACCTGCTGTAACTACGCCTTCGCACTTCAAACTCATCTGCACAGTTAGCCCAAAAATCTTCAAGTGCGGGTATGTGATTGTAGTTCTTCTCCAACCGGCCAGCGTAGACACCATGAGGATCAAATGACCGCCTCTCACTGTAGGGTTTGAGACCGAATTTATCTAATTCTTCTCCAATTGTCCTGGCATCTGCAGCAGTCCTGCATGTATAAATACCCAACCCTAATGGAAAGTGAAGAGAGGGTTTCTTTCTATTTCTCAAGACTGTGTGGACACCGTGAGCTTGCCTCAAGAATTCCATGAAGATGACCTCGTCTGACGGATACCTTGGCAACATGAGCGGGGCACCTGAATAACCATAAACCCTGAGATAGGTAAAGGTAGGAAACTGTATAAACCAATCTGCCCATTCCGCCATTGCTGCCCTAGCAACTGAAGATATGCGGACGTGCAATTCATTGTCTAAGTCACGCACCGTGTACATCAAGAATGCCTCGCTCACCCTTTTGTAGTGGTGCAACGACTTTGTGAACTCCAGCTGAGGATAATAATTATATATGTGTTGAACGCTCAATGACCCCTCGGTGTTCAATCCTCTGAATTGACCTTGATAGGCCACCAAATAGACTAGATATGACACCATGTGGAATACATGAAACTGGAAATATTCTGTTATTTGTTGATGTAGGCAGTCACTAATCAAAGTAGGCCAATCATAAAACTCGGTTTTCTTCATAATGTGAGGTATGGCATAAAACATCCAAGGTTGGAACTTGGTGGCATCCTCGGAACCAGTGACCCTGTTGAGCAAAGTGATGATGATGGCAACCTCGTCCTTGAACTCCCCTCGTCCGACATTCTTGGGCAATGTCTTATGTTTTTCTTTCATCCATCTCTGGGCAATCTTCTTGCTGTATTTGTCCTTATGCATATTCCACATCTTTTCACACTCATCCCTCGAAAGAGTTACACTTTCAGGCCATGGGGGAATGGAAAAACACTTTTCAACCATGTCAGGCTTTAAACTGCAAATCAACCTGCCATCTGCTGACTGGATCTCCCTAGTAGCCGGGTTGTAATGCTTAATGCAATCAATTACGAACTCAAGACTTTGAACTGATATAGGTATTGACACTGCTGCAAGGAGTCCGAAATGTCCTAGGTTCTTGATTGAAGTGTTGCCCGCTCTCTCCAAGGCATGTAAATCGAACACCGGCTTGATATGATGCAAGTCCGTCTCTACTGCTTTGATGTAATCGCGGAAAAGTGGCTGATTCGACTTGAAACATTAGAGTGTAATTCATTTCAGAAAACTTCTTGAAGAATGATCAGAACTCGCCTCAAGCCTGCATAAGTCTTGAACAATTTCTATTTTAGAATGCTGATTTTTGTGCTTCAACGGCCTAATTTTTAGAATTTTTCTGAGATATGGGTTTTGTTCAGAATGACGATACAAGACAACCCAGATCGTCCGTTTTTGAAAATCTTGAATTTTGACTGAAAAAGCAGCAAACCCTAATTTCTTCAATTTTTCCCGAAAAAAGCTGGCATCTGGGTTTTGTTCAGAACATCGTTAGAAATGGACCCAGATGATTGGATTTGCAAAACTCTGACGTTTGATTGAAAAAGCAGCCAACCCTAGGTTTTCGAAAAAAGCTGCGATATGGGTTTTCTTCAGAAGACTGATTGGAAAGGACCCAGATGGTTGAATTATGAATGCACTAAGGTTTTCACTGACATGCAAGATAAAAGCACTTGCTGCAACTTGATGAAGTTCTTGAAAAATTCTTCAGAAGATAGAGGCAAAAAGACCCAGATGACTGAAAAATTGAAAGCCTTGGCCTCCTGCTTGAAAAACTTGATCTTCTGGAACAAAAAGCTTGAAAGAACAATGGTTTATGCTTGCTGGTCTGAAAAATCTGATGTAAAACCAGCAACTATGAACTCTTTAATCACAAAAATTTCTCAAACTTGCTGCTCCAACTTTCTCCTCTGGATGCTACCTGCAAAAATAATGAAAAATACATTGAAAAGAAGTGTTAAATAGACTTAGGGTTCGATTTTAGGTTTTGCTTTTTTTTTTTTGCTTTTATTTTCAAAACCCTAAATCTCAGCTTCTCAAGTTTGGACGCCATCTTCTTCTCAAGCAAATTTTGAAATTTTGAAAATCTTCAAAAATCTTCTAAGGCATGAAGGTTTGGGCGCCTTTCTCCAAGAGGGGCGCTCAACTTCACCAGTGTTAGTCAAAATTTCAACTTTTTCAACTTTTCTCCATTTTAACATGCCACTTCGCCTCTGATTTCTCGTTGATTGGTGTACCCGGCAGGCGAGCTGAGTGGTTCACTGCGGAGCCGGACTGATTCTGAAGAAGATGTTCTGGAGGCACCTCCTGCTAAAAACTTGATTTCGACCTCCGAATTCACGGGAGGCTTTTCCTTCTAGGGGCGCCCAACTTCTCCAGTGTTAGCCATTTTCCTGACTTCCAAGTTCTTCCTTCTCCCTTTGATCTTCTGGTGAATCTTCGATTCCGGGAGCTACGTTGATCGGACTGACTGCCTGAGTGTTTCGTTGGATAGCCAGACTGATTTTGGCGAGGCCTTCTTGGACGTTACTTCTGCAAATTCCATCATCTGAAGGCTTTAAAGCTTGGGCGCCTTTCTTCAAGGGGGGCGCCCACTTCCATCGGACTTAGAAAATTTTCCAATTTATTCATGTCTTTCACTTCTTCGGGCGACCTTGTTGGATCTTAAGCTCCGAGTGTCGGATCGCTGAACGTTTGTGCTCATCGCGAAGCTGACTGAAAATGAAAAGGGGTCCTCTGGAGACACTTTTGTCAAAAAGTGAATTTTCACCCTTCAAAAGGTTGGGCGCCTATCTTGACTGGGGGCGCCCAGTTTACCAACACTTAGTTTATTTTTCACCTTTTTTACTTTTGCTTTGAATTTCTCTTTTCACCTCTCGTCGGACCTTCTGTTCAGCCTTTTGAATCTGATGACTGCGAGCTCCGTTTGTCGTGCTTAATAGCTCACTGCAAAGCCAGTTGAATTCTGAAGACATCCCGTTATAGCTTCGACTGCAAATTCCTCTGTTTGCACCCTTGAAAAGTTGGGCGCCTTTCTTCAACTGGGGCGCCCAGTTTCTCCAGACTTAGAAAAATTTTCAATTTGTTCATCTTCTTCAAGTTCCAGATTTTCATTTTATACCTTGACTTCAACTTGAATTTGCCGGAGACTGGATCATCTGATGCTCTGACGGGGATATCCATCTCGAAGCCGACTGAACAGTGAACAACTTTCATTGGAGACCGTAACCCTAATTTCTTCATCTGATGCCCTAAAAAGGTGGGCGCCTTTCTTCAACTGGGGCGCCCAAACTCAGCAGACTTAGAAAATTTTCATGACTTTTCACTTTTCTTCCTCGATCCTCGTGCATGTTCATCGTTTCACTTTCTGCTGGAAGTTTTGAATGCTAAAACTGACGCCTGGCAGTCGGATGACCTCCATTGATGACCTCGAGAACTCGGATATGCGAAAAAGCTGAATAGACCCTGTAGGGCAAAAAATATTTTAAGATTGCCGGCTTTGACACGGACACATTTTGAGCAATGAAATCGGTTCGACAATCCGGACCAACTTTCTATTTTTTAGAAATTTTCTATTTTAAGAAAATTTTGCGATATCCGTTGAAAGAAACCAAAACCTGAAAACTTTACTATTTCGAGAAAATTTCTAAAAATAGCAGTTTTCCTAAAATTTAGGGATGAAAAACTGAGATCTGGGTTTTATAGGTTAAGCTGCTCTTAGCAGACCCAGATCGTCAGAAATTGAAAAATTTGTGTTTTAACCCTCCATGCAAGACATGCACACCCAAATTTTGACCTTTTTGACTGATTTGACAAGACTATTACTCATTTCTTCAAAATGTCTAAGTGTAAAAAAAATTTTAATTTTGGGGTACAACATCTTCTTCACAAGAACCACAGCTGAAGCGAAGGGACTCTTGCTAGGGCGAATGAAGCCCATCTCCAGGAGTTCTCTTATGTTCTTCTCAATTTCGTCCTTCTGCTTCTTAGGATATCTATACGGTGTTGTAATGACTGGTTTGGCCCCTTCCTTAAGTTCAATAACATGCTCAGCACCTCTTTCTGGTGGTGGCCCAGGTGGTAGATCAGCAAACACCTTACTCCTTTTGGTGAGTATGGATTGAATATCAGGAGGATATTCCCTCTTGGTCTCAACTGGACTGGCAGGAAGAACCATGCATTCCGCAGCCCACTCCACTTGGTCATGTCTAATCAGCCTTTCCATCCTTTTGAAAGAAACTATACGAGGACCACCATTAGACATTCCTCTCAAAACAACTCTCTTGCCCTCAGATTGGAACTTGAGCTCCATTGTTTGTAGGTTGAGAGAGATTTCACCCAGTGAGCGTAACCATTGTATGCCCAAAACTGCATCTGTGTCACCAATAGTAACCACATAGAAGTCATCTTTGACTTCATAGTTTCCCAACTGCAAGGACATGTTAGGAACTCTTCGTGTGCAGGAAATGTGAAACCCATCAGCCACCATGACTTTGAAGCCTTCAAATTCTTCAGTTTTGAGACCTCTCTTTGCAACCACACCTTCATCAATGAAGTTATGCGTTGCACCAGTATCAATTAATGCAACAATACGATGGCCTCCAACTCCACCACGAACCTTGAAAGATTCGTTCTTTTGGAAACTAGAGAGTTGGGCAATAGGGCCCCCAACTCCTTGTTCATGATCGGACTCTTCTGTGGCTCTTTCATCCTCGCTGTCCCCAAAATAAGACTGCTGATCAGACATATCAGATGCTGATTCATAATCTGAATAGGTTCCCATTTGATTATAACGCCCTCTTCCAGGACATCTATGGCCTTTAGTCCAAGGCTCTAAACATGTGTAACATTTGCCCTCCTTTCTGAGCTGTTCACGTTGCTCTTCAGTCAATTTAGGTGGGAACTTCTTGTGCTGATTAGAAGAATGTCTTCTATCCTTATCCTTCTTGTGGCCAAAAGGCTTAGGCGGAAATTTAGGCCTAGGGGCTGACAACTCCATACTACGAGCCTTCTTGATTGCCTCATCAAGACTTGGTGGATCGAAAGCTTTAACCCATCCTTTCAAGGGTTCAACCAAACCTTCAGAAAACAACACAACCAATCTTCTTTCAGTGATGTTGGGCACCATCACGGAAAGCCTCTGGAAATCAGCAATGTAAGAATCCAAGGAGCCATGCTGTTTGAGTTGTGCAAGCTCGCGAAATCTTACTTCAGGATCCTTAGTGTCGAACCTTTCAATCAGCTTGTTGGTGAATTCTCCATAGGTTCGAATAAGGTTATGGCCAAGAGTGACCAAACCATGGTACCACCACTCATGGGCAGCTCCTTCTAAATGGAGTGTTGCAAACTTGATGGCATCTTCTTCTGGCATGGGACGAAGTGAAAGGTAGTTGTCTAACTTCTGAACCCATGATCTTGCTGAACACGTATCACTTCCATCGAAGTGAGCCAATGTTACCTTCCCTAAGGCTTGATGGAAATCAGTTCTAGGACCCAATTAGCTCGGTTATCAACTCTTCTTCCTTGTCTTCTGTCCCTCTGATTCAAGAATTGATCAAAGGACCATTGGTTCCTAAGATCAGGGGGTAGGGTAGCATACTCCATATAGGCTTGTCGGGCATCGTCTACCAAGGGAACGGGAGCTTCAACTGGTTGTTCTTCTCTTGGAGTGAATGTAGGAAAGAGCGGTCTAGAGGCTGATCCGCTAGAGATGGCATCATGCTGTCCAATGGTTCTACTACCTCCATTACCATTGTTTCCATTATGCCCGTTGTTTCCATTGACACCACTGCTTTCTCCTGTAGCATGGTTTTGATTCGGAATATGGTTCTGAGTAGCTTGCTGATCCATTTTAGCAAGTAATCGAGACATCATCTCAATCATTCCATCAAACTTCTTTTCCATCCTTGCATCCTTCTCTTCCATGGCTGTCCTAAGATTATCTGACATGTTCTCAACTGTTTTACTCGTATCCACTGTTATTCCAGTTTCTCTCAAAGCCTCTGAAAAAGTATCCGCTTCTGGCACTGACGGAAGCTGTATCTGTTGTCTTCTGGCCTGACCTCTGGTGAAGTATCTGCAATCACTGTCACTCATCTGACCACTGAATCACTGTTGGGCACAGGTTGGCAGAATCATGGCTCTGATACCACTGTAATGAACCAGACCAATTTTTTTTTGTTTTTTCATAAAAGATTACAATGCAACATGCACCCGTCAAGGTTAGCGTAAACCAAAACGATGCAGAAAGTAACTCTAACCAGAATGTACACCAGGATCCCGATGCGGGCAAGGTGTGAGCATTGGTCAGAGGATCCCAAAGTAAATACTGAACAAGAACTCTAACCAGAGATGCGCCGGCGAACGACGAGCATTCGGTCAGAGGATCCCTATCTATTGCAATACTGAAAATAGCTCAACACCAAGTATGTGCTACTCGATCCGTGAAGGATAGGAGGCGACCATATGGCGGAGACTTAGGAAATTACAATGCAAGAAAGTAAAAGGCGGCAAGCCAGCCTCTTCCACTTATTCAGTGGGCAGTACAAGTAAATACCAAATGAGAGGAGAGAATTGCTGACAGTACTACTGTTCAGCTTACAATAAATTAGAGAGTTTGTCAATATCTTAAGATTAGAATCCTTTCGAAGCTATATCAAATTAAGAACTCCCTTTCACACTCCCAAGCTCACTGAATATCAACTCCTCACACACTAATGAACTTTCTCAAATCTGATGTGACTGTTTTTGACAGAAATGATACAGAACAGCAGCATGAAAACTCATCAAAATGCATATAACTCACTCTAAACACATCCTATTGACGAAAGATCAAATGCAGATTGCTATACTGATGCAGGCGCCCAAGATACAATCCCTAAACCACTCAAAACAAGCCTTATTTATTTTTGCACAAACTCCAATGTACCTCAAGATGGTACGGCCCAGCTGCAAGGGCGAATTTCCTTTATAAAATCAAAGAGACATAAATAAAATCTGGAAATTGGCAAGCATGGTCGCCCTTCATAAACAGATTGAAAGATCCAACACCCAGAATGATAACATTTTTATTTCATGAGCTACGAGCGATTCTTACATTCCTCAATGACATTCAGCAACATCAAAATATGACAGAAAATGTAAACTAGAACTCCAACAATGCAATTACTCAACTAGAAATGCAATTCAAACCTAATACAAGCTAACCTCTCAACTAGTTGCTATCTTTCAAGCAAGAAGATGAGCCAATGCTAGGAGGTGTGCTTTCCTCGAAGCGAGTGCCTGAATACAATCCAGCAGCATAACGGTGTAGTAGACAGAAGATGCCAAATGAAGAGCTGAGGCCTGCTTAAATAGAAATGAGAGAAACATCTAGAAACTTCCAGAGGGCGCCCAAAACCCTAATTTTCAAATTACTCATTTCCCACCAAAAGAAGGCGTCCCTTTTCCTCCATAAAATATTTCATTTTTTAAAATAAACTTCATCTCACAAAAGGGCGTCCCATTTAATAATCTCAAATTTGACATTTAAAATATAATATAACTCCTTATGACGCCTTGACCCTCAAAAGTCCCCTTTTTAAAAACAACTTAAAGTTGCACTGCTAGACCAAGGGGTATAATATTAAAATAATAATATTATAATAAAATACTTATCTCTCCACTAAAAAATGCGCCCAAGGCCAAGAATTGAAGTGCCAGCTGAAACAACAGAAGAGGTGATCCAACTGAACTGAACCCAAACTGTCCACTGCCAGAAATAGAATTTACTAAAAATAGTAAATTCACGAAGTAGCCCGGAATGCCGAACTGAACACACCACTGCGAAGCTCTCTGAAAACCCAGAAAGAATCCGCAGTCAGAAACCCCAACTCCAAGCAACAACCTCCTCAAAACTAGGAAACCCTAATTTCACCCTCCGCACAGTCTACGGGTCTCCGGAATAGGCCAACGGTCAACAGAAACGATCACTGCTGAGAAGGGGACATTACAATGAACAGATTGGCCATCTAGATGTTGCGTTAGATATCCTTGGTAGGGAATCTTTGTACGCCAACGAATCCAAATACGATTTGGGCATGACAGAGTTGTTGTACTTGGGCCACATCATCAGTGCAGAGGGAGTGCGAATGGACCCTAACAAGGTCAAGGCTATCATCGAGTGGCTGATACTTGAGAACCTTACGCAGCTTAGAGGATTTTTGGGTTTGTGTGGGTTCTACCGCAGATTTGTCAGTGGGTATTCACGACATGTAGCACCCCTTATGGATTTAACAAAGAAGAGGCATTTATTTGGACTCCAAAGGCACAGGATTGTTTCAAGAATTTCAAACAATCCTTGCCTTTCCAGATTTCACTAGACCATTTGAGCTACAGTGTTATGCATCATGTGAGGGGATTGGCGCAGTCCTCATGCAGGACAAGCATCTGATAGCTTTCTAGATTCGAAAGTTAAGAGGACCAGAGAGGGGCTACAACATTTAAGACAAGGAAATGTTGGCCATCATGCATGCGTTGGCCAAATTCAGGCAGTACCTTGTGGGCAGCAAATTTTGTGTGAAGACCGACCATAACAACTTGAAGCATTTCCTAGGACAGCGAGATCTCAACGATCGTCAACAGAAGTGGGTTAGTAAGTTGCAATCATATGACTTTGACATTGCATATGTCAAAGGGACTCAGAACGTCATTGTTCATGGCTTATCTCGCCGACCACACTTGAGCTTCATGGTCGAGATTTCAGAGAACTGGAGACATCTGATTTCAACAAAGTATGCCAAAGACTCTTTGGCTTTTGGCATCGTTGAGGGTTCAGTGCAGGATAGCCTATGTTCAGTTGTAGATGATCTTATCATTTACAAAGCGAGGATACTTTTGACCCCAGGATCAGAGATGAAAAACACAGTATTGAGGGCATTTCATGATGCACCCATGGCCGGACATCAGGGGTATTTCAAAACTTACAAGCAAGTTCGGGAACATTTCACTTAGAAAAGACTCAAGTCAGATGTCCTTCGATATGTCAGAGAGTGTCCTGTTTGTCAGCAGAATAAACAGGAGCACACCCATCCTGACGGGTTACTTCAGCCACTTCCAATTCTGGATAGGAAGTGGGAATGCTTGTCGATGGATTTCATTATGGGCTTGTCGAAAGCCCAGGGTAGAGACTGCATCTATGTAGTTGTTGATCGCCTCACAAAGTACGCTCATTTCTTTCCAATAGCAGCTACATATTCAGCTACACAGGTAGCAAAGTTGTTTTTCCATGAGGTGTTCAGGTTGCATGGGCAACCCTGAAGCATCGTCAACGACAGGAATAGTCGATTTTTGAGTCACTTCTAGCAGAAGCTATTTAGAATTTGTGGAACTGAGCTCACTCTGAGCACTAGCTACCACCCGTAGACTAATGGTCAGACGGAGATTGTGAACAAGTGGGTGGAAGGATACCTTCGAAACTATTTAGCAGGACAGCAAAAGGGTTGGGGGTGAAGTGGATTCATCTTTGTGAGTACTATTATAATACCACTCACCACATATCAATTTAGAAGTCCCCATTCATGGCCTTAAATGGGTATGAGGTGCCCAACTTTCTTTATTTATTGTGGAGTGACAGTAGAGTGCCCAGTGTTGGGGATCTTTTACAGGAGAAACAGGATATTATGAGGACTCTCTGTGAGAACATTTAGAAGGCACAGAATCAGCAAAAGCAGTATGCGGACCAGAGGAGAGTTGAGCGTTCTTCGAGGTTGGGGATATGGTGTATCTGATGTTGTAGCCCTATCGCCAGTCTACTCTCAGGAAGAGTGGTGCTGAGAAACTCAAGCCACGGTACTACGAACCCTTCAGGATCATCAGACGGGTAGGAAAGGTGGCTTATGCATTGGACCTACCAACAAATAGCAGGGTAAACAATCTATTTCATGTCTCACGCCTCAAGAAGGCATTAGGACATCGTGTTGTTCCATCCACAACTTTACCACCCCTAGATGATGAGGGAAAATTGATCCTGGTACCTGAGGCCATCTTAGATGTCAGAGAAAGACAGTTGCAGAGACGGGTCATCAGGGAAAATCTAATTAAATGGACGGACTTTCCAATAGAGGATGCTACATGGGAGAGCAAGGACATTCTACAGCATCCGGAGTTGAGATTGCTTGGCGACAAGCAATTTCAGGGAGGGCACACTGTGATGTCCCCTTCTAATTAGACACTCATACGTCAGTAAATTATCTTATTGTTGTACCCAAACCAAATTTTTTGCTTCATCAAGGCATTTTGCATAAAATAGTCTAAACCTTTGATAAAATCATGATAAACATAGTTTTTGGGCAATATCAAGCATGGAGTTTTTGTCAATATTTTGTCAGTCAAAGTCAGTTTTATTGATCAGAACCTGAAGCAGAGACTCAGAATGGAGCTTTTCACGATGGAGGAGCGTCTCACGAAAGCATTTCATGTTGCACATGGTCATTTCAGTGATCAAGACGGAGTTTTCAGTGATTAATTTATGGAGATTTCTCAGGGAAAAGCAGAAAAGCGCAACTATAGCCTAGGGGCGCCCAACTTTTTGAAGGTTAAGATCTTGTTTAAAGTGTTCAAGAATCCAGTCAATCTCTTCAGAATTGGCTTAGCTCTCTGATGAGCTATCCAGCAAAGCTTTCCGAGACCCACAGCTCCGGTAAATAGCAATAGAAGTTGAAATCCCCAAAATTTCAGATGTGGGAAATTTGTCTTTTCTAGGCAAAAGCGCGCCTCTAGCCTGAGGGCGCCCATCTTAAAAAGGGGGTAAAATCTGGAATTTCTGATGGCAAATACAATCAATTTGTTCACAACTAGTCTGCTTATCCAACGAGATATCAAACGTAGTCATCCGAGTTTCAGAACTCCGGCAGCAGTCGTATGAAGATGGGCTTATAATGAACATTTCACACTTCACAGCTTCTTCGTCGCGTTCCCAGTGCAAGTACAGCTCAGCGGCGCTGGTTCAAAGAACCCTTCAGATGGCAGAATTTGCAAATGAAGTCTTACTGACATCAGTACTACTCTAGCCTAGCTCCGCAATGCATCATCCTGCTTGTCGATCCGACGTTCCAGGTGATCGTGGCGGAAGTTCTACCAACCACGTAATTTCACGGGCGGACCAACATACAATTTGCAGTGTATTTCTACGGTCTAGAGGCGCCTATCCTTTAGGCCTGTTAGATGAGTTCGCTCGCGTTCGAAGTCTTCACGGCTTTTGAGCGTAATCATTTTATCTATCCAACGAGCCTAGCCGTCAACCTTCGGGATTTGGCAGTCGCTCGTACGTGCGAGGTCTTTGGTGAAATGCTGAAAAGTGAGGACATCCGGAAAATGGCCAAGTCTGGAGCAGTAATTTTAAATAAAATACGCACTGGAGTTTTTGAGGTCTTAGAAGCAGTTTTCTTGCTTTGTCACCTCCAGAGACTTTTCTTGTGGGCCCTTCTGGCTGTCTGTTAAAATAGATAGTGCCTGAATCGGGTAATCCTAGCTCATGATATCAGAGATCAAAGTAGGGTACTTGGGTGAAAGTTCAACTTTCGTTAAAATGACATCAATGCAACTAAGAGCCAGGGGCGCTTTTACTTTAAGGCCCTTAATGAACTTTTCAGAGGTCATGTGTATAGTCGTTGGATGCGGAATATCTCCAGTCACGCAGTGAGTTTCGTTTCCTGTCAGCAGGGGTCACCATTCGCCGTCAGAAGTCGTTTGAAGTGTCAGATGGCAGTTTAGGAAAATGGTTGTCTGGAATCCGTAAATGAATTTAATCAGGGGCGCCTAATTTTTCAAGGTGTTAAATGATGGATTTTACAGTTGTGTCTCCCAGCAAACATTCTTCCTTGTTCAATAAGCTTTCCGATGAATTCTCCAGATCAGTCTTAGTATCTCTCAGTCACCCAGAAATCAGTGTTGAAGTTAGTCAGTCGTCACTTTGTTGTCAGCTATAAAATAGGAAGTTAATAAAAAGTGAAGTATCTTGAGCAAATGGACGCCTATGAGCTCAAGAGATGACTTCTCGAAATCGGTGAAGTTCAACGGTGAAGCCTAAAGCTTCATTCAATTGTCAACTGGAGTTTCAAATATTTTGCATATTTTAGTATTGAGTGGCGATTTTCTATTTTTGGCGTCTCTGCTATTGCATAATAAATATTTTATTATTTATTTAAATTCGAACTTCCAGTCAGTGGCAGTGGAACTAAAAGGGGGCCAATCAGAGATCTTCTATTTTTGTCAGGGTTTTGAATTCTTGCAGTTACCAATTGGTGCGAATTTCTTCTTATTTAAAGTATGGCGCCATCATTTGTTATTCACAGAGCTTTCAATAGAAATTCGTATTTCTGAAGAGAAAATCCAATCTCAAGTGAAATTCGTGTTTTTCAAAGCAAATTCATATCTTCAAAGGGAAATCGAAGTTTATCAATTTTCAAAACAACTTCAAAGCAATTCGTATTTCTTCAAGAAGTAAAGGCACACATCTTCAGAGCAATTCATAACTTTAAAGCAATTCGCAAATTCTTCAATTCTCAAAGGCATATTCATTCAAAGTCAATTCGCAATCCTTCAAAGATCAAAAGGCGAATTCTCAAACTCCAGATAAATTCGTATTTTCTCAAGCAATTTTCAAGGGAAGTTCGAATTTCTTCAGAACAAAGGCGCAATTTCAAGAGGGGAAAATTCGTGCTTTTCAAATAAAGGTGAATTCATCCAATTCAAAGGCGAATTCTACATCAATTTCCATAGGCAATTTTTCCTAACATATCTTTTTGCAGGATTAAAGTTCATAATTGTCAGCAATTTGAAGAAATCTAGAGCGATTTTCACAGGAGCATATAAAAAACGTCTTTTTCCCCCTTGGTTCTCAAATTCCAATTCGCATGTTCCTGAAATTGGAAAATTTGGCAAGTCTCAACATCTGGATCATTTTCATATAGCTTCCTCGGATTAAAATCGTGCGTTTGATTTTTCAGGAATTTTTAACTTCAGAACATTCCTTCTTGAGTTTCTAATTTTCTCAACTGAAAAGTCTTTGCATGGTCGAGTTGAAGTTAGATTTTCGCATTTCTGACGTTCTGGGTTGTCTTAGAATCTTTTTCTGGACAAAACCCATATCTCAAATTTTCGCCGAAAATAACCCTTTGATAGGCTATTTTTAGCCTCAGCATGCTATTTTTAGCTTTCCAAAAATCTTGTCAAAACATAGTCAAGTTCACAGTCAACAGGCGAGTTTTTCAGAGTACAGTACACAGAGACTGAATTCAAGACCAAATCGGTCTTAATTGATGATTTCGTTAGAAAAGCTGAGACCGATTTTTATCAAGCTGTAGAAAAGATATTGGCTAACACTTTAGTTACGGAGCCGCCAAAGTTGCCAGTCAGTGAAATGCTAGTTTGAGTGTGCAAAGATTGCCAAGATTGCTCAAGTTGCTGACACTTAGATGCTGATGTAGTTAACAGCCTCATTAAGGGATTGATTGTTCGAGATCACGATCAGTAGACTTCAGTTCCCACCTCTCAGGATAGACATTACACACAGGAGTTAAACTTGGTGTTACCCTTTCAAGTTAACTCGCTGTCTCGTCTCATGCGTACCTATTCTGAGATTAGATTTACACACTTGGAGTTTCATTTAGGGTTTTACGTTAATTGATGGTAGTGTTCCAGTTAACTCGCTTTCAATAAGGACGTGCATGCTCGCACAATTGTCCATTTTTAGGTTATTTGTACCGGTTAACTGATGGTAGTTTTCCAGTTGACTGTATAGTTTACTTCATTAGGGTTTGGCAGCAAATCTTGCATGCATTGCAAGACTGTAGATGACTCAAGGTGATTTTAGGGTTCCCTACACTTTGATGTATATAAATAAGAGCTTTTGCTCATTTGTAAATAACTTTTGCTTGAAAGAGAAATATATGCTGCGCCTACCTTGCCCTCAATATTGCTCTTTTGGTATTTGTTCATGTGTCTTCGCTATTACGATTAATTGTTATGCCACATATGGTTTCATGCAATTGTAATGGTGAATTCTTTTTGTTTTGTGCATCCTTACCATTATGATCAATTGTTATGCCACATAGGGTTTCAAGAGATTGTGATGATAAATTTGTTTTGTGTATCTTTACCATTGTGATCAATTGTTATGCCACATAGGTTTCAAGAGATTGTGATGATAAAACTGTTTTGTAAGTCTTTACTATTTTGATCAAGTGTTATGCCACATAGGGTTTCATAAGATTGTCATGGTAAATTCTTAAATCTGTTTTGTGCCCAATAAACTTGTCTAGATTGAGCTGATAGATGTGCCACCTTGCCTTCAAGTTGAGAATCTATACACGTTTATCGTCTAATAGTCAAACCCTGCTCCATTTCCTCATGCTCTGTTTCCTTGAGGAAATTGGATAGATTTAAAGTAGTTAGCTTAGTTGTAGTTAATGATCTGCGAAACCAGGAAATCCTTAGCTGCAACGTTCTTGGTTTTCTTAACCTTGTGCCTCTTCTAGCTGAGAACAAAAAGATAGGACTTAGATTACTTTTCTTTTCCACGCATTCTAGCACAACGAGGGAGCTTCCCCTCCTAATTTGAAGAGCACTCATTGCGTAGTGTACATAGTTGTCCGTACAAACTTGCACTCCAGAGGTGTTAGATTTTACGCCAACAGTTTTCTGGCGCCCACCGTGGGGCACGAGGCAAGAAAACTTCATGAAAAGTTAAACGTTTTTATTTCACGGGAATAGTCACACTCTGGCATCTGATTGCATGATCCATACAGAAGCAATGGATGATAATAACAATAATGCTAACAGGCGACGTCCACCCTCATTACCTTGGGGTAATAACATTGGACCTTTGGCTTTTGAAGTAAATCATGAGTTACCTAAAGGGTCAAGGAAGCGCTTTCCTCGGTTTCACGGCGATGGAACTCAACACCCGGAGGACCATTTTTCTGCGTTCACAACAGCTTGTGTTGTCTTGCACGTAGAACACGAAGACATCGCGGTGCGTCTCTTTCTCGAGACTCTAGTGGGAAATGCGGCCGACTGGTTCAATCACTTGGCGCCAGGCAGTATCACAAGCTGGGAAACTATGAGCGAGAATTTTTTGGCGAGATTCAAGCCCGTTGAAGACAATCATATGTTGTTTGCCCAGCTCACAAATTCAAAGATGGAGCACAAAGAACACATGAGGGATTTTGTGGCAAGATTTAATCGTCTTGTTGCAAGAATTTCTTCTACACTCGATCCATCACCGGAGATTCTGATAAGCTGTTTCATAAATGCTCTTCCATTAGAGATAGCCTTCTTCCTCAAGATGGCCAAAGCTACAGAGTTGAAGAGTGCACAAGAACACGCCATTGAGTTGGAGGATAATATGATCACTTCCAGCTTGATGAAAATAGATTCTATCAGATCTCCAGTTCAGCAATCGTACCAACCAAAGAGGGAATATCTTCAGCCACGGTTACCAACATCTCCACTAAGATCAATAATTGAAGATGCACACAGTGCAGTATTTTGTCCTTTCCATGACACTGATGAACATATCGGATCCACATGTCCAGAGAACCTGAGAATGATCCAAATCATGAGATACACTGAAGCTGCTCCCAGTTCTAGTTTTGTACCAACACCAAGTTCGAAGGTTGTTTTACCACAGACGGACAACTTCGATGGCGACTCCGCAGCGGGATACTTTGATGAAGAACCCGTAAATGAAGAAGAAGAAGAAGAAGAAGAATACCGTCAGTACGCTCCTCCTGTGTTTACACATGCTCAACATTTCAAAGCACAGAAAGAAGAAGAAGAAAGGCGGAAATCAAACGAAGAGGGTAAAGAAGTACCTTTCAGTTCTAAACCCAAATCTTCACATGAGATTACTATGCCAGTTGCTCGAGAGATGTCTTCAGCAAATTTTGACATTGTAGCTTCCATGATGAAGACCAAGGTACAAATATCGCAACTGGAATATCTTCAGGATCATCCAGAAGAACTAGATCAAATTCTCAAGGTTGCAAAGAAGCAGGCTATGTTCAAGTCATTTGTTCCAACAGGAGCAAAGCCTGAAACGGATCCTAGTAATTGTGCAACTCTGTCAGAGATAGAAGTTGAAGATCAAAACATTGTTTGTTCTGAAAAGAGACCAACAGAGGATGTGAAATCATGGACAATACAGTTTGATAGAGGTTGTTCAAAATTTTTAGAAGCAGGGGAATTGATCATATCCCCTAAAGAACAGTTGAACCCAGTTGCACATTTCCTGCAATTGGAGTTCACTGAAACTGAAAAAGAGGTGCTTTTGCAAGGCCTCAAAGATGCCAAAGACATGGGAATCAAACTCCTATGTGTTAAAGGTGATGTAGAGCTGATCGATGAGCCGGTCAAAGGATATTATCAGGTCAGAAAAGATCACCTACGGCATTACAGAAATCAAGTTTGGAACTCGATCGACTGGTTTGAAGAATTCAACATTTCAAGGATGGACTATAATAGAACTAATAACTTCAGGGTATTAGATTTCCCATTTGCATCATATTCTAACTTTTGGCAGAGTACTTATGCATGGATATATGAATACCTGAGAATCTTCATTCCAGAAGGATTGCCTCCTGCAATTCCCATCAGAAGAGAAGTCAAGCCTTTCAGGCAGAAACGAAATTGGTGGGAGGCTCTTCCCGCTTCCCTATAGCGGACAATATTCAAAGCACTTCATCTCTTCGGGGGTGGAGTTAGTTTTCTTTAAGTAATTTTTATGCTTTATCGTAATGTCGTATTGTATTTCCCGGTTCTGTGATGTTTTGTCGCGTTTTAGGTGATTTAGGTAGTCTTGTTTTAGGTGATTTTTAGGTTAGGTTTTAGGAAACTCCAGAAGTTTAGGTGAATAGGGAAAGTCCTGACTCCGATGCCCAATTATAAATCACTGGTCTACTTAACACTGAGATTCTTAGGTTCTCCTATGCCGTAGGTATCCGACATGGTCACCAGATGGAGCCTAATGTTGTACCCAAACCAAATTTTTTGCTTCATCAAGGCATTTTGCATAAAATAGTCTAAACCTTTGCTAAAATGATGATAAACATAGTTTTTGGGCAACATCAAGCATGGAGTTTTTGTCAGTCTTTTGTCAGTCAAAGTCAGTTTTATTGATCAAAACCTGAAGCAGAGACTCAGAATGCAGCTTTTCACGATGGAGGAGCGTCTCACGACAGCATTTCATGTTGCACACGGTCATTTCAGTGATCGAGATGGAGTTTTCAGTGATTAATTTTGGAGATTTCTCAGGGAAAAGCAGAAAAGCGCAACTATAGCCCAGGGGCGCCCAACTTTTTCAAGGTTAAGATCTTGTTTAAAGTGTTCAAGAATCCAGTCAATCTCTTCAGAATTGCCTTAGCTATCTGATGAGCTATCCAGCGAAGCTTTCCGAGACCCACAGCTCCGATAAATAGCAATAGAAGTTGAAATCCCCAAAATTCCAGATGTGGGAAATTTGTCTTTTTCAGGCAAAAGCACGCCTCTAGCCTGAGGGCACCCATCTTAAAAAGGGGGTAAAATTTGGAATTTCTGATGGCGAATACAATCAATTTGTTCACAACTAGTCTGCTTATCCAACGAGATATCAAACGTAGTCATCCGAGTTTCAGAACTCCGGCAGCAGTCGTCTAAAGATGGGCTTATAATGAACATTTCACACTTCACAGCTTCTCCGTCGCGTTCCCAGTGCAAGTACAGCTCAGGGGCGCTGGTTTAAAGAACCCTTCAGATGGCAGAATTTGCAGATGAAGTCTTCCTGACATCAGTACTACTCTAGCCTAGCTCCGCAATGCATCATCCTGCTTGTCGATCCGACGTTCCAGGTGATCGTGGCGGAAGTTCTACCAACCACGTAATTTCACGGGCGGACCAACATACAATTTGCAGTGTATTTCTACAGTCTAGAGGCGCCTAGCCTTTAGGCCTGTCAGATGAGTTCGTTCGCGTTCGAAGTCTTCACGGCTTTTGAGCGTAATCATTTTATCTATCCAACAAGCCTAGCCGTCAGCCTTCGGGATTTGGCAATCGCTCGTATGTGCGAGGTCTTTGGTGAAATGCTGAAAAGTGAGGACATCCGGAAAATGGCCAAGTCTGGAGCAATAATTTTAAATAAAATACGCACTGGAGTTTTTGAGGTCTTAGAAGCAGTTTTCTTGCTTCGTCACCTCCAGATAATTTTCTTGTGGGCCCTTCTGGCTGTCTGTTAAAACAGATAGTGCCTGAATCGGGTCATCCCAGCTCCAGATATCAGAGATCAAAATAGGGTACTTGGGCGAAAGTTCAACTTTCATTAAAATGACATCAGTGCAACTAAGAGCCAGGGGCGCTTTTACTTTTAAGGCCCTTAATGAACTTTTCAGAGGTCATGTGTATAGTCGTTGGATGCGGAATATCTCCAGTCACGCAGTGAGTTTCGTTTCCTGTCAGCAGGGGTCACCATTCGCCGTCAGAAGTCATTTGAAGTGTCAGATGGCAGTTTAGGAAAATGGTTTAAGTCTGGAATCCGTAAATGAATTTAATCAGGGGCGCCTAATTTTTCAAGGTGTTAAACGATGGATTTTACAGTTGTGTCTCCCAACAAACATTTCTTCCTTGTTCAGTAGGCTTTCCGATGAATTCTCCAGATCAATCTCAGTATCTCTCAGTCACCCAGAAATTAGTGTTGAAGTTAGCCAGTCGTCACTTTGCTGTCAGCTATAAAATAGGAAGTTAATAAAAAGTTAAGTATCTTGAGCAAATGGACGCCTATGAGCTCAAGAGATGACTTCTCGAAATCGGTGAAGTTCAACGGTGAAGCCTAAAGCTTCATTCAATTGTCAACTGGAGTTTCAAATATTTTGCATATTTTAGCATTTAGTGGCGATTTTCTATTTTTGGCGTCTTTGCTATTGCATATTAAATATTTTATTATTTATTTAAATTCGAACTTCTAGTCAGTGGCAGTGGAACTAAAAGGGGGCCAATCAGAGATCTATTTTTGTCAGGGTTTTGAATTCTTGCAGTTACCAATTGGTGCAAATTTCTTCTTATTTAAAGTATGGCGCCATCATTTGTTATTCACAGAGCTTTCAATAGAAATTCGTATTTCTGAAGAGAAAATCCAATCTTAAGTGAAATTCGTGTTTTTCAAAGCAAATTCATATCTTCAAAGGGAAATCGAAGTTTATCAATTTTCAAAACAACTTCAAAGCAATTCGTATTTCTTCAAGAAGTAAAGGCGCGCATCTTCAGAGCAATTCATAACTTTAAAGCAATTCGCAAATTCTTCAATTCTCAAAGGCGTATTCATTCAAAGTCAATTCGCAGTCCTTCAAAGATCAAAAGGAGAATTCTCAAACTCCAGATAAATTCGTATTTTCTCAAGCAATTTTCAAGGGAAGCTCGAATTTCTTCATAACAAAGGCACAATTTCAAGAGGGGAAAATTCGTGGTTTTCAAATAAAGGTGAATTCATCCAATTCAAAGGCGAATTCTACATCAATTTCCAGAGGCGATTTTTCCTAACATATCTTTTTGCAGGATTAAAGTTCATAATTGTCAGCAATTTGAAGAAATCTAGAGCGATTTTCACAGAAGGAGCATATAAAAAACGTCTTTTTCCTCCTTGGTTCTCAAATTTCTCTCAAATTCCAATTCGCATGTTCCTGAAATTGGCAAATTTGGCAAGTCTCAACATCTGGATCATTTTCATATAGCTTCCTCGGATTAAAATCGTGCGTTTGATTTTTCAGGAATTTTTAACTTCAGAACATTCCTTCTTGAGTTTCTAATTTTCTCAACTGAAAAGTCTTTGCATGGTCGAGTAGAAGTTAGATTTTCGCATTTCTGACGTTCTGGGTTGTCTTAGAATCTTTTTCTGGACAAAACCTATATCTCAGATTTTCGCCAAAAATAACCCTTCGATAGGCTATTTTTAGCTTTCCAGAAATCTTGTCAAAACATAGTCAAGTTCACAGTCAACAGGCAAGTTTTTCAGAGTACAGTACACACAGACTGAATTCAAGACCAAATCGGTCTTAATTCATGATTTTGTTAGAAAAGCTGAGACCGATTTGTATCAAGCTGCAGAAAAGATATTGGCTATCACTTTAGTTACGGAGCCGCCAAAGTTGCCAGTCAGTGAAATGCTAGTTTGAGTGTGCAAAGATTGCCAAGATTGCTCAAGTTGCTGACATTCAGATGTTGATGTAGTTAATAGCCTCATTAAGGGATTGATTGTTCGAGATCACGATCAGTAGACTTCAGTTCCCACCTCTCAGGATAGACATTACACACAGGAGTTAAACTTGGAGTTACCCTTTCAAGTTAACTCGCTGTCTCGTCTCATACGTACCTATTCTGAGATTAGATTTACACACTTGGAGTTTCATTTAGGGTTTTACGTTAACTGATGGTAGTGTTCCAGTTAACTCGCTTTCAATAAAGACGTGCATGCTCGCACAATTGTCCATTTTTAGGTTATTTGTACCGGTTAACTGATGGTAGTTTTCCAGTTGACTGTATAGTTTACTTCATTAGGGTTTGGCAGCAAATCTTGCATGCATTGCAAGACTGTAGATGACTCAAGGTGATTTTAGGGTTCCCTACACTTTGATGTATATAAATAAGAGCTTTTGCTCATTTGTAAATAACTTTTGCTTGAGAGAGAAATATATGCTGCGCCCACCTTGCCCTCAATATTGCTCTTTTGGTATTTGTTCATGTGTCTTTGCTATTACGATTAATTGTTATACCACATAGGGTTTCATGCAATTGTAATGGTGAATTCTTTTTGTTTTGTGCATCCTTACCATTATGATCAATTGTTATGCCACATAGGGTTTCAAGAGATTGTGATGATAAATCTGTTTTGTGTATCTTTACCATTGTGATCAATTGTTATGCCACATAGGTTTCAAGAGATTGTGATGATAAAACTGTTTTGTAAGTCTTTACTATTTTGATCAAGTGTTATGCCACATAGGGTTTCATAAGATTGTCATGGTAAATTCTTAAATCTGTTTTGTGCCCAATAAACTTGTCTAGATTGAGCTGATAGATGCGCCACCTTGCCTTCAAGTTGAGAATCTATACACGTTTATCATCTAATAGTCAAACCCTGCTCCATTTCCTCATGCTCTGTTTTCTTGAGGAAATTGGATAGATTTAAAGTAGTTAGCTTAGTTGTAGTTAATGATCTGCGAAACCAGAAAATCCTTAGCTGCAATGTTCTTGGTTTTCTTAACCTTGTGCCTCTTCCAGCTAGAACCAAAAGATAGGACTTAGATTACTTTTCTTTTCCACGCATTCCAGCACAACGAGGGAGCTTCCCCTCCTAATTTGAAGAGCACTCATTGTGTAGTGTACATAGCTGTCTGTACAAACCTGCACTCCAGAGGTGTTAGATTTTACGCCAACACTTATCATGTCGACTCTCGTAGGCTAATGATCCTGGATAGAGGGTCACTTGGATAGGCACTTGGTCGTCAAATGGCAGTGTTGATATTCGTAGTATGGTGGCAGGGTGAATTTGGCATGATAATTGGGCTTAAATTAATGATATTCACCTTTTATTTCATCATCCTTGGCCTAGGGACCATGTGTCTTTAAAATGAAGGGGTCACTTCGTATTTTTTAGTTACTATTCATTCCTAAAGTGGCAAAGTTATAACTTAAGTGAATAGTGCTCACTTTATGAATAGTGTTTTCCAATGTAAAATTATCCAAGGCAAGAGGAGAAGTTCGACCCTTCCATGCTTTTGAGGTGATTCTTGCTTTGGCTTGTGAGTTTGCAATTTGGGATAGAGGGAAAACTAGGGTTTCCTTATTTTTGCAGTGGGTGAGCCTGGAGGGGGCTTGTTGTTCGTTTAGGAGTTGCTTGAGGGTGTGAAATACCACCTTAAGGTTGCTGGTCAGAGTTTGGATGCTTCATTGGGAGTCATAGTTTGCTGCTTAAAGGTTTTTTTGAGCCATTTTCTGAAAGGGTTTTTGCTGCCATAGACTCCACTATATCTGCAAAGGAATTTTTTGCATTTTTATGAATTTTGGGACTGATTAGAAGCTGCTACAGCCAGCCGTCCCTCTCTTGAGGGTTTCTCTGCATCAAGGAAAAGAAACGGCTCTTATAAGAGGCTGACATCTTACCCAAAGCGGGCGCCCTTTCCCTAGGAAGCTTTCCATTTTGGATCTTAGTGGGAGAAGCTTGGATTTCGAAAGTTGTAAGCATTTCATTGGGGTTTGTTACTGTAGCAAATCACTATTCACAGTGTTGTATGGCTGTAAGTTAAACTATGGCATAAGATGTATTTGTTTCAAATTTGATGTAAGCTATCTATTTTATGTGATCTATTATGTTATGAAGAAATCATATTTGGCTTCCAAACATGAACGTTTTACTCAATGTATCTAAGTAGATTAGTTTGTTAGAAGTTTCTACTTCATGTACATGCTCTTGAAGACTTATTTAACTTATTTAGCAAGCAAACTCAGAAACACAAAAGATGGAATACAAACCAAAACAAAAATCAGACCAACAAACTTCAAGAAGTCAATAGTATTATTTGTCATGCTCATATGAACAAAATGATCCTATCCAAGAAGCTCCTTTGCAGAGGATACTATTCGCCTACCCTGGAATCCGATGCTTGTCAATATGTAAAGAAATACCTTGCTTGTCAAAATATCGGGACCTTATTCATGCACCCTCACAAGCCCTCCAGCCTATTACCACACCATGGCCCTTCTCTACATGGGGCCTCGATCTCATTGGCAAGATTAATCCCACCTCCTCCAATGGCCACAAGTTCATTATTACCACTATCAAATATTTCACTTAGTGGGTCGAAACAGTTGCACTCACATCCACCACCAACATCCACATCTCCAAAGTCATCCTTAACCATCTCATTTGTTGTTTTGACATACCATCTACCATTATCATACACAATGGTAAATCCTTTAAAAACCATGGTGTAGTCCTTATGCGAAAAATTCAATATTAAGCACAAATGGTCCACTGTAATGAGCCTAGCCTAAGCTGACTAAAAAACTCCTCTTTGTTCCCTTTAAATTTTGTCAAACAATTTGAATGCAAACTCCCAGCTTGCTGGTTTATGTGATCAGACTGATATGTTCTTTGAAAGTTGATTATTGAATGCTTTCAATGCTTGAAAAGAATGCTACCATGCATAATTGAACATCTAAAGACATGTATGACTTCATATACAATGCATATTAATGACTTCTAAGTGAGAAACATGCACCTACAGCCAAAGTCTTTGTTTGTTGTCAGACTTTACTAGATTATATGTAATGACCCTTAGCAAAACTGACTTAGTTTTCACCTTCTTATGCCTTGGGCATACTGTCAAACACTTGTCATGAAAGGTCTATATTTGCTGATAAGAAATTTCTGAGTGTTTGTTTGGGTCTTTGATTTGGTGCCACAATGTAGAGAAGCTTGGAAACGATTTCCAAATAACTAACAACAAGCTTAAGATGCTATGCATTGTAGTTTTTAAGTATAGTGCAGCTACAGCCAGTCTAACATTTATGCAAACATTTGGCGTACAAACTAGAATTACAAGAGATCTTCTATAAATGATATCATGACAAACATATAGCTGCAGCCCATAACTTAAAAATCCAAAGCTAATTACAACTGATATACCCAGCCAAGACTCTTGGCATACAAATGATATGCAATTACAGTATCAAATCTGATGGCATACAAATGAGCCCATGAACATCGTCCAACTCAAGGGATTCTATGATTAATCCATTACCACCAATCTTCCAAAAAATACAAAAAGAATTATTAAAAAAATCAAAAAATCTTGAAAATAGTAAAGAGAAATAAATTCATCCACTAGTGAAAACCACTCTTTGTGGTGCATTAGGCAAGTACCGTGATGAAAACTTGGTAAAATGGCATCATGTGTAGAAAAAAAACACATTCAAGTCGTTACCTTGGATTGTTCGCTCAAGTCCCTTATCCATCCATCACATTCCATACATTTATGCTATCCCCTCCACATACATTACCTACTTATGTTATCCTCCTTCCGAAAATTGCTCAAATTACCAACACTTCTCTCATTTTCATCCCTCCACCCCCCATCCATCCATTTTCCTTTTTCATCATCGCATTCAATTTCCATTCCATACCCTTTCTTTGATCTTGTGCTTACTTGTGGACACCCCCTTGTTGACATTTCTTAGGGAATGGTCCACATGTATAGACCCACTAGGCATCACTTTTTCATCACCATATATTATCACATTGATTCATGATTCAATCCTTGTTTGGAATCTACCCATTGCCCCTCCATCCCAAATCCCTCCATCTCGCCCACTAATAGCTCAACATTTCATTGGATACCAACTCATGTTTTTTGCATGCCTTTTGATTAGTTGTTTCCTTGTCTTTGTCTATGTTTTCTATTGCTCCTAGTCTTATTGCTCCATCAATCACACCATCATGGTCATCTTCATCCTGCATATGATGGCATGCCTACGACGTGTCTATTGGAACACTATTCTATTTGCAATTTCATTGTTTGTGTGTCAGCCAATATGCACATGGTGGTGCATCATCATTATGATCCCTTTTATCATGGTGCATAACACTAAGTGTTACAGCGAAATAAAGGTTGCTCCTTGCAAGTGAAGTTACTATGACAGCATGTATTCTCATCCATTACATCCTTTGTCTCACCATTTATCTACAATTCCAATCACGTGTCATTTTGTTGCATTATATTCTTGTGAGATTTCATCATCCAACATGTACATCCATGCAATCAAATCCAATCATCCTAGCGGAATAAATCAGCATGCCCAATCCTTAGTCCATAGTGAATCCTATATTAATAGCATGTACATCATCTCAACATAATTTCTCTCAACTCCACCTTTATCCTTTATGACACATCTTTTTATCATCCTTTGTCTTTTCAAGATTCCTATTGGGAATCCACCCAACAATTCTCTTCAGGGGGGCATCAGTTCCATCATCATCCCAAAGAAATAAGGATGGTTTGAAATGAGAATGTTGATTTTGAGGATGTTGTTGCTTTCAAATCAGCAAAACTAGTAATGAGCACATACATCTCCTTAATGATGAGAGAGCTGATTTTGGTTCTAGTTAAGATTTCTTTGATTTAGAACAATGTGAAAGTGAAGTCTATTCATAGATTGAAAATGAAACACATGATCCCTTATTGTGTGAAGAACCAAGTGACTTTGTTGATTTGGATCCACAACCTAAAGAATTCCAAGGATTAAAGAATCGGTTGCCAATCATAGAAGAGGATGTGGTTCAAGTTTTGTCTAGAGTGGATCGCACACAAATTTATCAAACACCTCATTTGGAAGGCCCAAGTTAAGGAGAGATTGGGAGACATTGAAGGAGGAGCCACTCTTGCAGAATTGTAAACAGTTAAAAAGGCCTTGGAAACAATGAAGTCAGATTATTTGTACTTACTATCAGACAAGGTTCATATCTTCAAGTTTACTGAAGAGGCTCTTGATGCACCGTGAAGAAAGGAGGAGGTTATTGAGCTCACCATTGAGCTTAATTCCACGAAGCTTTCATTAGAGTGTCCAAAAGACACTTGTAGAAGTAGAAGATCAGCTTTATATGGCCAAACAATTCAGGGAGCAAGAGAATGAACAAAGAGCTAAAGAAATCAAGAAAGTAATTGATGAGCTTGATAATCTTCAAACAGAATTTGAATTAGAAGGTTTCCCAAAGAAATCATAAGTTGCATGTGCAGATTTGGATCAACAAGATGGGTTTGAGCAAGAGGAAAGGAATAAATTTAAGATTCTTAATAATTCTCTCTTTGAAATGGGTATTGTGTCAACTTATGATAATCTACTCTTTGTGATGGGAGATGAAACATCTAGTGACAATATCAAGATATGGGATCCTGGTGAAGTTCCCGAGCATGAGATAGAGTGTGGTTTTCAACTTGATTCAAGATCATATCATGAGGATGTACCAAACTTTGTGATTGGGAATCCTCTAGGAAGGCTACTTGATAAAGAATGTGTGAGGTTGAAGTTGAAGTTTCCACATGAGATGTGTTGAAACATGGAGACTACATCATCCCTAACCTTGAGGAGTTTCCAAAAACTGATTTTGAGCTTGCTGGAATTTTCAAAACAGCAACAAATAATGCAAGTTCAAAACTTGTTTTGCATAAAAAAATGGTAAGACAAGGGTCTAAACATGATTTCCATTTATTTGACAATCCACCTTTTGGATTGGGAGTTGATTTGACATATGCAAATCCTTCTATGAAATGGAATATTGGGATATCAATTGCTCCTAATCCTCCTTGGGAAGCAAGAGGATGAATTCAAGATGGATGTCATATTATATGATGGTTACAAAGATCCTAGTGCCTTGGAGGTGCAATTTTTTGATGGCACTTGAATGATTTGCTTGAGAGGCATTCTTTTTGGAGGAGATACCTTTAGTTTCGACAAGAGTTCTTCTGATGAGGCACATATGAATAGAAAAGTTGCGCAGCATGGTGAAGTTGCTTCATTCCTTCAAATTTGTGATAGAGGTCACTACCAAAGTATGTTGGAAGGTTACAGTGACCAAAGAGATGGTCCTTGACAAAAAAAAATTCAAATTCTCAGTTGACTGCTCTTTTGTTGCGGATCAGCCACCTCATACTTTGGTTTGCTCACATTCATGTAGGATGCAAAAAAAAAATAGTCAAGGGATGGAGGAACTATCAGTTGGAGGTTGTTTAGGAGCCTTTTCCAACCTCTTCCAAGGTAATTTTGAGCATTTCAATGCTCACCATTCATGTCCTTGCAAAGAGTGCATTTATTCAGCTGTTGTCCTATGTCAAGGTTACTGATTTTGATAAAATCATATTGAGTTGTTATTTCTATGTTTGATCAGTTGCAAAATTGAGGGTTTTGGGATCACTAGACTCCTTGAGTGTGTTGGAAAGTGGTTTCAGCCAGAAAGATTGAATACTAATGTCATCATAAGTTTGTTTGGGGTAGAAAATCAAGTGAATTATGACTAATAATTTGTTTTCAGCTTGCATACAAGCTAATTTTTGTTCTTTCAATGAGGAACAATTCAGATTTTTTCTCACAACATTAATTTTGAGTTGGATGACTTATGTGGATGGCTTGTTGAGGTATGCTCCTTCTCACACCTCTGGATTATTTTATGATACAAGGATTTGGGATCCAAAAATTTGTGAGATTGGTAGATTGCTTCACAGGGAAACCAAGAATGCTAGTTTGTGTAATGTCCCCTTCTCGAGCATGATCTTTCCAGTTGACCGTTGGCCTATTCCGGAGACCCGTAGGCTACTCGGAAGGTAAAATTAGGGTTTCATGTTTTGAAGGATGCTCTTGCTCGAGGTTGGTTGATTTAATGGAAGATTCTTTCTAGGTTTTTAGAGAGCTTCGTAGTGATATTATTTTCTTGGCATTCTAAGCATCTTCAGGAATTTACTATTTTTAGTAAATTCTATTTCTGGCAGTGGTCCTGTTGGTTTCGGCACGGTTGGCTTCTTACTTCAGACTGATCAGTTGGCTTACTCATTTTTAGCTTCGGGGTACAATTGGAGAGATAAGTTGCAATTATTTTAATTAAGTCATGTTTTAATGTTATATTTTAACATTGACCCCCCTTGGCCTAGCTACTTCACTTTAAGTTGTTTTAAAAGATGTTCTTTATGGGTGGGTGCTTCATTGAAAGAAATTAATTATATTTCTTATAAAGAAAAGTTTAATCAAAGCATAAATGGATGCCAACTTCAAGGAGGAAATAAAGTGTTAATTAAAAGTCAAAGTTTTGCTTGGAAAAATGGGACGCCATCTATTGGAGGATTAGGGTTTGGTTCGAAAAAGAAGATTAGGGTTTCGTGAAGGGTCAACTGGAAATTATAAAAGGAAACCATTGGTTCTCATTTGGATCATCTTTCGTCTACAAGAATGTTATGCTGTCGGATTGGCTTTGGGATTGCTTCGAGGAATGTAAGCCTCCTAGCTTGGCATTGCTTCTCGCTTGAAAGATAGAGACTAGTGGTGAGATAGTGTAGTTTGAGTGATTTATTGTGAGATTTCTGCATTGTACTTTTGTGTGGCTTTGTAATTCAGTTCTATGCATATTAGTGAGATTTGGGAATTGCTTTTCCTTTACAGCAGATTGTAGTTTTCATTCATAAATCAAAAATACCAAAAAGAATCATTCTGGGTACTACATATTTCACTTTGTCTAAGAAGGGCGACCCTATTTGCTAAGTTATAGATTTTTTAATAAAGGATTGGATTTTTAAAGTGAAATCGCCCCTCTTGCTGGGCCGTACCATCTGTACCTTCTTGGGATTCGTGCAAAAAAAAGTCAGCATTTTAAGTCTGTTTCCTACTGTCATCTTGGGCGCCTTCATACTAGGAGTATTTTGCATCAGAGATCATGCCATTTGAGTGAGAAATGAGTGAGTTATGAGCTATTCATTGAGTCTCTGTGTTGCTGGTTATACATTTTAAAGCGCAGGTCTGTCTAAATCAGAATCAGCAATTTGGTCTTTGAGTGAAGTTTTGGTCTTGGCATTGTTGCTAAGCAAAGGAGAAGTCTTTTATATGATGCAATATTAATTTATTATAATCCTATGCTTTGGCAGGCAATCTCTTCATATTGTAATTTGACAGTAGTACTGACAGTAGTTCTTTAATCTTGCTTTATCATGATTTGTAATGCTCATCTTTACATTCTGTAATCGCAATTGTATTTCCTTTATCTCTGCCATATGGTCGCCTCATTTCCATATTGGATTGAGTAGCAAATACTTGGTGTTAAGTTTGCTTTCAGCATATTAGATGTGTTGGCGTCAAATCTAACACCTCTGGAGTGCAGGTTTGTACGGACAGCTATGTACACTACGCAATGAGTGCTCTTCAAATTAGGAGGGGAAGCTCCCTCGTTGTGCTGGAATGCATGGAAAAGAAAAGTAATCTAAGTCCTATCTTTTGTTCTCAGCTGGAAGAGGCACAAGGTTAAGAAAACCAAGAACGTTGCAGCTAAGGATTTTCTGGTTTCGCAGATCGTTAACTACAACTAAGCTAACTACTTTAAATCTATCCAGTTTCCTCAAGAAAACAGAGCATGAGGAAATGGAGCAAGGATGATTATAGACGATAAACGTGTTTAGATTCTCTACTTGAAGGCAAGGTGGAGCATCTATCAGCTCAATCTAGACAAGTTTATTGGGCACAAAACAGATTTAAGAATTTACCAAGACAATCTTATGGAACCCTGTGTGGCATAACACTTGATCGAAATAGTAAAGTCTTCACAAAACAGATTTATCATCACAATCTCACGAAACCCTATGTGGCATAACCTTTGATTATAATGATAAAGATTCACAAAACAGATTTATCACCGTAATTTCTCGAAACCCTATGTGGCATAATGATTGATCACAATGGTAAATAGACATAAAACAGATTTATCATCTCAATCTCTTGAAACCCTATGTGGCATAACAATTGACCTCAATGGTAAAGATGTTCAAACAGATTTATCTAAACTATGGGAGGAATTTACTACGCCAATCTTATCAAACCCTATGTGGCATAACACTTGATCAAAATAGTAAAGACTTCACAAAACGATTTTATCATCACAATCTCACGAAACCCTATGTGGCATAACACTTGATTGAAATGATAAAAGATTCACAAGACAGAAAGAATCCACCATTACAATTGCATGAAACCCTATGTGGCATAACAATTAATTGAATAGCGAAGACACATGAACAAATACCAAAAGAGCAATATTATTGAGGGCGGTAGGCGCAGATATATTTCTCTCAAGCAAAAGTTAATTACAAATGAGCAAAAGCTCTTATTTATATACATCAAGGTGTAGGGAACCCTAAAATCACCTTGAGTCATCTACGCTTCTTGCAATGCTGCGTGCTATCCTAAACCCTAATTAAGTAAACTATACAGTTAACTGGAAAATACCATCAGTTAACCGAAACATCTAATCTAAAAATGGACAATTGTGCAGCATGCACGTCCTTATTGAAAGCGAGTTAACTGGAAGACTACCATCAGTTAACGAAAACCCTAAAAGAAACTCCAAGTAAAAAGTAATCCAGAATAGATATGCATGAGGTGAGACAGCAGTTAACTTGAAAGGGTAATCCAAGTTAACTCCTGGTGTAATGTCTATCCCGAGAGGTGGAACTAAGTCTACCGGTCGATCTTGAGCAATCCCTCAATGAGATTGTTGGATCTGGTCAACATCCAATAGCAGCAACTTGAGTATCTGGCAATCTTGCACACTCAAACTAGCATTTCACTGGCTTTGGCGGCTCCGAATCAAGTGATGACTATTATCTCTAAAAAACTCGCCTGTTGATCAGAACACGCTTATATTCTAACAACATTTCTGAGAGCTAAAAATAACCGCCGGGCTAAAAATAGCTTCAAGAGTTATTTTCATTAAAAATTTGAGATATGGGTTTTGTTCAAGAAGATTCTAAGACAACCCGTAATGTCGATTTGCGAAAATTTGACTTCTACTCGACTCACATGCAAAGAATTTCTAGTTGAGAAATTAGAGCCTCGAGAACCGATGTCGAGTAAATTTTCCCGAAAAATTCTGGCACATGGATTTTCTCGAGGAAGCTATTCTAAATCAACCCAGATGATTTGTTTTGCCAAAAGTCGCCAATTCTTCAAACATGCGAAAGAATTTAAGACGAGAAAATAGAAGAATTTAAGCAGAAGAAAGAAGTTTTTAGTGCTCTGCTTCTGCTAAAATCGCCATCTTGTCTTAAGTCTGTTGATAATTCTGACTTGTACCTGCAAAGAAAATGTTTTGATGTCTTCGCCAATGATTGTTGATGAAGAATTTGCCTTTGGTTTGCTAAAATTCGCCTTTGCTTGGAAAAACGAATTTGCCTTGAAGATACGCCTTTGCCTTGAAGAAATATGAATTTTGCTTGAAAAATACGCCTTGTGAATGAAGAAAAACGAATTTTGCTCAAAAATACGCCTTTGCTTTGAAGAAAAACGAATTTTGCTTCAAAAATATGAATTTCTCTTAAGAAAAACGAATTTCTCTTTAGCTTTGTGAATAATAAATGAAGATGGCGCCATGCTTAAGGAAGATGAAATTCGCATCAATCTGACAACTGCAAGAATTTAAAACCCTGACAAGAATAGAAGTCCTCTGATTGGTTGCCTTTCAGTTCAACTGCCACTGACTGGAAGTTCAAATTTGAAATAAATAATAAAATATTTATTATCATGCAATTAGCAAGGCGCCAAAAATAGGAATTTGCAATCTATAAACAGGTATATTTCGAACTTCAGTTGACAACCCGGGTGAAGCTCTGAGATTCATCGTTTGACTTCACTGATTCCGAAAAGTTATCTCTTGAGCACATAGGCGTCCATTTGCTCAAGATACTTCATTTTTTACTAACTCCCTATTTAATAGCTGACAACATTGTCACGACTGGCCAACTTCGACACTGATTTCCGGATGACCGGGTGATGCTGAGACTGTTCTGAAGAATTCATCGGAAAGCCTACTGAACAAGGAAGAAATGCCTGCTGGGAGACACAACTGCAAAATCCATCGTTTAACCCCTTGAAAAATTAGGCGCCCCTGATTAAATTGCTTTACGGGTTCCAGACTTGGCCATTTTCCTAAACTGCCATCTGATGCTTCAAACGGCTGCCGACGATGAATGGTGAACCCTGCTGATATGAGACGAAGCTCACTGCATGACTGGAGATATTTTGCATCCAACGACTGCATGCACGACAGCTGAAAGCTATGTTAAGGGCCTCAAAAGTAAAAGCGCCCCTGGCTCATGGTTACACTTTTGTCATTTTGGCGAAAGTCGAACTTTCATCCAAGTACCCTACTTTGACCTCTGACATATGGAGCTAGGATGACCCAATTCAGGCACTATCTGATTTAACGGACAGCCAGAAGGACCTACAAGAGAAGTCTCTGGAGGTGATGAGGCAAGAAAACTGCTTCTAAGACCTCAAAAACTCCAGTGCGTATTTTATTTAAGATTACCGCTCCCAGACTTGGCCATTTTCCGGACGTCTTCACTTTGCAGTATTACACTAAAGACCTCGCACGCACGAGCGACTGCCAAATCCCGAAGGCTGACGGCTGGGCTCGTTGGAAAGATAAAATGATTACGCTCAATAGTCGTGAAGACTTCGAACGCGAACGGGCTCATCTGACAGGCCTAAAGGCTAGGCGCCTCTGGACTGTGAAAATACACTGAAAACCATTTGTTGGTCCGCCCATGAAATTACGTGCTTGGTAGAATCTTCGTCACGACCACCTGGAACGTCGGATTGACAAGCAGAATGGTGCATTGCGGAGCTGGACTAGAGTATTACTGATGTTAGGAAGACTCTGTCTGCAAATTTCACCATCTGAAGGGTCCTTTAAACCAGCGCCCCTGGCCTATACTTGCACTGGGAATAAACGGAGAAGCTCAGAAACGTGAAAACTCCATTTTAAGCTGATCTTTGGATGACTGCTGCCTGAACTTTGAGAGTCGGATGACTATGCTTGATATCTCGTCAGATAAGCAGACTAGTTGTGAATGAATTGACTGCATCCGACATCAAAACTGTCGAGGTCTACCCCCTCCTTAAGATGGGCGCCCTCAGGCTAGAGGCGCGCTTTTGCCTGAAAAGAACAAAATTCTCACATCTTGAAATTTGGGAATTTCAACTTATGTCGTGATTTTCCGAAGCTGTGAGTCTCGGAATGCCTCGCTGGATAGCTCGACGGATAGCCAGACTGAATCTGAAGAGATTGACTGGATGCTTGATCATTTTAAACAAGATTTTGACCTTCAATAAGCTGGGCGCCCCTGGGCTATACTTGCACTTTTGTGCTTTTTCCTGAGAAAGCTTCATAAATTGATCATTGAAAACTCTGTTCTGATCATTGCAATGTGAAACGCCGTCGTGAGATGTTCCTCCACTGTGAAAAGCTCCATTCTGAGTCTCGGCTTTAGGCTCTGTTCAATATAACTGACTTTGAATGACAAACTATTGACAAAAACTCCATGCTTGATATTGCCCAAAACTGTATTCTACATCATTTTAGCAAGGTTTAGACTTTTAAATGCAAAATGCCTTGATGAAGGAAAAAATTTGGTTTGGGTACAACAAGATGATAGGGATCCTCTAACCACATGCCCGTCGTTCGCCAACGCATTTCTTGGTTAGAGTTCTTGTATCAGCATTTCCGTTAAGATCCTCTGACCATATGCTCGCCATCCTTGGTGCCATTCTTGGTTAGAGTTCCTTCCAGCTCTGTTTAAGCTTTCAGATCCTTTGACCAATGCTAGCACCTTGCCCACATCGGGATCCTGGTGTACATTCTGGTTAGAGTTGCTTCAGCATCGTTTTGGTTTAGAGCTAACCCTAACGACTGTGTATTGCTCTGATTATTGTAATTGAAAATTTGAAAAAAATTGGCTCGGAATATTTCAGTGGTATCAGAGCCACGTATCCTGCCATCCTGTGAACAAACCGTCTATGAGTGACAGAGAAAAGAGATACATAGCAAGGGAAGACAAGAAAGTTGCAAAACAGTTTCAGCCCTATCGGGCTCCAGAAGGTCAGACAGCTTCAGAGGTCTTGAGGGCTCATTGGGAGTCTTCTTAGGAAATAGATATGGCAGAAGGTGAGAGATCAGTCGAGGGTAACGAGAGGTTTACCAGCAACAAAGATGAGAGTGGAAAGGGAAGAGAGAGATCGATAAGTCCCGGAAAGAGATTTGAAAGGAAGATGGATGCCTTGATGGATATGGTATCTCTCATGATGGGGAAAGTGGGCCAGAACACAACTCCAAAAAGCAACACTAGATATAGAGGAGAACACAATGCCTCCAACCAGCATGATGGACATGCTGCTCAGCCTGTTTCAAACAACACATACATCTCTTCCAGGCCATTCAAACCCACCTTCTTGGCACCAGTAAACACTCAACCTGATCCTGAAGATAATGCTTCATTCGTGGAACAGTTGAGACTAGGCCGTGCGGAGTATGATTCTCTCCCTGATGAAATCAAGATGGATATGTCCTATAATGATTTTATGGATCATAAAAGAAAGAATAAGGGACAAGGGAGACATTATGAGCAAAGAAGAACAACAGTTCAAGCGGACTTGTATCAAGCTGTCAACAAGGTTATACTTCCACACTATGACGGGAGTGATAACAATTCAGCTCGAGCTTGGATACAGAAGCTAGATAACTATCTAACTCTTAGACCCATGGCAGAAGAGGAGGCGATTAAGTTCGCTATGCTACACCTAGATGGGGTGGCGCACGAGTGGTGGTACTATGGCCTAGTCACCTTGGGTCATCGGTCTATCACTACCTATGATGAGTTCACCAATAGGCTCATCGAGAGATTTGAGAAAAAAGATCCTGAAATACATTTCAGAGAATCGGCACAGTTGAGGCAATATGGCACAGTTGATGCCTACATAGTTGAGTTTCAGAGACTCTCAGTCATGGTCACTGGAATCACGGAGAGGCAGTTGGTGATCCTTTTCAGTGAAGGATTGATGGAACCACTCAAGGGTTGGATTAAAGCTTTTGATCTACCCTCCCTATAGGAGGCAATGAAGAAAGCAAGAAACATGGAGTGGGCTGCTCCTAAGGCGAAGTTTCAATCCAAGCCATCATTTCACAAAGGGGATAAAGGGAAAAGACATCATCATAGACCTCCTTTAAGACCTCAGCATAAGGAGTTCAAACAGCATAATCCTCATGTCACAAGATTGGATCCTGAGACACTGAACGAACTCAGAAGAAAGGGGTTATGTTTCCGGTGTAGAGAAAAATGGTCTCAAGATCATGTTTGCCCAAAGGGAGTCAAATTTCATCAGATTGAGTACTATTCAGCGGGTGAAAGTAATTCTGATTTTTCAGACCAGCAGTCTGATTTTGAAGATAGTGAAGTGGAAAGAGCTCCAGAAGATTCCGAAGATGAAAAGGAAAGTGGAGGTATTTTGGCTCAACTTTCGAGCTTTCAAAGGAATGAATCCTTCAAAGTTCGAGGGATGATTAAGGGGCAGCGAATAGTTGCTTTGATTGACACCGGGGCAACACATAACTTCATTGATGAAGTTGTGGTGGAAAAGAAGGGGCTGCAAACATAAGAGTTTGAAGGCTTCAAGGTCATGGTTGTTGATGGGTTCCACATCTCATGCACCAAGAAGATCTCAAACATGACTATGCAATTGGGAAACTATAAAGTCAATGATGACTTCTATGTAGTCAGCATTGGAGATACAGATGTCGTTCTAGGCATTCAATGGCTGCGTTCACTTGGAGAGATCTCCTTAAATCTGCAAAGTATGGAGCTCAAGTTTCAATCCGATGGGAAGAGGGTAGTACTCAGAGGGATGTCCAATGGGGGTCCTCGGATTGTGTCATTCAAGAGAATGGCAAGGTTGATTCGTCATGATCAAGCTGAGTGGGCTGCAGAATGTATGATTCTTCCTGCTAGTCCGGTTGAAACTAAGAGAGACTATCCTCCTGATATTCAGTCTTTACTCACAAAGAAGAGCAAGGCATTTTCTGATTTACCTCCTGGACTACCACCTGAACGGGGTTCGGAGCATATCATAGAGTTCAAGGAAGGAGCTAAACCAGTTATTACAACTCCATATCGGTACCCGAAGAAGCAGAGGATGAGATTGAGAAAAACATTCAGGAACTCTTGGAGATGGGCTTCATTCATCCAAGCAAGAGCCCCTTCGCTTCAGCAGTGGTTCTTGTGAAGAAGAAGGATGGTACCATGCGCATGTGTGTGGACTATCATGCTTTGAATCAAAGCACCATCAAAAACTGATACCCCATTCCAAGGATAGATGAACTCATTGATGGGCTACATGGAGCCAAGTTCTTTTCAAAGATCGATTTGAGATCGGGCTACCACCAAATTAGGATGAGAGGATCTGATGTTGAGAAGACAGCTTTTAGATGTCACTATGGCCACTTCGAGTTTCTAGTCATACCATTTGGGTTGACTAATGCTCCTGCTACCTTCCAGTCTTGCATGAACAGAGTCTTTCAGAAGCAATTGAGGAGGTTTGTATTGATATTTTTTTATGACATCCTGATTTTCAGCAAGACATGGGAAGATCATCTCAAGCACTTGGAGGAAGTGCTTTGCATCCTAGAATCTGAGAGCTTGTTTGCCAAGGAATCCAAATGTGAATTTGGAATGAAGGAGCTACTTTACCTTGGTCACATAATCAATGCTGAGGGAGTGAAGGTTGACCCTGAAAAGATCAAGGTAGTTGTTGATTGGCCACCTCTTGAGAACTTGACTCAATTGAAAGGATTCTTGGGTCTTTGTGGATTTTACAGAAGATTTGTGAAAGGCTACTCACAAAATGCTGCTCCTCTTACTAACCTCATGAAAAAGGGGGCTTTTTGTTGGTCAGAAAAGGCTCAAACTACTTTTGATAAGTTTAAGAGGATCATGAGCTCTTGTCCGGTTTTGGCTATTCCGGATTTCCCCAAGCCTTTCGAGCTACAGTGTGTTGCATCCAGCGAGGGAGTTGGGGCTGTTTTGATGCAGAACAAACATCCCATAGTGTTTGAGAGTAGAAAGCTAAGAGGTGTTGAAAGAACCTACTCCATTTATGACAAGGAAATGCTTGCCATTATGCATGCATTAGCTAAGTTCAGACAGTATTTGGTGGGAAACAAGTTTGTGGTCAAGACTGACCATAATAGTCTCAAGCACTTCATGCATCAGAAGGATCTGAACGAGAGGCAACAAAAGTGGGTGAGTAAGCTTCAAGCTTACGATTTTGACATCGAGTATGTTAAGGGAAGAAACAATATTGTGGTTGATGCTCTATCTAGGAGACCCCATTTGAGCTCATTGTGTGAGCTTACTACTGATTGGAAGGACATGTTGCTTGCTGATTATGCCAAAAATCAGTTTGCAACCAGCATTATTGAGGGTACTTTTCACGACGAAAGGTACAAGGTGATTGAAGGGCTGATCCACTACAAGGGTAGAATCTTTTTGGTGGCTGAATCTAAGCTCAAAAAGAAGATTTTGTTGACATTTCATGACATTCTGCTTGTTGGTCATCAAGGGTTCTTCAAGACATATAGGCAGATCTGGGAAAGATTTTCTTGGAAGGGGCTGAAAAGGGAAGTTCAACGCTACATTCAGGAGTGTCCCACTTGTCAAATGAACAAGAATGAGCATACTCTACCTGCTGGTCTACTGCAACCTCTTCCTATTCCCAATCAAAAATGGGAGAGCATATCAATGGACTTCATTACGGGGTTGCCCAAGGTCCAAGGGAGGGACTGTATCTATGTTGTAGTGGATAGACTGACAAAATTTGCTCACTTCTTCACCATTACCAGCTCTTTTTCAGCAGCTCAAGTTGCAAATCTATTTTTTCATGAGGTGTTTAAGTTACATGGGTTGCCAAAAAACATTGTGAGTGATAGGGACAGCAAGTTCCTAAGCACTTTTTGGCCAGAGGTCTTTAGAATGAGTGGTATAGTGCTTACTCCAAGCACTAGTTATCATCCTCAAACCGACGGACAAACAGAGATAGTGAACAAGTGGTTGGAAGGCTACTTGAGGAACTATGTTTCAGAACAGCAAAGAACATGGGTGAAGTGGCTTCACATGGGCGAGTATTGCTATAATTCATCTTTTCACATGTCAATAAGGATGTCACCTTTCATGGCTCTTTATGGTTATGAGGCTCCCAGCTTTGCTGATTTGGTGTTTGGTGATAGCAAAGCCCCTCAAGCCAAGGATTTATTGCAGCAGAGTCAAGATATCATGAAATCATTGAGGAATAATCTTCAAACTGGACAGAATCAGCAGAAAATGTATGCTGATCAGCGGCGTGTTGAGCGCTCTTTTGAGGTTGGAAATATGGTTTATCTCCGATTACAACCTTACAGACAGTCTACTCTCAAGAAGAGTGGAGCTGAGAAGCTCAAACCTCGTTTCTATGGGCCATTCAAGGTCATCAGAAAGGTGGGAGCAGTAGCATATGAGTTGGAGCTACCTTCAAGTAGCAAAGTGCACAATGTCTTTCACGTGTCTCGCCTCAAGAAGGCATTAGGACACAATTTTGTTGCTTCATCACAGTTGCCACCTTTGGATGAAGAAGGACAGTTGGTTTTAATTCCAAAGGAGATTCTTCATTCCAGAGAACGTTCTTTGAGGAAAAGAACAATCAGAGAATACTTGGTGAAGTGGAAAAATTTGCGTATGGAGGATGCAACTTGGGAGAATGATGAGATCTTGCAACATCCAGGTTTGCGATTGCTTGAGGACAAGCAATCTTGGGGGGGGCGGACTGTAATGTCCCCTTCTCGAGCATGATCTTTCCATTTGACCGTTGGCCTATTCCGGAGACCCGTAGGCTACTCGGAAGGTAGAATTAGGGTTTCATGTTTTGAAGGATGCTCTTGCTCGAGGTTGGTTGATTTAATGGCGGATTCTTTCTGGGTTTTCAGAGAGCTTCGCAGTGATATGTTTTTCTTGGCATTCTGAGCATCTTCAGGAATTTACTATTTTTAGTAAATTCTATTTCTAGCAGTGGTCCTGTTGGTTTCAGCACGATTGGCTTCTTACTTCAGACTGATCAGTTGGCTTACTCATTTTTGGCTTCGGGGTACAATTGGAGAGATAAGTTGGAATTATTTTAATTAAGTCATGTTTTAATGTTATATTTTAACATTGACCCCCCTTGGCCTAGCTACTTCACTTGAAGTTGTTTTAAAAGATGTTCTTTATGGGTGGGCGCTTCATTGAAAGAAATTAATTATATTTCTTATAAAGAAAAGTTTAATCAAAGCATAAATGGACGCCAACTTCAAGGAGGAAATAAAGTGTTAATTAAAAGTCAAAGTTTTGCTTGGAAAAGTGGGACGCCATCTATTAGAGGATTAGGGTTTGGTTCGAAAAAGAAGATTAGGGTTTCGTGAAGGGTCAACTGGAAATTATAAAAGGAAACCATTGGTTCTCATTTGGATCATCTTTCGTCTACAGGAATGTTATGCTGCCGGATTGGCTTTGGGATTGCTTCGAGGAATGTAAGCCTCCTAGCTTGGCATTGCTTCTCGCTTGAAAGATAGCGACTAGTGGTGAGATAGTGTAGTTTGAGTGATTTATTGTGAGATTTCTGCATTGTAGTTTTGTGTGGCTTTGTAATTCAGTTCTATGCATATTAGTGAGATTCTGGAATTGCTTTTCCTTTACAGCAGATTGTAGTTTTCATTCATAAATCAAAAATACCAAAAAGAATCATTCTAGGTACTGCATATTTCACTTTGTCTAGGAAGGGCGAACCTATTTGCTAAGTTATAGATTTTTTAATAAAGGATTGGATTTTTAAAGTGAAATCGACCCTCTTGCTGGGCTGTACCATTTATACCTTCTTGGGATTCGTGCAAAAAAAAATGTCAGCATTTTAAGTCTGTTTACTATTGTCATCTTGGGCGCCTTCATACTAGGAGTATTTTGCATCAGAGATCATGCCATTTGAGTGAGAAATGAGTGAGTTATGAGCTATTCATTGAGTGTCTGTGTTGCTGGTTATACATTTTAAAGTGCAGGTCTGTCTAAATCAGAATCAGCAATTTGGTCTTTGAGTGAAGTTTTGGTCTTGGCATTGTTGCTAAGCAAAGGAGAAGTCTTTTATATGATGCAATATTAATTTATTATAATCCTATGCTTTGGCAGGCAATCTCTTCATATTGTAAGCTGACAGTAGTACTGACAGCAGTTCTTTAATCTTGCTTTATCATGATTTGTAATGCTCATCTTTACATTCTGTAATCGCAATTGTATTTCCTTTATCTCTGCCATATGGTCGCCTCATTTCCGTATTGGATTGAGTAGCACATACTTGGTGTTGAGTTTGCTTTCAGCATATTAGATGATAGGGATCCTCTGACCACATGCCCGTCGTTCGCCAAAGCATTTCTTGGTTAGAGTTCTTGTATCAGCATTTCCGTTAAGATCCTCTGACCATATGCTGGCCATCCTTGGCGCCATTCTTGGTTAGAGTTCCTTTCAGCTCTATTTCAGCTTTCAGATCCTCTGACCAATGCTCACACCTTGCCCACATCGGGATCCTTGTGTACATTCTGATTAGAGTTGCTTCAGCATCGTTTTGGTTTAGAGCTAACCCTAACGATTGTGTATTGCTCTGATTATTGTAATTGAAAATTTGAAAAAAAATGGCTCGGAATATTTTAGTTTGGAAATCTTCAGTTGCATCAATGTAAAGCAACAAAATCACGAGGAAGCATTCTTCAAATCCATTTGGTATCCTACAGTTTCTTTGGGTCTATCCAAGATCAATCAAGACTTAGTTGTGATTGCTTGAGGACAAGCAATCTTGGGGAAGGAGAACTGTAATGTCCCCTTTTGGTGCTTAGTCGATTCGTGCACATTTAGCCAGTTTTCAAGTCTTATGAAGGCTAACTGGCTAATCTGGGAGAGTTCCACTTCCAACATTCTTGGATTGCTCAATTTAGGGTTTTCTTGGCATCCCATGGTGGTGTGGAGTTCAATTGGCTTTCAAGTTTGTGGTGACACTCTTTGTAGTGTTTTGTCCCTGTTAGGTTATTCTACACAATTCTTGGAGAACACTACTATTTTTTTAACTACTTGTTTTGGCACCTAGCATCATTCTTCAACATCAACTTCTTAGTGTGATCAATTTAAGCTTTTGATGCCTTCGTGATGCTCTCTGCAAAATGGATTGGATTATTTAAATTATTACACTAAACTTATAAAGTTAATGTTTTTTTTTTTTGGCAAAAAGCATTAAGCCGGCTATTTATATTATATAATAGAAAAGATTACAACATAACATGGCTATAGCTGATCCAGGATTTACATTTCCACCCTAACTAGATACCACTAACGTGATATGACACTACCTAAATATGTTGTAGATACAAAATTTCAACTTCTTAAATGACAAAAACAATTGACTTTTCCTATTTTGTATGATAGCACTTTGAAATATTCAAGATTAACATTCAAGAGCACAAAAATATTAAGCAAATTATTAATGTTTTTCAAGACTTTCCTAATGAGAAGCTTCCTTCATTCCCTTCCTTCTGCATAATTTGATTCATTGGTGGAGTTGTCTTTGAATTTGTTGTTATATTCATATCTGGGAGGATCGGTTAAGGAAGGTGCCTGACTTGTCGAGCATTTTCAACCATTGGTGATGCTTGCGACTTAGCTGATTCCAACTCTCTCTGTTGTGGCAGCATTGGAGGTCTAACAATAGCTATTGAAAGTTTTATTGATTTGGCTGAGATGATAATACCTTTATGATCCCTTATTACAACCCTTGCCCCTAAAATTCCTTGGTTTCCACGTGATGCAACATCAAAATTTAACTTAAAATATCCTTTTGGAGGTGGAATCTAGGCTATTTTGTTTTTGTCTAATTTTGTTATTAGCTTATGGTACAAACTTCCTTTGAAAGGAAGTACAATATTAGTCTACTTCTGCATTAATTTTGAATCCCAATCTATGAATAGTGAACCAATGTTTTTTACCTTCTGAAAATATGCATTTGTTATCTCTATAATTGAAGAATTTATAAAGTTAATGTTATGATATTTACTTTAGTGTTTTAATTTAATAAAGTTATGGTATGTCCCCTCAAGTGGACACCTAGGAGAAAAGGGGACTTAGACATAAAGTTATTTTTAAAAAGTAAAAAGTGCTCTTCAAGAAAAAGCAAAAAAATGTTTTTTCCAGAAAAGCAAAAAATTGTTTTTTTTTTTGAAAAAGCAACAAACATACAAAGAACATTTTTTTGAAAAAACAACGAAAAAGCTATAAAAGAAGGTTTGGGGCTCTTATTAGCATTATTGAAGTTTGCACACATAACAAGATGTCAGAGTGAACATTGATTTCTTCCAAGAGTTGATTGAGGACGAAAACCCTCATCAATATTCACTAGTTTTGATGGTGCAAGATCCATCCTATTCGATTGGGTGTTTACATTCAAGAAACACATTGGGTTTTAATAGAGTTCATAGAGTTGTATCAGACCTATAGCTATTCTTTAATCATTATTAGACCCTTATAATCCATTCTTGAGGGGTGGTCTACATTGGCCAATCAAGTTGCCTAGAGTGAGCTAGAAACGTTGTTCTAAGTCTACATTGGCCATTGGGTGCATTTGGGAGTGGATTATTGAAGTTTTTTGAGGCATTATCTCGTTGTCTAAACTGTTGCAACGAAGTTTCAGACTTGTACCAGTCATTTATTTGCTATTTCCTTGAGGTATATTTGTTATTTCAATGATGGATGGTTAGTGCTTTGAAATTGTGTTACATGTGGGGATGTTATATCAATTCCTTTCATAGCAATATTTGTAACAGCAGATGCATATCTTGAATTGGGAAGTTTTGAATGAACTTACATTATAACACTGAGTGGTAGTACCATCAGTGAACTACTCTTGATATTTTGTCATTACTCACCCCACTACATAAGTGGCTCTTGTTACTCACCCCACTGAATAAGTGGTTCTTTGGTACTCACTCACCACTGAAAAGTGGAAGAGTTGCTTAGTTTCTTTGTATTCACTCACCACTGGAAAGTGGAAGAGTTGGTTTTACATTTCCTCTTTTGTATAAGTTGTCCCACTAAAAACTGGAAGTGCTAAGCTAACCCCACTAGATAAGCGGATATTATTTCCAGTTGCTTTATTTCAAGTATAATTTTAATCCCATACACTATAAGCTCTCACCTCGCCCACACTGGGAACTTGGTGATCAGAAAGTGGAAAGGAAGTTGCTTGGCATTTCATTTTGTTTTGAGTTAACAAGTTTCAAAAAAAAAAGGGTGCATTTTACATCATCTATGTGACATTAATCAATATATCCACTCCCCGTCCATGATCAGGCCTATATCCATGGCATGTACATCAACCCAGTATGATTTCACCCAATTAATCTTTTTATCACCTGTTGGCATAACAACTAACACCTCTGGAGTAAAAGTTGTTATGAACAGCCTATGCACACTACGCAATGAGTGCTCTTCAAATTAGGAGGGGAAGCTCCCTCGTTGTGCTTTGACAAAAATATTTGCAAAGGAAAATAAGCTAAACTATGTCCTGTCTTTTTGTTTCAGCTGTAGAGGTACAAGGCTTTCTTGAAAGAACTATACGTTGCAGCTGAGTATTTTCTGGTTTTGCAGATCCACTAACTACAACTAAACTTAATTACTTAAATTCTATCCAATCTCCTCAGGAAAACAAAGCATGAGGAAACGGAGCAAGGTTTGACTATCTGACGATAAACGAATTCAGATTCTCTACTTGAAGGCAAGGTGGCGCGACTATTATCTCAACCTGAATAAGTTTATTGGGCACAAAACAGATTTAAGAATTTACCATGACAATCTTATGAAACCCTATGTGGCATAACACTTGATCATAATAGTAAAAACTCACAAAACAGATTTATCATCACAATCTCACGAAACCCTATGTGGCATAACACTTGATCAAAATGATAAAGTTGCACAAAACAGATTTATCTAAACTATGGAAAGAATCCACCATTACAATTGCATGAAACCCTATGTGGCATAACAATTAATCATAATAGTGAAGATGCATGAACAAATACCAAAAGAGCAATATTGAGGGCAAGGTAGGCGCAGCATATATTTCTCTCTCAAGCAAAAGTTATTTACAAATGAGCAAAAGCTCTTATTTATATACATCAAGGTGTAGGGAACCCTAAAATCACCTTGAGTCATCTACAGTCTTGCAATGCATGCAAGATTTGCTGCCAAACCCTAATGAAGTAAACTATACAGTTAATTGGAAAACTACCATCAGTTAACCGAAACATCTAATCTAAAAATAGACAATTGTGCAAGCATGCACGTCCTTATTGAAAGCGAGTTAACTGGAAGACTATCATCAGTTAACGAAAAACCCTAAAAGAAACTCCAAGTGTGTAAATCTGATCTCAGAATAGATATGCATGAGGTGAGACAGCCAGTTAACTTGAAAGGGTAACACCAAGTTAACTTCTGTGTATAATGTCTATCCTGAGAGGTGAGAACTGAAGTCTACTAGTCGTGATCTCGAGCAATCAATCCCTCAACGAGATTGTTAACTGTATCACTATCTGGAGCTATGAGACTCTGTCAAAGAATGCCATGTTGGTGCAGCATATCCTCACCAGCTGTGATCTGGGACTGAAGTTCGCCCCTACTCCTTGTTGCCTCATCGAACAATGCTGACATGACCGTAAGCTGAGTAATCTTACAGCCAACTATCTCCCCATTGAAAATGGTATGAATGAGTGCCTGAAGCTCTGACTAAACATCGGTAAGCTCAATATAGGCACCACCCTCAATCTGATAACGGCACGGTAAGCGAGAGGCTAAAGTTCTCACAGACCAGAGTGCACTAGTGATGTGCTCTCTACTCTCAGCCAACTCTGATGCCAAAGTGTCCTCTATCTTTACCTTGAAAACCAACTGTGTTTTCCAAGAGTAGATAGCTTCTCTGTCCTCTGCATCTATGACTGTATCATAAGCCACACTCAGGTGAGCAATCATAATCTCATCCCTGGGTTTATTAATAGCCATATCTCGCTCCTCATCCTGGAGACGAATACGGAGCTCTCGTGCATTGTACCGCAACTGATATAACTCTCTGAGCATAGTACGGCCTCTAGCAACGAACTCCTCCCACTCATCCAAACGCTTGCCATATGAAACTAAATGATTAAGTTGACTCTTCTCTGCTGGAGGCTCAAGCATCGGCGGGAGTGTAGTGATGACCTCTGGTCTATGTACAAGGCTAGAAATATACTGACGAAGCTGTCTGATTTCAGCCTTGAGGGCTGCCTTATCTTCTCCATCCTTCAGTATTCTATCCCTGGCACTGTCTGTAGCAACCTGTAGTAGATCAACCTGAGTCTGACGTGTGCTACAACCAAGGTTAACTGTGATAACCTCGAAATCCTGAGATTCTAATTCAGCCAAGTTCTTCCCCTGTGGAGGTACAGCAGTCTCGATGACGATCTCCATGTCAGTGTTCCTCTTTATGTGGACCATGTTCTTGATCCTCTTGTCTGGCGCATCCTGATAAACCTCATCAAAATCGGAATGATTGAGAACATAGGATGGCTGCCTCCTCTTCCTTCCTAGCTGAGCTTCGATCCAAGATTGATCTCGGCTAATACTACCAGAAGGGTCGGTACTAGCGATAGGAGGTACTGAAGAGAGTGAGTGTGTAGAAGAACCACTGCGAGGTGGAGAGTCTAAATCCAATTCAATGTGAATTGGGACTTGTGACTGCTCTGGAACTGGTGTAGGAACTTGAGGCTGAACCTCAGGCACTGGCGGACTTTGAACTGGTCTCTGAACTGGCTCTGTGACCGGGTGTCTGTCAGGCTCCGTGTGTGTAACAGTGGCAAGCACCTTGCCCTTTGAATTGTTTGGTGCTTGACCTTTCTTAGGAGGGTTACTCCTTTTCTTTTGTTTAGGTTTTGACGAGGAAGGTAGCGAAGGATTCACCACTACTGGCGGCTCTGCTCTGGGCACACTTATCCTCCTTGTCTTCTTGCTGTCGAGGTAAAGTATGTTGTTCTGAATAACTCTACTTGACCTCTCCTTGACCGTTGCGTATTCCTTGGTGTACCAATCAACTACTGGCAACGGTTGTGTATCAACCTGCTCTCTGAAAAACTGAGGAAGAACCTCTCCCTCATCATCTGATAAACCTCCCACATCTTTTGACAAGGAAACAGAAATCTGTGAGAGAGAAAAGCAATCGTAACTGCGTCTGCGAACCTCGAAGTCATCTGCGCAATTTTCCCAATAATCCTCCATAGAAGGCTCGTGATATATACCTCCAGCAAGGCGAGTTGTATAATGACCTGAAAGGTCATAGGCACGTGCTTCAACAAGATACTTAAGATGATATTTCTCAAGCTCTTGCCCTGCAATCTTAGCATCAATTGCCGACTTGCACCAATACATTCCAAACTGAAAAGGAAAGTTAATAGATGGTCTGTGCCTGCGGCGTAGAAGACGATGAACATCATGCATCTATCTTAGGAACTCCTGAAAAACTGTCTTATCCGAAGGATAACGTGGAAGCATAGCTGGATTTCCTGTGAATTCGTACACTCGGATGTAGGTGTATGTCGGGAACTGAATAAACCAATCTGCCCATCCATCCATCGCTGCCCTAGCAACTACCGAGATACGAATGTGCAACTCTCGGTCCAAATTTCTCACTGTATAAGTCAGGAAAGCCTCATGAACACGCTTGAAATGACATTCAGCTCTGGTGAACTCAAGCTGATCATAATATTGGTAGACTTTCTAAACACTGAGAATGCCCACGGTGTTTAGTCCTCGGAACTGACCCTGATAAGCAATCAAGTACACGAGATACGAACACATATTAAAAACTCATGAGCAACCATGAAACCGATGATTTTCCTGTGGAGAATATCGCTGATGAAGGATGCCCAGTCATAATGTTCCTACCCAGAAATGATGCGACCAATAATGTAATACATCCAAGGCTGGAAAACATTCGCATGTGCTTGACCTGAGACACAATTCAAGAGTGTGATTAGAATCACGTACTCATCCTTGTATTCACCACGACCCACATTGTTTGGCAATCTGTTCTTTGCTTGTTTTAACCATCTTTCTGCCATCTTCTTCTGACACTTGTCCACATCAGCATCAAATGCCTGCTCACACTGCTCCATGGAAATAACCAAACTGTTTGAATGTTGTGGAATGCCAAAACTCCTTTCAATGTCCAAAGGTTTGAGACTGCAAATGACCCATCCGTCAACTGACACTATCTCATGAGTAGTAGAATTATAATGCTTAATACAAAACATTACGAATTCAACACAATGAACGGAGATAGGTATGGAAGCGGCCTCTAACAAGCCAGACTGCTCAATATTCTGAATAATCGAACTTCTGATCTTGATAGGATCTAAAACTGCTTCTAGCAACACTTTGTGAAGATCTGTCTCAACCAACCTAAGGAAATCATGAGTAAGGACGGTTTTGGTCCTGTATTCGAGCTGAGTGAACTTCATTTTGGAAAACTCGCCTGTTGACTGTGAACTTGACTATGTTCTAACAAGATTTCTGGAAGCTAAAAATAGCCTGTGAGAGTTAAAAATAGCCTTTCGAAGAATTATTTTCAGCAAAAAATCCGAGATATGGGTTTTGTCCAGAAAAGGATTCTAAGACAACCCAGAACGTCAGATTTGCGAAAATTCAACTTCTACTCGATCGTACAAAGATTTTTCACTTGAGAAAATTAGTAACTCAAGAACGAATGTTCTGAAGTTAAAAATTCGTGAAAAATCAAACGCACAATTTTAACTCGAGGAAATTATATGAGAATGATCCAGATGCTTGTACTTGTAGAATTCGCCAATTTCAAGAACATGCAAATTGTATTTTGAGAGAAATCTGAGATTGAAGGATGAAAAAGACGTTTTTATGTTGTTCTTCCTCTGTGAAAATAGCCCTAGATTTCTTCAAATTGCTGACAATTGTGAACTTTAATCCTGCAAAAAGATTTGTTAGGTAAAATTGCCTTAGAAAATTGATGTGAAATTCGCCTTGGATTTGAAAGAATTCGTCTTTGAACTTCTGAAGGATTTGTGAATTTATATTGAATGAACACGCCTTGGATATTAAAATATGCCTTTTGTTTGAAGGATTGCGAATTGCTTTAAGCCTTTCTTCTTTAAGATTTTCACCTTTTGAAACTCAGAGAATTTGCGAATTCCTTTGGAAGTACACCTTTGTCTTTTGAGAAACCACGAATTTATTTTTAAGAAATATGAATTTCCCTTGACAAAATTCGCCTTTGAGAATTACGATTTTGCCTTTTTAGAAAATACGAATTACAATGAAACTTGATAATTCGCCTTTGAACCTTTGAAGGATTGCAAATTGATATTGAATGAATACGCCTTTGAGAATTGAGGAATTTGCGAATTGTCTTGAAGTTATGAATTGCTTTGAAGATGCACGCCTTTATTCCTTCTTGAAGAAATACGAATTACTTTGAAGTTTGCTTTGAAAATTAATAAAATTCAATTTCCCTTTGAAGATATGAATTTTCTTTGAAAAACACAAATTTCTCTTGAGATTGAATTTTCTCTTGAGAAATACGAATTTCTTTTGAAAGCTCTGTGAACAATGAATGAAGGCGTCATACTTTAAATAAGAAGAAATTCGCACCAATTGGTAACTGCAAGAATTCAAAACCCTGACAAGAATAGAAGACCTCTAATTGGTTGCCTTTTAGTTGAACGGCCACTGACTGGAAGTTTGGACTTAAATAAATAATAAAATATTTATTATCATGCAATTAGCAAAGGCGCCAAAAATAGAAAATCACCATTTTTAATGCTAAAATTGCAAAATAAATATTTAATATTTTGAACTTCAGTTGACAATTCGAATGAAGCTTCAGGATTCACCGTTAGACTTCACCAATTCCGAAAAGTCATCTCTTGAGCTCATAGGCGTCCAATTGCTCAAGATACTTCACTTTTTATTAACTTCCTATTTTATCGCTGACAGCAAAGTGACAACTGGCCAACTTCAACACTGATTTCCGGGTGACTGAGAGATGCCGAGACTGAACTGAGATATTCATCGGAAAGCCAACTGAACAAGGAAGAAATGTCTGCTGGGAGACACTGCTGCAAAATCCATCATTTAACACCCTGAAAAATTAGGCGCCTTTGATTAAATTGCTTTACGGGTTCCAGACTTGGCCATTTTCCTAAACTGCCATCTGACACTTCAAACGGCTGCTGACGGCGAACGGTGAACCCTGCTGACAAGAAACAAAGCTCACTGCATGCCTGGAGACATTCTGCATCCAACGGATATACACATGACCTCTGAAAAGTTCATTAAGGGCCTCAAAAGTAAAAGCGCCCCTGGCTCTTAGTTGCACTAATGTCAATTTGACGAAAATTGAACTTTCATCCAAGTACCCTACTTCAACCTCTGATATCTGGAGCTAGGATGATCCGATTCGAGCCACGTTTGTTTTAATGGATAGCCAGGAGGGCCCACAAGAAAAGTCTCTAGAGATAACGAAGCAAGAAAACTGCTTCTAAGACCTCAAAAACTCCAGTGCGTATTTTATTTAAAATATCCGCTCCAGACTTGGCCATTTTCCGGATGTCTTTACTTTTCAGCATCTCGCCAAAGACCTCGCACGTACGAGCATTTTCCAAATCTCGAAGGCTGACGGCTAGGCTCATTGGATAGATAAAATGATTACGCTCAAAAGCCGTGAAGACTTTGAATGCAAATGACCTCATCTGACAGGCCTAAAGGCTAGGCGCCTCTGGACTATAGAAATACACTGCAAAACCTTTTGTTGGTCCGCCCGTGAAATTACGTGCTTGGTAGAACCTCCGCCACAATCACCTGGAACGTCGAATTGACAAGCAGGATGATGCATTGTGGAGCTAGGCTAGAGTAGTACTGATGTCAGGAAGACCTCACCTACAAATTTTGGCATCTTAAGGCTCATTTAAACCAGCACCCCTGAGCTATACTTGCACTGGGAATGCGACGGAGAAGCTGTGAAATGTGAAATGTTCATTATAAGGCCATCTTCAGACGACTGCGTTTGATATTTCGTTGGATAAGCAGACTAGTTGTGAACAGATTGACTGCATGAGCTACCAAAAATGCCAAGATTTACCCCTTCTTTAAGATGGGCGCCCTCAGGCTAGAGGCGCGCTTTTCACTGAAAAAGGACAATTTCTCATATCTGGAACTTTGGGAATTTCAACTTCTGTCGCTATTTTCCAGAGCTATAGGTCTCGGAAAGCTTCGCTAGATAGCTCGTCGGATAGCTAGGCCAATTCTAAATAATTTGACTGGATTCTTGAACACTTTAAACAAGATCTTGACGTTCAAAAAGCTGGGCGCCCCTGGGCTATAGTTGCACTTTCTGCTTTTTCCCTGAGAAATCTTCATATGTTAACCATTGAAAACTCCGTCTCGATCACTGGAATGACTGTGTGCAACGTGAAATGCCATTGTGAGACGCTCCTCTGTCATGAAAAGCTCCATTTTGAGTCTCTGCTTCAGGCTTTGATCAATAAAACTGACTTTGACTGACAAAATATTGACAAAAACTCCATGCTTGATATTGCCCAAAAACTATGTTTTACATCATTTTAGCAAGATTTAAACTATTTTATGCAAAATGCCTTGATGAAGCAAAAATTTTGATTTGGGTACAACATAACCCATGGCACATCTTATCATTCTTTGTCTTTTCAAAAGACCTACAATGTTCCATTTCACCCAATAGCTCTCATGAGGGGGCATCACTTCCATCATCATCCTTGAGCAACCAAAGCAACCTGTCACCGAAGTTCCAACCCATCCTTTTTTTTCTCTTTGACACAATGTCACTTAGTCACGACATTGTATCAAAGAGAAGCAAAATGTAGACACCTAAATATTTCCCTACTATACCCTTATCCTAATCAACTAAATAACTACATCACCTAGCTAAATCCCCTTCACTTTATGTCCACCCACCTAATTATTTAACTAATCTCTTTTCCATCTCATCTCACATAAATAATTTTTTTATTATTTACACCTATTTTCCATCTCACACATGGCTAAAAAAATGAAATAATATTATTATTTAATTATAGCTATATTCTTTCCACAAATCCCAAGAATAAAGGATACCTAAGAACACTTGTCCCCCACATCTGTCACAGTTCCAATATTCTCTCCATGAACTTCCAAGAATAGAAGGGTCCTAATTACACTTGTCTCTTATATCCCTCATTGTTGCAACTACTTACTAAATTTGGTAAATGCATCTTAGCCTTTCACATTCCAACAACCTCTATCATAACCCTCCATTCTCTCCTCAATCCTAAAAAAATCCTCTCATTCATCCTTCACCATTGATCTCTCCATCACATCTCCATAGTCCATTGCCTCTCCCAAAATAATTTTATAGATTGAGACACACTCTCATACATTTCATCATCACATTTTGAGCAAGTCCATATTGTCAAAATAGTATCCTTTGTGCAAGAGCATCCACATTCCAACCAGTATTGGAGCAAATCAAATTCACAATAAGGTTTTATAGTAACATTGTTTTGAATACTTGTTTTGTTGCATTGATTTGAACTTCAATTTGAGTTGTATATGAGGTTTGTAATAGTTTAGAATAGGAATATCTTATTTTTCATTTGTTTTGTAGTCCAATGATTAGGTTAAGAAATTCCATCTAATTCATTGTTTAATTGTGTTGCATATTGAGCCATTGGGCTTGATGAAGCATTTTCAAGTTTATGTACATCGTTACATAGTGTATAGAATGTGCACCATGTTTACCAATCAAATTTTATCAAAGCAATCTTCTTTGTGCTAACACCTTGTTGTAGATAGTTGCACTCCAATTTTGTTTCTTAAGTGTAGGTTGTATTGTTGAATGCACTTATGGAGAAAGTGTGAAATTTTTCCAATGTTGGCTATTGGAATGGTAACATTTATTTAGAGAGTATTTGAAGTATTTTCATAGTCTTGAGGCTTTCCTAAGAGGAGTAGAACAAATTGTGAAGATTTTAGGCCATTGAATGACGTAAGAATAATACTCATGGTGAGTAGAAATCCAAAGTAATCTACCAGTTCATAACATTCTAAGTTGCCTATGTTTGGCAATGTTTTACTTTCTTTTTCATTGTGTTGTTATAATGGTGATTTGTGCTTGTACTTAAGATGGGACAGCCATGTTGAGAGTGTATTACTTACACTTTGATTGGTTCAAATTCTTGTTTTTGCTATTGCAAGTTTGTGTAAAAACCTTATGCTAAGAGGTCAACATTTGTTAAAAATCCAAGTTGACAATGTTTATACTTGTTAATACAATGTTGTAAGACCTTGTGTGGAGAGGGTAGTGTGGTTGCATTGATGTTGGCACAATTTATAGGACCCCCGAGCTTAGGGAATGTTGTATTTCTTTTGATGTTACAACTTTGACTAGATGGACATGTTGGGAAACATTTGTAATTCCCTAAGTTGAGAGGGCAAGTGAATTCTTATGAGAGGCAATTAGTAGTCATGTTTTATTTTCCAAGCTATAAAATTTTAAAATTCACTTTGAGAGGAAAAAGGAAATATAAAATTTCAATTATTCAAAACTAAGTATATAAAAATGAGTCAAAAAAGAGAAATTCATTCTATATATTTTTATCAAACCCCAACATGTGAAGATTGTACTTGTTCATCTATTCTACCCTAGGACTGTAATAACCCAACTATTATACCCAAAATGCCACTAATTTTTTTCATTTATTTGTTTTACTTAAGTTGTTAAGTTTTCATTCATTTGTATACTCAAGTACTTCTATCTGTACGAGATAGGCATTTCTCCAATACGGGACAAGCATCCAACCATATAGGTTAGGCATCTATCCATGAAGGAAAAGTGCTCATCTATTCATCTGAGATGGATATATATCCAAATGAGATAGGCATCTATTCATAATTGATAGGTTTATTCTTTGGCCAAAGTCTTAGACTCATCAAGACCACCCAAGTTTTAAGTCACTCTTTGAAAACTACACTCCCCTATTAGGAGTTCACCAAGGTCGCCCTTCAAAAGTATATTTTTAAATATATTCATAAAAATAAAGGCTTGAATCTCATCTCAAAATTTGACCTAAAGCCTCAAGGAATCAAGCAGTCCATCCAAGATTCTTCGGAATATACCATGAGTACATTTTATCTTGTAATTTATATTAGAGATTTCACCCTCAGTTTTAGTTCAATGATTTTCTTGAATGATTAACCCAATCTTAAAGTTTAAGTTGATATGATCTTACTGGAGTATTCCCCAACCCTGTACTTAAACACCTACATATTAGGAACCTCCTTCGTTCACTAGACTACCTACATGCATCGCTTCCAAACGGGATCAAAGTATAATATATGTATTTTTGTTCTCTAAGCTATGTTTGATGGGAATTGTTTATCTAGGTATGTATCCCTTTCTATGGCCCTTTTTCTCCATACAATATCTCCGCAACTACTACCCACAAAGGAAGCATTTAAATTTGAAGTAATTGGTCATCATGGCCAATACTTGTTTACTAATTTTTACTTGATTTTCTAATTCTAATCAAATAAAATAACAACACTCTTTGAAAAAAAGAACAATGTTTTATTTTGATGGTTTTTAAGATGATGATTTTGTTTACCCAATTGAAAACTCAAAAAAAAAGCCCCTTAAAAAAAAATATGAAGATCTTATGAAACTAATTGATAGTTTTATCAGTTTAATCTAACATCATTTTAGTTCATTTGAATTATCTTTATAATTTGCGATCCAAGGAAGATTACCCGTTCCTTGGATATTAATCATCATGGTGTCCCTTATTTCTCCCCGGCGATTTATAGGAACGATGCCACAAATGCCGTTGTTGCAGCTGTATTAGGCTATAAGTGCAGTAGGTCAAAGCGCGACAGCATTACCCGTAAACGTGACCTAGAGGCACCATTGATACCGAATGCTGCTAATTTTGTTTCAAATCTTGTTTAGGTTGTCTATCTAAGCTAGAAAATGAAATAATCTCAAACAAAACTTGTTTTAAGCTACTCTTAAGACTATTTGTTATAATTGGAAAAACAATATTGAAACTATAAACTTGTATAAAATTTTACACTATCAACTAAAAGATCATTTTCTAGAAAACTACTATAAATTGCATTTTAAATGTAAACACATTCAAGTACTATCATTGATATAATTTATAAATTCATGTAAGTTACACAATAACCTTTACAAAATAAAATTTCTGAATAAAATAGCATATAATATTTCAATGTTTTAAGCTAAAGTTATTGAACTAATAAAAATAGGTCAAGGTGATAATGTACTTGCTTAGTGAAAGTAACTTTTAAGCCAATTTATCTAATCTAAAATTGTGTCGCCTAAAGAAATACAATTTAAGAAAACCAAAAAAATAAATGTACTAATATCAAATTGAAGTTGCATTATATAAGGAATAAGTACCATTCATAAATAAAGTACATTCTCTACCTATAAACATATTTACAACTAATCGAGACATTACTCTTCAAAGCCAAGTTTAAGGATTAGGGTAATAATAATTTTCAATCTACCTTCTAGCCACTCAATGATCATTAAGAATTTAAATTTTCAACAAATCTCAAGGAGTCTACATACACTAGAAAGGTTTATTGCTATCATGGCATTAAGACTTTTCTCATAACAATCTTTCTATCCTAAAGTTACACTGAAATTCAACATCTCTAATCCTCAATTTAACATATTAACTTGGTAACAAGAATCATAATGATAGGTGCAATGGAAATAATAATGACCAATGATGAATTATTGTAATCATTCCAACAAACATTGGTAGAAATAATCTTTATGGCTATACTTCTTCTAACTCATAATTTTTTGGACATCCCCTAAAATCCTCAAATCTTTGAGAATATTTTTGAAACTTTGTGGAACATAGGAAATAAGTTAATAAATTCTCTAATGTTTGCACCATAGGGTTTTGAATATAATATTGAAAATGAAAATGTTCTTTGCAAAGGTTTCTTATATTTTGCATAAAGGTGCACAAATTTTCATAGCTATATTTTCTATTGCAACTTTTTTTTTAGACTATAGGAATCGGGTAGCCCCCCTATAAACTGCAGTGTGCCTAGTAAAAAATGTTAAATTTTAATGAACAGATTTGAATGCACAGAAATTAATTCAAATAACACAATACACAGCAGATACCCTGGGAAAACCCTCCTCTTGAGGGAGGAAAAAACACAGCAACAATCTCCTTTACAAAGGCCGATATGATGGCCAACAAGAGACACTGTGAACTGATGTATAAACACAGCAACAAGACTCAAACTTATACAATTCTTCAACCTGCTCCTCTATATAATTCGCTCTATGATTGTGACGACTTATGATGTAATAATGAATTGCTAAACAAGGAGACAAGAATGGATATATATACATTATCAAGAGGACATAACCCTTCATCATCATGTTGGCCAGCATAGGGAGATATCTCTTCATAGAGACGCATCCATAAAACATGATAAGTCGGCCTCCTCAAAAGAATGTGACTCTTCAAGAATCGCGCCAAGGAGAAGTCGGCCAAGATAATAATAATTACATATTATTTAATGAAGCGCCTCTTCATTAATATTGGTCTCATATAAATTAAATAGCCGTTTGGCTAATATTTAATTTATCATCAATAACGTGGTTGGAAGATTCGCCCAATGTTGCCTATGAACCTCAACACTCCCTCTTAGCTAGGGAGGATACTTCCAGCTGCACAAGACATATCACCTCAACATGATGTCTACCACAATGGCTACAACCAAATGTGGAAAAGAAGAATATCACCTCATCGCGATATTAGATATCGCCTCAACACGATATCAACCATAATGGCTACAACCATACTATGGTGTGTACAAGTGTTCATCACTTGCGTGATGTTGTCACCTCAACATGACTTTCACCATGGCTCTCCCAAAGGGTGAAACACAAGTACAAAATGTTGTCATAGAGTCACACACATGACATCCACCATGACTCTCTCAGAGGGTGGAAACAAGGGCTTTCACCTCAAATCTCAAAGAGAAATGCATTAACAAGGGATTTCACCTCGAACTTCTCTCACAGAGAAGAACTCATTAAACATGAAGATACCTTCAAAGGAGTAGCTTGAGATATTCAGATCACGATTCAACGTGAAGACACCATCACAACAATGCATACCAACATATAAACCATAATTGAAGTTAGGTCCACAATATTCCAGTTGACCACGCAGGGTGAACTCACCATCAGTGAACCCGCTAGTGGTATAGATTAGCGAAGCTTGCTCAAATTAAACACCACATTCCACAACTACCATCTACTTGCATGAAATAAAATCTATTTTACTCTAAGTTCTACTTTAAGATTTTAAGTGAATTGGAAGGATGAAGAAATCTTGCTAGCTACCCACAACAAAAGATGAAACCACAAGCAATGATAACTCTTTTTATTATAGGAGTGTTCACAACAACTTCTTACAAAGCATTCAATTTGAAAACTTTCCTTCCTCTTCAATCTATGCTATGCTATCTCTCTATCAATCTATGATATGCTATCTCTCTATGCTCCTCTAATTTAATGATCTAATAATGTACAAATGAGGGGGGATGCCCCTTTTATAGTTGGCCAAATCCAATGGATAGCTCAGATTGAATTACAATGAATGGCTTAGATTGAGCCACATATGCCCTGATCAAGATTCTTCCCTAAAAACTGCCACAAAGAGGAGTGGGGTAATAAATAAGCACAGAAGATTCCGACTTTCTCCCGAAGTCATAATGAGCAATTAATGTCCACCATCTTCTAGAAGATTCTCATCCAAAAACGCATTCCCACTGTTCTTCTCCTTGACTGCAACTTCTTTCTCCTGTTTGATGATGATTTTCCTCCTTGTTGCCATTGCATCTTGGGTTGTGTGCAGTATGTCGAAGAACATTTTCTAGGTCATTGTCGAAGGACTTCACACATGAGAAGAATTCCTCTACTTTGTTCTTCAATCCATCCTGTTGTGACTCTTTAACATTTTTTCTCATTCCTCCTCCTTAGCCTTGAGGACATTTTAGTGCCTGAGGATGATCTTTAACGCTTGGGCCTTCATCATTTCCTCCATCCTGATCTGCAAGGATTTTCTTGTCTTGGACTCAACCATTTCTTCCTTACCACCTGCCTCCCTAAGTTGGGCGCATTTGGATTCTTGCGGAGGAATTTCAACACTTTGTTGTTTCTTCCAACATCTCTGTGGTTTGGGCGCAAATGAGACATCACGGGGGAGTTTCAAACATGTAACTTTCCCCCTTCCAAGGTTGTAATATTGTCTTGGACTATTTGCTCCATCATCTCAAGTCGTCATGCTTTGGTCCCGGCGTTCATCCTGAAAAACAAATAAAGAGAAGAGCATCAAAACACTTTATAATATAAATTCTCTTCACTTACCTGATCTCCATGTTCTGATGTCCAAGGTCTGATTCATCTCTGGATCAGAAAAAATTCATCATTTTCCTCTAGCAAACCTTGCTTTCTTCATAACTTTTCATCATGGGCGCATTTAACATTTGTGCTTCATATTTCAATTCCTTTGACAAATTTCATCTTCCTCAAGGGTGTATTTAAGAGGTCTTACTTCAAGGGCGCATTTTCACCTTGTTGCTTCATTTTCATGCCTTCGAAAATTTCCATATCTTCATCCATTCCCCCTTGGGCACATTTAGAGGGGTGTTCTGTAGAAACCCTCGTTTCCCTCTGTTACTAAATCTAATGTTTTTTGTGTTTTTCTGAAGTTTTGATGTTATTGACGTTTTTTGGGGTTTTTGAATAATACAAGAAAATGGCGATTTTTGCAAATACTTGAAATAAATTCAAATAAAATAAAATATCTTTGGAAATGATAGATTCTAATGCTAATATGGATGCCAATCGATTTATTGATCTTCTGAGACAATTACAATAATGATCCACTAACATGCAATATAAAAAGCAATGGTTTTATTGAAAACCTGATTGGCTGCAAGTACAGTACGGCTGCAATAAATATTTGTTTCTCCTTCAGTCTGATGATCTCAAAAGACTCCAGCTACCCCAGCGCCCCAAGGTGATGAAGATTAGAAGTCAGAAGATAGGCGCTTTGGTCCAGAGAAAAAACACGCCTTCCAAGATGTAGTACGGCCTGGTACAACAGAGGTACGGCCAGAATACAGCACAATAAATATAAATATAAATACGGCTCTCTCTGGAGGTCTCCAGAAGTGAAGAGATAGGCGCCTCAGTTTGTATAACCCTCTGGATGAATTTATAAATCAAACCTCCTGAATATTTCAATTTTGTAATGCTCTGTAATTTCTTCTGGATGAAGAAATTCCTCAACTGGCAATAAATCAGGTGATATCTCACACCCTCTGAACTGCTTTCAATGGAGATGGCTCATTCCCCAATGAATTTCGAGTCTCAAACCCTAAGGTTCTGTGCTCAGACAAAACTTGACCAATTTCAATATCAATAATCATCATAATCGCTCAATTCCCAATGCAAAGCCTATATCTCTTGAAAAGTGCGATTTCCACAAAGATAGGGAATCATTAAATATTTCGAACTTTTCCCTTTTAATTATTCAATAGTCTCAGCTCAAATATTTATTATAATTTAATTGTCAAATCGGCCCCCTCTCTGATGATGGCGACCCCCTCAAACAGAATCACTTAAGTTATAATTTAATATTATAACTTTATATTATAATCTTCAAATAATTAATATTTAATTAATACAATTAAATATTAATATTTCTCTCGTTATTCATCCGATGACTGATCCGTCTGAAGCTGACGAACACTGAAGTGATTCTGAACGCTGCCAAATCCATACTGCTAAAAATAGCAGGGGTCCCACGCTGACTGCCAAGAACTGCTAAAAATAGCAACTTCTGCAAGAAGTCTCTGAATGAGCCCGAATGAAAGCCAACTGATCAAGAAATGCTAACTGAAGCTGAGCCAAGCTCCACGTGACCCTCTATCCAGTCTATCAGCCTACGAGGGTCGTATGATAGGCTAATCCTGTGCTTTGAGAGATGTCACTGAGAAGGGGACATGACATGTTCTCTCATTCATCTCCCTCTTTCCTTAGAGTATTTGTTTCACCTCTTGAGGGCACATTTAGGAGTGTCCTCTTCCATTTCATAAGACTTAGAAAAAATTTCAAACCTTCTACTCATGATGGGCGCATATGAGAGGTGGTCCTTCCATTTCTATTGCCTTAGACAATTTTCAGCCAACATAATATCCCCCTTCTTACCTTGGGCGCATATGACCCCTTGAGGTTTGATTTTGTGCCTTAGAAAAGTTTTCAGCTACCTTGTTACCTTGGGCGCATTCTAGGGGTGTTCCTTCCATTTTAATGACTTAGACAATTCCCCATCTTGCTTCTTCACTTTGTCTTGGGCGCAAATGAGGGGGTCTTCTTCCATTTTGTGCCTTAGGAATTTCTCAAGATTTCACTCATTTTACCTTGGGCACATTTGAGAAGGGGTTATGCCATTTTCCCATGCCTTAGAAAATTTTCTCCATCTTCTCCATGATGGGTGCATTTAAGGGGGTCTACTTCCATTTTTCCATCACTTAGAAATTTTCAAGCTCCCTCCTCTTCTAGGGCGCATATGAGGGGTCAAGCTTCCATTTTAATGCCTTAGAAACTTTTTGATGCCACCGTGCTACCTTGGGCACATATGGACGGGTCTCTTGCCATTTCCCAATGCCTTAGCAAAATTTTCAACCTCTCCGTGATGCCTAGGGCGCATTTAGAGGGGGCTCCTGCCATTTTTCATGACTGAGGAAATTTCTTCATAAGTTTCCTCCTCTTGGGGTGCATTTGGAGGGTTGAGCTTTCATCTTCATGACTTAGAAAAATTTTGCCCCTTATGTCATCATGGGCACATTTCCACTCCAGAGCTCTTAAAACTCATGCCTTATACAAATTTGTACTTTCCTGTCTCCCACCTTGGCGTATCTGAACACTTAGCTTATTTTCAACCTACTCGCCCTCACTTTCTATTTTTAGTAACTTCTTGATTCTCGAACTTCTACAACTCCTCCTATCTTGATATTTTCCCAATGTGATCCTCGTGACCTATCTGACCTATTCACACTTGCCTTTCGTGCTCACCTACTATTTTTAGCCATGTTCTGGAAGTGACTTACTATAAATAGTAAGTATGTAGATTATGCTCAAATTTTACCAGTAGATTCCTTGAAAGATGTTGATCGCAATGGGATACATCCGTTTTTCAATATTTTTGAATTTTTCCCCTCATTTTAGGCACCAAATTTGGAAACCCTAATTTCACTTACATGTGCCTCAACCGACCTTCGTTTGACTCCACTTCTGTTTTGGACTGTTATGCTCCTGAAACTGAAGACCTAGGACATGCTAGAGTGAACCTGTTAAAAAAAGTAAGTGCCTGAAAAGGTGATCGGCCAACTGTTGGATGTGGTTGCATATCATACTGCCCGAGAGATCTCAAAAAACCCAGAAAACTGGATCGCATGCAGGGTACCTGCTAAAAATAGAAAGTCATCACCTTGACTTGCATGTTATACCATCGCGAAGCTCTCGAAAAACCTAGAAAAACTATCCTGACATGCATTGAAAAATCATACGTGCAAACCCTAAAAATTGCTCCCCAAGCCAGAACTGCTAAAAATAGAAAGTTGTCAAAATTTGCTCAAATTTTGCAGGTAAGCACTTTAAAGGGTCCTAAACGTGGTGTGGCAGTCAGAATTTCAAAAGTCCTAAGAAAAAGGTCCTAAATTGAGTACTTACTAAAAATAGTAAGTTGTCAAAATTCAGTGAAAATTTAATGGGAACCTACCTAAAGCTTCTTGAACGCAGTGCCAAGCTCAGATTTCAATTTTCTCACCAACTTGACCTTCAACTAAGTCCAAAGAATAAAAACCCTAATCTGTCAAAACGCACTCCAGACTTAGCCAAAATTCCAAATCAGGCCAAAAGATAGGTACATCCCCGGAAAGACATAAGGAATTAAGAAGGATTGCCGCAAAACCACCCAAAACTAAAGCCAAAAGACCCGAATGGGACAAAATTTAGGGGGTCCCCATTTTGAATGGGGTGATGTGTGAAAAGGTCACAACAAGTCTTTCTATTTTTCAGGAACAAAGTAAGGAGCTTTGTAGCCATTAATGGAAAATTGGCCAGTACCAGGTGCTAAAAGCTAAGCTTCAACGAAGCAACCATGGCGAAAAAGGATGAAAAAGATGTTGTTTGACAAAGGAGATTCTGCAAAAATCAGAAAAGGCCAAAATTTGGCTAACTCAAAAAATGATACAAAGGAGAAACCAGCTCAAAATGAAGAAAAGCGCCCTTTCCAAAGAAAGGTTCCCTTGAACTTCAAGGGTCAAATACAGTCTTTTGAATCATCCAAGGCAGTCATCCTCAGTGTTCTCCTGTTGGCTCGACAACAAGACATTCAGCAAGATCATCTAATAAGGTGATCACCAGCAATTGTCAACAGAAGGTGAAGAGGCTATTATAAAGAACATCCAGAAACGACAGCTTGTCTTGAAAAAGGTGCCCTTGCTGAAGAAAGGCACCCTTTCTTTTGGGCACTCAGATGCTAACGAAAGGCTGAAGGACTTCCAAGATGACCTTCTCTATTTGGGTTAACCTCAACAACGAAACCATCTGCGAAAGATTCCAACAAGGAAATCATCCCATGACGAAGATCAAACTGAGGCAGAAATAACTGGTCAAAAGAGAAAAAGTGCCCCTAAAGAAGAAAGGCACCCTTGCTCACTGAGGCCTTAAACTAACTTTTAAGAATCGAGACACCAGCCATCCTTTTTAGGACTGAGCTGGTCACCTGATGAATCGTCAAGCAAGATTATCCGACTTGTCAGTCAATGAGGAGATCAAATCAAAGCACGAGAGGTCTAAATAAAAATTTGAAGAACAAACACTTAAAATTGACTAAGGCAAGTGCAAAAAAGCCCTTGCTGAAGAAAGATGCCCAATCTTTTGGAGCCTCAAACTCAGTTTTCCAACTTAGGGTTTCCCAGGCACATCTCTTCAGCATGGATCTAGCTCAACAGTGAATCTATCAACAGCTGCTTAGGATCAACTGATCAATCTAGAGCGAGCATCAAACAGAGGTCATTCAACAACGAAAAATGATGAAAAAGCACTCAAACTCAAAAGGGACGCCTAAAAAGGTCAAAGGAAAGTTTGTTGACTTCAGTTAAAATATTTTGGAGGAAAACTAGGCCAATTCACCCCACAATCAGTGGAAATCAACCTTTTGAACTCCAGATCAGGCCAAATCAGGCTTAGATCATGAGTTAGGCGCCCAAACTTCAAGGATTCAGGCTTGAGTCTACATAAAGCAAATCTAGGCGTCCTTTTTCATTATTTCTTTGTAGGTTGAAGATTCAAAACAGCAAGAAGCTCTCAAGGATGCCATTTTTAGATCTGGCAAGGGTTTTCAACAGTTCTTCAATATTTCTTGAAGATCAGAGGCAAAGGAAGTTTTCTAATCAAAGGATGGATTCAGAGACAGATTTTCTCAGGGAGTCAGATTAAAAACTTCCAATCCATCTTTAGTCTACTTCCTCTTTTCTTTTCTTAGGTATTCTTGCATGTCACACAAATCAATAGGCTACCACAGATCTAATCAACTAGGCAGATTCAGAATAATTTTCCATTGAAACCCATCTCGTCAGATTTTCCAAAATCATGAAACTTGTTGCCCCTATTTTTTGGGGTTTTTTTCGAAAAAGTTTCAAACTGGGTTTGTTCAACATTGAAGCATGAACAAAACCCATGTGCCATATTTTTCCCGAAAAAATAATTCTCGGTAGGGCGCTATTTTTAGGGGTTTTCAAAAATTGTCAAAACAGGGTCAAGTGTGCAGTCAATCTTTAAGTTTTTCAGGATGCAATACTCTCAAGTAAAATACAAGACCAAGACAGCCTTGTACCATGATTACCTGAAAACAACTAACACAGACTTACATCAAGTAAACCCAGTGGTTGATACATAAGACTTAGAGGGCATGAATCAGATCACGTTACAAAACATAGAAGAGTTTGGGTTGCTTCAAGCTACATCCATCCCCATCACATTACAGAGTGTGGAGCTTGTAATTGCTTGCATTAAGCATTACAATCCTACCACAAGAGAAATCAGATCAGTGGATAGGAGGATAATCTGGAGTTTAAAGCCAAAGGACATTGAAAAATGTTTTGATATTCCACCATGCCCTACCAGCAGGGTCATATTAGTGACAAAATGCGACAAAGCATTTGAGGCAGCCAAGAGAAAATGCCAAGGAATAATGGCAAAAAAATGACTGAAACTGAAAAAGACTAACTTGCATAAGTTGGTTGGGCGAGGACAATGCAAAGATGAGTATGCAATGTTAATCACTCTACTTAGCAGAATCACTAGACAGGAAGACAGCAATCAATTTCAGTCGTGGATGTTTTATGTCATTGCGAAAATCATCAGCAAGAGGGAACATTATGACTGGGCCACTCTGATAAGTGGTACACTTCACTAACAAATTACCGGGTTTCTAGAAGCTCATAGGTTCCACATGTGTTCTTACCTGGTGTACCTGATTGCCTTCCAAAGCGAGTTCAGGATATTAAACAATGTGGGAACCTTACGTGTGCAGACGGTTCAAGAACACTTTTAATGTCTTGAGTTTACTCAAGCAGAGCAACACTTCAAAAGGACAAGTGACCTCTTGATCATGCACACTGTATGAGATCTAGACCATGAGATGCACGTATGAATTTCACAAGCAGCCAAGGAGGCAATGGCGGACTAGGCAGATTGGTTTATCCAATTCCCTACCTTCACCTACATATGCGTGTACGGCTACATTGGTCACCCCGCCATGATGTCATGCTACCCTTCAAATAGGGTAGTTTTCATGGAGTTCCTAAGGTAGTTATCCGAAGTTTACATTCACTTGCACTTGAAGAAGCCAGCTGTGAACTTTCCCATTGAGATGGGACTCTCTATAGATGCAGGTCAGCGGAAAATTCCAAGTTGATGAGCCAAGAAATAGTGAAGCTTAATCTCAAGTACCTGATTGAGAGGTCATATGATCCCAGAGGCCTCTATGCGATGTATCTTGAGCAACGCTCATCACATGAATCTTCTATGAAGGATTACTGGGTCAATTGTGACAATGAGAATGAAGTGCGAAGAAGGAATTATAGCAAGTTCAGGCTCTCGCAAATTGTTGACTTTATGTCAAAAGACATCGAGGGCTTATTTGACGATGAAGGGGAAGTCATGCTCCCCTCATTTTTCGTAGATTCAGTTGACTCACAACCACTCCCAAGAGTGGATTGGTACGCAAAGGATAACCCATCTATAGAGGAGAGGACAAATAGAGTTGTCAGAAATAGTCAACTCTACCTCAACAACAAGAAAACAAGGAAGGTGGTACCTCCCAGAACAGAGCCACCACAGGTTCAGTCTACACCACCTTCTACGTCAAGAAAGAAGCCCAGGCAGAAGCAGTGGTGCAATCTCCCCAAAGGGATGAGAATGGCAGGGCATACAAGGCCAAGAACACAGGGGATACATGTGGAGACAACCACACACAGTCCCGAAATAGTCATGGGTATTGTTGCCCCAGAGCCAGTAATAGAGATAGTTGTTGAAGAGACAGCAACAGAAGAAGCGGCAGCAGAAATGGTGCTTGTGTTAGAAACAGAGCCACCTACATCACCACCATCACAGCAGTCACAAGTCCCCATTGACTTGGACTCACCACCGAGAGACGTCACTCCAACACAGTCTCATACTTCGGGCATTCGAGGGCCCCATATTCCTCCTAGCGAAGCTAGCCGAGATTCTATCTGGCTTGAGGGTTTCCTAGGCAGGAAGAGGGAAAGGCCCTCCTATGAGCTTGAATTGAACAAATTCGACCATGTCCCACAAGCCATGCCGACGAAGAAGTTGAAGAAATAAGTTCACGTGGAAAGGAATGCAGAATGTGAGTTCATCATACAGACTGCTGCCCCACCAGAAGATAAAAGAATACATGAGGTACAAGTGGAAGACTTCACATTGTCTAAACTTAACCTCGGAAAGACCACACGACAAGTGGAGGCAGACCTTCTCAAAATCACCTCGGTGAGTGCCCAAGAAAGGATGGCCAAGGATGGAAAAGACAGAGCAACGTTAAAGGCTAAGAACCAATAGTTGAGGTTGTACATTTCCAGCTTGATGCATGGAACCCCGAACGTCTTGGCCTTACCACAAGAATTGTTGGATCTTCCCACAAAACAAAACCATCAACAGCTGATGACATACGGAAAACACTTGAGAGATCAAGTGGAGGAGTTTTTTCTCAGAGGGCGATGTATACTGGAAAATCTATACCAGTTACAGGATAGACCACATGGACTCCATGTAGAGATTTAGCAATTAGAGCAAAGAATAGCAGAAAAAAGGCCAGGCGATGAGATCACAATTGTAGACTTGCAATTGGCATATCAGTCAGTCTACTCTGAGGAAAACAAGCAACATCTATTTGCTTGGAAAGAACAGCTGGCATACAAGGTGAAAGCCTATGATGACCATTCAGTAGAATTGATTGACTACCGATGGGTGGTCGCAAATATTATCAACTTTGCAAGAACATTGGTAATATCCTTCCCTCACATAGAATGTCAGCGCAAGGGAGGAGAATACATTGAGATGATTACGGTGCAAAATCAGTTCAAAGATGTTATCTGCAACACCTTCCTTGATAATCCAGATGGTTGCAAGTTGGCCAAGGTGGCCACTTTTTCTACCAAGTTCGATGAGGAAGCTGCCCAGTGTATAGATTCCCAGCATCAGCTCACGACAGGCGAAGTAATGCTCAAGTGCCACATCATCATTTTGCAAAGCATTAACTACCCCGAGGCTGAAGAAGTCAACGAATGGATAGAAACGCTATTCACTAGTGGTGAGTTGTAAAGGCACCAAAGAAGGACATCTTACCCTCCAAATGGCATTTATGATACTTCAAGTTGACTTGATGCTTCTTTCCAAGTCAACTCAAGAAGACATTAAATCTAATTGGAGTTAACTTGACGCCCCTCTCCAAGTTAACTCCACATCCCACAAATCATGCATTGTCAGATCCCACTAATTAAGGATGTCTAATTCACTTCCATAATTTGTGGATCCCAGATCTCCACTAAACGTGGATGACTATTTTAGAGGCATACTTTGTATTAAAGTTCACCTTTAGTTTAGTTTCAGTCAACTAAAGTAGTTTCCAGTTGACTCTTTGTTTAGTTTCAGTTAATTGAAGTAGTTTTCCAGTTAACTGTTTGTTCCCCACTTAGGAATAAATCTTGCTTAATTGATTGGCAAGAACTATTTGTTAACTCAAGGAGATTTTAGGGTTGCCTACTCCTTTGAGTTCTATAAATAAGATCCTTGGGTTCATTATTTGTTTAACCTTTACTTGCTATGCAAAATTGTTGCGCCATTGTTGCCAACAGCTTTGAAAGCGAATATTTGTTCCCTCTTGGATGAGAGTTCATTGGTTGATCGTAATTGTGCATAATTTTGTGCCTTTGTTGTCCCAATCTTTGTAATTCGTTCAGAAAGCTTGAAGAAAGAAATCAAAAGGCACATGCAATTTGATCTAAAGATTTGAGTTCTTCCATAGTGTCTTGTGTTTAAATAGCTTGTTGTTTCATTTCCCTCCTCGGATAGGGGTTCCTCCTTGGATATTTGTTAGTAACAGTTGTCATGTGATGTTGTTTAATGGATTGACTTTCAACCTATACTTCGGACAAGGGTTCCTCCTCCTTACCAAGTTTGTTGGCCAAAACATCGTAATTTGTTGTTTCTAGTAAGACGTTTCCTAGCCCATACCTCGGATAAGGGTTCCTCCTCCTTGGCAGGTCTCAAATCCAACTTACCGTGAAGAGTTTTTGCTTGTATAAAACCTTATCCCAACGTATATCTGAGAGTTGAAAGCCTCGGCCATATTCTAAGGAGATGGCGGATTCAAGTGATCCGACCATCCATTCCCGCTCCTATGCCCTCATGCTCTGTTTATCTTGGGGAGATAGGATAGATTAAAAGCTAGTTTAGTCATAGTTAAGATCTGCAGAAACCAGAGAAAAGCTTAGCTATGGCGCATTGTGTTTGTGCACCCTTGTGTCCTACCGCTGAGTACAAAAAGATAGGAACCTTAGTCTACTCTACCCTTTCTTACACATTACATCAGCAAAGAGAGATCTTCCTCTCTATAATCCGAAAGAGCAGTACTATAACACTTGCAATAGCTGACTGTTTACAAATAACACTCCAGAGGTGCTAATTTAAACGCCAACACCTAATAAATAATAATAATAATTTAATTACTTAAAGTAACCTAGGAAAAAATGCAATTATAAGGTAATATTAAATAATTATATTAATGAGGTTATAAAGTGACTCAGGAATATTTATGAGATTATTTAATAAAGTCACTGTAATAATAAAGTGATAATTGGGTTTGGCAGGAAAACCCTAAAAGATATTATAAAAGGATTTGAGAGCTCATTTTCTCATCAAGTGAAGATTATTATTCTTGGAGTTTGTGAAATTGGGGAGAGTTCAGTTTTCTGGAACAAGAGGATAGAAACCCTCAAGTTCAGGTTTGGGATTTGGATGAAAACCCATATCCTTTTCAAGGTTGAAGGATTGGACGCAAATCCAGTTCCTTCCACGGGTGGATTCACATCAAGGTTCGCATTTGGGCATCATCGGTTGTAGGAATTTTGCGAGTCTTTTTCGAAGGTAAAATTTTGAATATTAGGGTTTGAAAGATTTCAGAGAATCTGTTTTATATCTAGTTATTGCAGTAGTTTGGTGAATATCGGGGTTTGAAGAAATTATTGATTTGCAAGGAAATATCGGTTTAATTTCAGAATATCTAGTGTGGAATAATAATATCAGGGCTGTCGACCTTGTTCCTTATTGTGGTTCTTTCATAGAGATCTGTATCCTTTTGGAACCCACCAGGCCTATATTCAGCCGCACATGTTTTTTGGAGGTTTAATATGTTAGACATGGCGAAGAGATTCTGAAACCTGTAGATAAAGACAAATTCAAAGAGTCTTGTATGTTTCTGTCACCTTCAATAAGACAAAACAAGCAAGGAGCCGCTAAAGACAAATTATAGGTGTGATTTGTTATGGAAATAGAGATTGGAAAGATTGGGAAGAAGCTGTGAGATTGTCAGAAGCAAACATTTACTAGCTGCCAGATTTATTATTGCAGCATTTTCTTTAAATAATTCAAAGGCAGAAAAAGACAAAGGTTAATTTGCAATTAGACAAAGGGTGACACCAGTTTGAAATAGTTGTGCCTTTGTGGATATTAAGTGTGTTTCTTAAGGACCATCAATACTTTATGAGCTGTGTATTTCCTAAAGACCGTCGAATTAATCCATTGAACCTACTGTACCTGCATGTGAGAATTGATCCTCAAGCCTGTTCCAACCTTTATCCACATACTAAACCTCTCCAACAGGGAAAGTGTTGAAGTCATAATGCAACATCTCATCCTTATGGAGTTCATCAATCCCTCCAATGATCTATTTAATCTCTGAAGTTTGTGCATCATGCTCTTGGACCATCGATATAGAATTTTCCGCTTTGTGTAAGGAAAAGTGAGCCATACTCAATTGTAAGCAAAGATCATCAACTTCTTTTTCTTTGTCTTCAACATACTTGAAAACAAGATCTTTGTCCATAAGCAACTGCAAGTAATCTGATTTCATCATTTCCAAGGCTTCTTTCATAGAGTACAATTGAGTAAGAGTGACTCTACTTGCAACTCCCTTTTGCCTCTCCTCCATTTGGGCTTTCCAAATGAGGTCTTCAACGTATTTGTGAGTATTGTCTACTCTTGTTAAAACTTACACTACTTTCTCACCTAAAACCACAAGTTGGTCCTTCAAATCTTGCAACACTAAAGGCCTCTGGTCAAACTCCTCAACGTGACTTGGGCTGCTATAAACCAAATTTTCTGTTTTTCTTTCCTGTGTAGGAGCCATATCATAATCAAAGTCCATTTTTCCATTAGTTGATGCCTTGCATTCCTCATGTGAAAATGTTGAGAGAACATTATAGTAAAACACATTATCTTCAAAGTTATCTGTCTTCTCCTCACACGGCTTATTGATAGAAATATTTAAATCACCTACATAGAAACTTGTGCACATTTCACTTGTAGATGAAATAAATAGCTCTTTTTCCCTAAAGGCCATTATATCATTCTGTTGAGAGTAAACTGTATAAGACTCATCATTTTATTGTTTGACCATACCTTCTCAAAATCAATAGATTATTCGTTCTCAACATCCACTTGAAGATCCATGTATTCTTCTTCATTAATAGAGTGTAAGAAGCCTTGCCTAATCTGATCTAAATTATCTGATTTTCAAGCTCCTAAAATTTCGTTAAACACTTTTCTTGCACACTCTTAACTATTGTTTGTGGCTTCTTTTTGTATTTTTAATGCATAAGAAGATATTATGAACATAAAGGATTCTAATTGCAATCTTCTATGATTGAAATGAAAAGAAAGGTGCAATGCAGTATTTACTTCTAAATCTTTCAAGACTTATAGATGCAAATGCAACTATCAAATAAGCAACTAAAGAAAAATTGACGTTATGACAAACAATTGTCATGCAATCTCCCAACTCCAAATCAATTAATTCTTGAACTGCAATTATGCAACTTATTACAATTCTAATCAACTCAAATGTTGATTACCATTAACAGGGACGATTTACAACATTTTCCAAATGCCAAATGACGATGCAATTGATTGGCATCGATAGAATGACTTTATTGTTGCAATCCTATCTTATAATATAAATGCAAATTACAAGATGAAAGTTTGTCAGGACAACGATTTACTAACAGCTAATATAATAATGAGTATGTATGCAAAGAAATGAGAACTTGATTGTCGCCATTCCCAGCAATGGGTCGACTTCACAAAGTGGTTGAATTATTCTCCAGATCAAGCTAATGCCAATGGAAAGTAGTTGCGTCTGACTTTCAGCTAGGGCATGATTTTACCAGCAATAATCCTCCACAATCGAGCTACAATTGATCTCACAAATTCAATGCCTCCAACAACAGAAAACTCTTCAAATTCGAGGTTACCAAAAGCAGCTCCCAACTCCTTGATTGACCACGATTTCCTAGCAAGGAAAATCGATGCAAAACCCAGATTATATATATTCAAATCGAACTGTGTTGGACATGAAATAGCTGTGCCTAGACTAAGAATTTCCTAGGGAAATAAAGATGAAGATTTTCCCAAAAATATTGAACGCCTTTACCATCAAAATCGAATTGCTTAGAGTTGCTAAATGTTGCGACTAGAATGAATGATGAACGCCTTCTTCAGTAAAATAATCGACCTCAAGGAAGGAAACTGAAAACCAATCCTTCACTAAAATCAAATTCCTTGAATTCTCCAAATATTTCAAAATTTTGCAGTTGATTTCTTCAAATGTCAATTTCCCTTGTGTTCCCAAATTTGGTCATGGACCATTAAATTTGGTTGTATCGAACCAGCAGAAATATCTTACTCAAATGCAACAATAAACCAACTATTGCAAACCTGCAAATCCTTCAATAATTGCAATAATAAACCAGCTGTTGTAAACCTACAAATCCTTCAATAATTGCAATAATAAACCAGCTATTGCAATTGTGTAAACTCCTCAAATAAATGCAATAATAAACCAGCTATTGCATTCAATCACTTCTTATTTAGTAGGGAAATAATACATCAGCTATTGCACCTATCAAAACTATCCAGTGAAGCACCTGTAGAAACTCTAGATGGATTTCCCCACAATTTCCAGCTAGGGTTGATCTTTCACAACTGAAACCGAGACCCTAGAGTCTTGTTGTGACCTTTTCACACATCGCCCCATTCAAGATGGGGACCCTTAATTTTTATTCCATTCTGGTCCTTTTTGGTTTTGGTTTTCTCTCTCTCTCTCTGCCTATCTCTTTTCTATCTGCCTTCCGGGGATGTCTCCACCATGGAGCTTAAACGTGAAATTCGACCGAGTCTGAAAATTAGGGTTTCCATCTTTTTGGTCAGTCTAAGGTCGAACAAGGTGAATAAATTGAAAATAAAGACTAACACTGTTGTCAGTATGCTTCCAGCAGGCTCTCAGCAAATTTTCATTAAATTCCGGCTACTTACTATTTTTAGTAAGTGTGCAATTAAAGGTAAACTTTCAGCACTTTCGAAGTTTTAACAGTCACACTACATTCAGAACACATCAAGCTGCTCGTGTGCAAAATTTGAGCCGAAATAGACAACTTACTATTTTTAGCAGTTCAGCTTCCAGAGCAGATTTCAGGGCTTGGATGCAGAGTTTTTCAACGCATGTCTGGAGATTCTTTCTGGGTTTTCAGAGACCTTTGCAATGGTATAACCTGCAAAGTGAGATGACTTTCAAAGTTCAGCCTTCGGAGGCTATTTTTAGGGTTTGCATGTCAGGGTTTTCTTTGCATGTCTGCATATTCTTTATGGATTTTTCGAGAGCTACGCAGTGATGTGACATGCAAACAGAGATGATCACTTATTAAGGAACTTAATATTTTTAGCAGGTGCATCCCGGCAGCCACCTCCCAGCACTTCAGAATCACGAGCTAATCGCAATGCAGCAGAAACGAGAACAAACGGAGATCATTTGATATGCATGCAAAACAAATTAGGGTTTCCAGCTTCAGGGCCCGAAAAGAGGGGTAAAAAGTCAAAAATTTTGAAAACCGGTGTATACCACCGTGATCAGCATCTTCCAAGCTATCTGCTGATAAAATTTGAGGGAAAACGGAGCACTTACTATTTATAGCAAGTCATTTCAGAAATAGGCTAAAAATAGTAAATCAGCCGCATGCGCCGATGTTAGCAGGCAGGTCACGTGGTGAGGAGTGCATCATTCGAATTTCAAATCAAACTGAGTTGTGGAGGTATTAGAAGTAGGTAGTTACTATAAATAGCAAACCACCTTTAGAAATGGGCTAAAAATAGCAGGCCGACCCGAAATAGCAGTGTCAACAGGCCAAAGAGGTCGTGAAGATGCAGTGTCTAAAATTTCAAATCATTCTGAGCTTTGAAGATGCAAGAATTGAAGGACTTACTATAAATAGCAGGCGTGCAGGAACCGGCAAAGACAAGAGAAAAAATGGCTAAGTGTTGATGTAATCCACCTCCACCTTGAAAATGCGCCCATCTTAGCCTTGAGGTGTCTAAAAATTTCTAAGTCAGGAGTTCATCCTTCACCCATGGCCAAATGCGCCCTCATGCAAGATCTCATACTGGAAAATTTTCTAAGTTAAAAACTCGTCCTCCTCTCCTAGCTAAATGCGCCCACTCTAGGAAGAAGTTCAAGAAATTTTTCTAAGGCGAGAGAATTCATCCTCCACCACCCTCCATTTGCGCCCATCCTTCATCAAGTAGGAAATGCACCCAAGAAAGTCAAGGAGGTCAACAAAGTTCGTACATCACCTATAGCAAAATGCGCCCAACTCAAGGTAGTGGCTTGCAAAAATTTCTAAGTATGAAATGCTTATTCTCCTCCTATGGCAAAATGCGCCCATCTTGAGAGGAAGTCAAAGATTCAAAGAAGTCAAAACACGTTGGAAGCTTCATCCTTCACCCATGGCAAAATGTGCCCAAATGAGGCCATGTGAGGACAAAAACAAGGAAGTCAAAGAGTCACATGCAAGGCGTTGGAAATTTAAAATCCCTCTCCCCCTCCAAAATGCGCCCATCCTTCATGCATGGAAAAATGCGCCCAAAAGAGGCCATGTGAAGACAAAAGAAGGGAGATGAAAGGTCACAAGAAGGCGTGGTAAAAGTTTTATCCCTCACACCTTGCTAAATGCACTCAAGCTAGTCAACAAGTCAACAAACCTTCATCCTCCTCCTAGGCTCAAATGCGCCCAAGAGAGGGCATGTGAAGACAAAATAAGGAAGCCCAAGGGTCATCCTTCACACATGCTAATATGTGCCTAGGGTGGTGAGGTAAATACAAGGTGATATAAGTATTGTAAAGCGTTGAAAGTGGTAAGTATTGAAAAATTTTCCAAAGGCAAGATGAATATCCTTCAACATGTGTGGTATGCACCCAAGGTGGTGGGATGAGAATATTACTAGGCGTGGAAATTTAATAAGCTAAATGCGCCTAAAGTAATGGAAGTGTGAAATAAAATACAAGGTGGTGAATAAAATAAAGCATGTTAGACGTGATATGTACTTTAAAATGGAAAATTTTCCAAGCGAAGTTGATAAAAATTCCCACCACTGGCAAATGAGCATGGATGAAATAAAAAATTTCTCACAGGAAAATGAGTGAAGATAAATTTAAAATGCAAGGTGATTGAAAAAAAAAAATTCTAAGGCAAAGTATTTTCTTCCTTAGAAAATACGCCTAGACCTTAAAGGTGGTGAAATTCTTCTTGAAGCACGAATAAATTTTCCAGTGACGGAGTCAGAAGATATTGGCATTGCAGGATGGATTTAAAAATTTCTCAAGTCAGAGCAACATGATGTTCGTAGAGATGAAGAATGGATTTAAATTGGTTGAAAAATATTTTTCTAAGGTTTAAAAATTTTAAAAAATTAAATGAACCCGTTCGTTGTGTACCCATGGATTCATCACGTGTTCGAGAAAATTTTCTTCTGGGTACTGATGATCTTCGATGAGAAATGGATTTCTATGTCTTCCGCACTTCGCCAAGGCCTTCAGCATGAAGAATTTAATCGGTGCTCGAATTGTGAATTTTCCTAAGGGAAAATTTTAAAATTTTCTAAGGCAAATTTGAATAAAATGTGTTTTCAAAAGGAAAATTCTTCGAAGATGAATTTAAAGTGAATTGTCTAGATGATTTCGATCGAGTTCTTCATAGATGAATTTCCCACAGCATCAGAGGTGATTCAAATTTAAAATTTGCAAGACAGAACTTCGGCTGGTGAATGGAAATTGATTAAATGATGAATTTAAATTTTAAAATTTTTGAAAGTGAATTTAAAATGTGACAGTCAAAGTTGAACTTCTAGAAGAATAAGATTCTTGACGTCGAAGGACAAGTGTCAAAAATGCCAGAGGAGGGAAATTCAAATGAAGTAGTGGAAATTTAATTCACTGGCTAAACTTAGCCTTCTTCTAGAATTCGAATTTCTTATAAGTGTTGAAGGTTATTCACTTCTTTTTCACAACTGAAGAAAAATTGATTTGCTTTGGGTCCAGTGTTGAGTTTGTTGCTGAGACTGAAGTTCGAAACTTGTTGAAGAGGAATTTGCTGAAGGCTGAAACTTGTGAGTTGCTGAAGCTCGATTTTGTTGTTGAAGTTTGAAGTTGCAATGCAAGTGAGAAATTCGATTTGAAATGAAGAAGGTTGTTGAAGTTCGAATTTGAAGTTACTGAAGTACGAATTTCAAAGAGTGAAGGTACTAAAATCTGAAGTTGCTGAAGCTGAATGTTATTGAGGAGGTGCGCACTTGCTGAGTTGCTGAGAGTGCAAAGTGCGAACTTGCTAAGTCTGATTTGAAATTGAAGAAGTGTGAATTCAAGACTGCAATTCTGAGTGTGAAGTGAAGTTGCTGAAACTTGCTTAGAAATTTTCTAAGTGATTGATAATTCAAAATTTGTTGAAGGAGAAGTTGAGGTTTGCAAACGAGATATAATACTGCAACTTCTTGAAGTCGACTAGCAGCCCTGCAAAGCATTTTATTTATTTTTCTAAGTTAATTTGCTGATGGATGTTTATTGTTTTGTAGATGGCTGAGGCAAGGACAACTGGCAAGGACAATGGTGCATCCAGGCAAGCTGTTATAAAGAAGCTGAGCAAGTCTTTCTTGCCGGAGTCAAAGTTTACTTCGAAGTTGGGCAAGCTGGCGGATACAAATTTGGGCTCTGTCAACCTGGAGACTTTCAAAAATCAGATGCTGGGGATTGGTAATCGTCAACCTTCGACCACTTCGCACAACATCATTCGAAGTGGGTTATATGCAGCCGCTTGTTTCCCACCAGCAATTCAGTGTTCGGAGCTGATGATGGAGTGTGCCAACTGCTACAAGAAGAATCACAAGTCAATCATGTCACCAGATGGACAAGTGCTCGCCAAACTCACTCCTGCTGCCATTGGTGAAGTTTTTGGAATCCCAGTGCATAGAAACATGATTTACAAATCAAGGGAGCGAGTTGAGCGAATGTATGCTTCTGCATTCGAGAGATGTACAGAGACAATCAATACTCACTGGATGAGCAACCCCAGGCCTTCTCGTATGAAGCTGCCAAGAAAAATCATAGCAGATGACTTGAAGCAGGAGTATTGTGATCTTATCATGATGCTAAGTCGGGTTGGAGGTTGCCCGCAATCGTTTATTTTTGAGTCGTGGATGTTCTATTACATCAACCTCGTGCTCGAAGGAAAGGATTACGTCAACTGGGCTGCAATGATCAGTGACAATTTGCACAAGCAGCTCCTGAGCCTGAGAAGAACGAAGACATTCTATATGGGCCCTTACATCATTTACATGCTGGCCCGTATGACGAAGTACAGAGGAATTTCATACAAGGAGCCTGTTGGTTGTGGTTCTCATCAGTTTAAAATTCATGAGGCTTGTCCGCAACTACACTTGACTAGTACCACTCATTACAAGCGTGCCAATGACTGTAGAAACCCCTATTTCCACTAACTTCTGAAACTGCTAGTTTTTTGCTTGTTTTTGACGTTTTTGGTTTTTCTGGTGTTTTTGCATGAATAAATGAAAGTTGCGATTTTACAAGAATTGACTAATAAATTCAAATAAAATACTACAATGCCAATAATGATGGAAAATACGAGATCTAATGATGCCAGCTAATTTATTGATCTACTAGAGCGATTACAAAGAGATCTGATAACATACGAATGTAAAAAGCAATGCTTATATTGATGAAAACCTGATATTGCAGCAAGCTGAGAATAACCTTGAACTGGTACGGTTGTAACAGAAAACCCTTTCTCCCTCTGCCAAATGATCCAGAATGATGCCAGATGCATAGGCGCCCCCAGTTGTGAAGTCAGACTGCACGTATAGAAGGCGATTTGCCCAGAACAAGAAAGTACGGCTTTTTTGATGAAGGTACGGCCTACAACAGAAAATGTACGGCTTTTGTACAGCAGCAAACAATTAAAAAGTACGGCCCCTAATGGTATCTCCAGATCTCAGGAAAATAGGCGCATTAACTGAAGAATCTCTGCTGGATGAATTACGGACTGAAAACCCTGAATAATAAAACTCTGTGAAGGTTCTGTGATAACTTCTGAATGAAGATATCTCTCTGAAAGCAATAGATCAGCTGATATTTCATAGCCTCTGAACTGCAACACTGAAGGTGGCTCGTTCTCCAATGCCTGTAGACAACTGAAACCCTTGGCTTCGTTCTCCGGAAGAAGACTTGATCAAAAATCGATTTCATAACATAATGAGCTCAAATCCTAATGAAAACCCTTATATCTCCTCAAAAGTTCGACTTTTCTCAATTAGGCATCATTTAAATAAATACGAACTTTTCTTTTTAATTTTTCAATAGTTTCAATCTCACTTTTAATTATAAATTATAATTAAAAAGTGGCCCCCTTCAATGTTGGTCGACCCCTTGAGAAAATCACTTAAGTTATAATATTAAAATATTATAACTTTATAATATAAGCTTCGAATAATTAATATTTAATTAAACAATTAAAATATTAATATCTCCCTCAAAATATGTCCGATTCACGAACCGTCTGAAGCTGGTGAAGAAGTGATTGATTCTTCTCATGACCAAACCATACTGCTAAAAATAGCAGGGGTACTCTGCTGATTGCCAAATACTGCTAAAAATAGCAATTCAAGCAAATGGTGTCTGAATGAGCTCAAATGAAAGCCAACTGGTAAAACTCTGACAACCAAAGCCAAGCCAAGCTCTATCAAGACCCTCTATCCATCCTATCAGCCTACGAGAGTCGCATAATAGGCTAATCATAAGCTCTGAGAGATGTCAACTGGAAGGGGACATTACAGTCCGCCCCTCCTGAAATTGCTTGTCCTCAAGCAATCTCAACTCCGGATGCTGTAAAATCTCCTCGCTCTCCCACGTAGCATCCTCCACTGGAAAATCTCTCCATTTCACCAAATATTCCCTGATAGTCCTCCTACGCAACTGTCTCTCTCTGTACTCCAGGATAGACTCAGGTACTAAGATCAACTTTCCCCCATCATCTAAGGGAGGTAAAACTGCTGAAGGTACCACACGGCGCCCCAACACCTTCTTGAGACGTGACACATGAAAAACATTGTGGACCTTGCTCTCCGCCGGAAGCTCTAGCTCATAAGCCACCTCTCCAACACGCCTCAGGATCCTGAAAGGACCATAATATCGTGGCTTAAGCTTCTCTGAACCACTCTTCCTAAGAGTAGACTGACGATAGGGCTGCAGCATAAGATAAACCATGTCTCCCACCTCAAAAGACCTCTCTGTCCTCGACTGATCTGCATACTGCTTCTGCTGATTCTGTGCCTTAGCAATATTCTCCTTGAGAGCCTTCATAGTGTCCTGACTCTCTTGCAATAAATCTCCAGCACTCGGCACTCTACTGTCACTCAGTAGCAAATCAAGAAAGCTAAGTGCCTCATAACCGTACAACGCCATGAAAGGGGACATCTGATATTGTAGCAATACTCGCACAGATAAATCCACTTGACCCAGGCCTTTTGCTACCCTGCAATGTAGTTCCTGAGGTAACCTTCCACCCATTTATTCACTATCTCCGTCTGACCATCGGTCTGCGGGTGGTAACTAGTGCTCGGTGTAAGCTCGATCCCACAAAGTCTGAACACCTCCTGCCAGAAGTGACTCAAGAACCAACTATCCCTGTCGCTCACTATGCTCCAAGGCAACCCATGTAGTCTGAAAACCTCACGGAAGAAGACCTCTGCTACCTGTGTAGCTGTGTAAGTGGTGGTGGTCAGAAAGAAGTGGGCACACTTCGTTAGCCGATCCACAACTACATATATGCAATCCCGTCCATGGGCTTTAGGCAAGCCCGTAATGAAATCCATCGACAGACATTCCCACTTCCTGTCAAGAATCGGAAGTGGCTGCAATAATCCTGGCGGATACGTGTTCTCCTGCTTGTTCTGCTGACAAAAGGGAACTCACGCACATACTGAAGAACATCTGCCTTAAGTCCTTTCCATGTAAATCTCTCCCGAATCTGTATGTACATTTTGAAGTACCCGGGATGTCCTGTTGTAGGTACATCATGAAAGGCTCGCATGATAGTGTTCTTCATCTCTGAACCTGGGATCAAATAAATTATGTTCTTGTAAATGATCAAGTCATTCACAAGCATGTATATGGTGTCAATCATCGATCCCTCAACAATACTGGATGCCCAAGTATCCTTGGCATACTCTGCCACAATCAGATGCCTCCAATCCTCTGTAATGTGAACCATAGAGCTCAAATAAGGCTTGCGTGAGAGAGCGTCAACCACTACATTCTGGGTGCCTTTGATGTAAGAGATATCAAAGTCATATGCCTGCAATTTACTCACCCACTTCTGCTGACAATCATTGAGATCTCGCTGCCCCAGGAAATGCCTCAGACTGTTGTGGTCAGTTTTAATGCAAAACTTACTGCCCACGAGATACTGCCTAAATTTGGCCAAGGCATGCATTATGGCCAGCATCTCCTTATCATAAATACTGTAGAGCCTCTCTGGTCCTCTGAGTTTCCGGCTCTCGTAAACAATAGGGTGCTTGTCCTACATAAGCACCGCTCCAATGCCCTCACCAGAAGCATCGCTCTGAAGCTCAAAAGGCTTCGAAAAATCCGGCAGTGCCAACACTAGACACGTAGTCATCAACTCCTTGAACCTCACAAAACATTCCTGTGCCTCAGGAGTCCAACAGAATGCACCTTTTTTCAACAGAACCGTCATAGGTGCTGCATGACGTGAATAACCATTCACAAATCTGCAGTAAAAACCACACAAACCAAGAAATCCTCGCAGCTGTGTAAGGTTCGCCAGAGTAGGCCAATCTATAATAGCACGGATCTTCTTAGGATCCATCCGCACTCCCTCTGCACTGATGATATGACCTAAGTAGAGCAACTCAGTCATTCCCAAATAAAATTTGGACTCCTTGGCATACAAGGATTCCCTCTCTAAAATGCTGAGTACTGTCTCCAGATGAGCCAAATGCTCCTGCCAAGTCCTGCTGTAAATCAAAATATCGTCGAACAAGACAAGTACATATCTCCTCAGTAGTGAATGGAAGACCCTGTTCATGGTGGACTGAAAGGTAGCTGGCGCGTTGGTTAGCCCAAATTGCATCACCACAAACTCTAAGTGCCCACAATGACAACGAAAAGCAGTCTTCTCTACATCCTGCTCACGAACTCTGATCTGATGATATCCTGATCTCAAGTCTATCTTCGTGAAATAACATGCACCATGGAGCTCATCAATAAGCTCATCTATACGAGGTATTGGGTACCTGTTTTTGATAGTCCTCTTATTCAGGACTTTGTAATCTATGCACATGCGAAGGGTGCCATCCTTCTTCTTCACTAGAACAACTGAAGAAGCGAATGGTGATTTACTAGGTCGAATGTGACCCATAGCAAGCAACTCCTTGATCGTCTTCTCTATCTCATCCTTCAACCGCTTAGGATGCCTGTAAGGAGTAATCATGACGGGCTTAGCGCCCTCTTCAAGCTCTATAATGTGCTCAATGCCCCTGTCTGGAGGTCTCCCTGGTGGAATATCACTGAAAACCTTCTCATGCTTGACTCTCAACTGCTGAATGTCAGGATGATACTCAGTCTTAGGCTGTCCCTCCTATATAGGTGCCAATGTGCACTCGGCAGCCCACTCTACCATGTCATCTCGCATGAGCCTCTCCATCCGACGAAAGGAAATAGTCTTGACATTGCTGTCCTGAATGGCCTTCAGGATATGTGTCTTCCCATCGACATCAAAACGAATCTCCATGTCTTTGAAACGAAGAGTGACTTCCTCAAGGGAATGAAGTCACTTCATGCCCAAAACTAAATCGATATCCCCCATGTTCACCACGTAATAATCAGCCTTGAACTCATAGTTGTTCAAGCGCAAGGGGAGATCCTTAATCATTCAATCACACCTGAGAGTGTAACCATCTGCCACCTTAACCCTAATGCCTTCGAACTCCTCAGTTATGATTCCGCGCTTTTCCACAAATCTAGCATCAATAAAATTGTATGTGCCTCCTGTGTCAAGAAGGGTGATGACCCTCTGTGAAATATACCGAGCCAATTTTTTCGTTTTTTAAAACAACAGATTACAACATTCAAGCAAGTGCACCCGTTAAGGTTAGGTGGATAAACCGACACGTGCAAGGAAGTAAATTCAAGATACAGAAGGGAACTCGACGTCAAGTATGTGCTACCCAATCCAAAGCGGAGTGAGGGGCGACCATATGACGGAGTGATTACAGAAAGCAAACTTGAAATGAAATGCTGAATAATGAAACTACTCAACACCCAGAATGTGCTTGCTCACCCAGAATGGGAAGTAGCTACCATAGGGCGGAGTTATACAAATGCTGAAAGCAACTTGAAGGAAATGCTGATTACAAAACTCTCGATACCCAGAATGTGCTTTCTAACCCAGAATAGGATAGTAGCGACCATAGGGCAGAGATAGATCACAAACAATAGCAAATACTGAGAAGGAATTCTACACTCTGATAAGCAAGAATCTAAGGCTGTCAGTACTACTGCCAGCATACAAATTGAGGGAAGACAACTTGCTATCAAATTACAACCAGCAATTATGAAGTTTACAATAACATTTAATAAGTTCCTTTGCTGAGAAATGAAGCTGAGAATTGAAGATATTAATTAAGATCCAACCTTTTTGAAGCTTGCCCACCAATGATGAAGTATGCCGCAAGGTCTTAATATCCTTTCAAACTTATCAAGAACAAGATGCAGCCTTCTTCATTCTGTCTGACAGACCTGTGTTTTTCATCATAGAACAGCAATATATATTCCTTGGAAAGTTCGTAACTCCCTTGAAACTCAAGCAAACAATCTAAAATTGAATGCAAAACACAAGTATAATGAAGACGCCCAGCTTAGGAACAGAAAACAGAGCCAAAGAGCAGTTTATATTTAATGGCACAAATCCCAATGATCTGCAGATGGTACGGCCCAGGTACAGGGGCGATTTTACTTTAAAAATTAAATACACCAATATAAAATCTGCAACTTGTCACACTATGGCGCCTAGATCAAAGGAAGGGTAATAGCCAATACCCACAAAGAAATATTTTGTCTTTTTTGAAATATGAATGAAATACAGAATCTGCTGTAGCTAAATGCTAAAATCAGGAAACCTCTAACATGCAAGATCAGAAAATAACAATACTAATGCAGATTACAATGCAAGGAATACAATGAATTCACAACTAGACTAAATTCATTACTAGTCGTTGTCTTACAAACGAGAAGAGATGCCCAATGGTTAGGAGGTCTTCATCCCTCGAAGTGATCCAGATTCAATCCGGCAGCATAACGGTGTATTTTCCAAGATGCTCCAAATGATGCACAAGACTCCCTTTTTATAATCTTCGCTTGACTTCACGAAACCCTAGAATCTGATTTTAGATCAAAATCCCCTTTCCTCAATGATGGCGTACTTTTGCCTTCAAGCTCTTGATTTAATATTTCATTTAAATATTCAACCTTGAAATATGCGCCAAACATAATCCTGCTTTGACTTAGGGAATATTAAAATGTTCTTTAATGAGGGCGCCACCCTCAATGATCACCTTTTTAAAACGACATTAAGTCATTAAGCCTAAGCCAAGGGTCAACATTAAAATATAACATTTTAACGTGACTATTTTTAATTTAAATGACTTAACTCATTTCTCTGCAAATGCCCTGAAGCCAACACTGATGAAGTCAACTGATCAATCTGAAACCGGAAGTCAACCAACCTGAGCTCTTCTGGAAGCTGCCAAAAATAGAATTTACTAAAAATAGTAAATTCCAAAAAGTACTCTGAATGCTGAGACGAACATACCACTGCGAAGCCCTCTGAAAACCCAGAAGGAATCCGCCATTAAAATTTCATCTCCGAGCAATGATCTCCTCAAAATTAGGAAACCCTAATTTTAACTTCCGACTAGCCTCCGGGTTCCCAACGAAAGGCCAACGGTCACTGAAACTGTCAAGCTTAGAAAGGGGACATTACACTCTGTCCTGCCAAAACTCCACGAAGTCTGAATGAACCTTCCTGCTGAATGCTAGATAGTCGTGCCTCCTGAATCTGAAGCTCTGACTCTGCCTCTGCCTTAGGCTCTGAAGCCTCTAACTCTGACTCCTTAGAACTCTCCTGCTATTCGGAACTCTCAGATTCCGACTCCTCGTAATAAGCCCACATCACTCAATTGGCCTTGCCCTTAGGCCGCAAGGGACAATCATGGTTGGCATCATAGGGATCTTTGCAGTAGAAGCAAAGCTTCTTTTTGCGTAAATCATTAAGAGTCTCGCAATCCAAGGGTGGTGCTACTGATTTCCCCTTCGAGTCACTCTTAAAATTAGATCTCTGGTTATTCTTATTAAATCCTTTATTGTCCCTGAATGAAGAAGTGTTCTTGGAGTTGAATTTGCTGGATGGTGCTGCCAACTCCATACTACGTGCCTTCTTCATAGCTTCCTATAACAAAGGAGGATCAAAGGCTTTGATCCAACCTCTCAATGGTTCCATCAGTCCCTCCATGAAAAGCACTACAAGCCGCCTCTCTGATATATTAGGAACCATAACTGACCGTCACTGGAAGTCACCTATGTAAGATTCCAAACTACCACTCTGTCGCAACTGATCCAAATCTCTGAAATAGGATTCTGGATCCTTCCTGTCAAATCGTTCCACCAACCTGTCAACGAACTCCTAATATGAGGTGATCCGATCGTGCTGGAGTGTCACCATCCCGTGGTGCCACCAGTCGTAAGCTACCCCCTCAAGATGCAATGTCGCATACCTGATAGCATCCCTCTCAGCCATAGGACGCAATGTGAGGAAAGTGTCTAGCTTACTGATCCAGGCCTGGGCTGTAACCTTGCCACTACCGTCGAACATCGCTAGAGTGAGTCTGTTTGTAGCATGTTTCAGATCATTGTTCTGATGTCTAGGTCTCCAATCCTGTCGACCTCTATGATGTTCTCTCCTCTGTGTGATGAATCGGTCAAAAGTGATCCTCTCTCTGACCTCAGGTGGTACTAACTCCCACTCCTCGTTCGCTGCCATCAGTGTATCTGTGAACAACTCCTCATGCTCCTCACTTGCAATAGCCTCATCGGGCTCCTGTCTCACAAAAGTAGGCCTAGTGGGCTTGTCTGCGATCCGTGAAACAATCCTAGGTGCTATCCGGGATCCTGCATCTCTCCTATTCTTGTCACGCTGTGGTGACGGTCTCCTCGGCATACCTAACCTCTAGATTGCCATTTCCAACTGCTGTAGCACATCGTTGGACTGCCGTTGACCTGCTCGTAAATCTCTAAGAGTTGCTAGAACCTCTGCATCGTCCTGATCCCTAGGGTTTTGAGGAATATCTGTCCTGTCAGCCATGTTTCCCGGCTGCCTGTTCAGACCCTGTTGCCTGTCAATCAATGCTCTCCTGCGAGTATAATACCTATGAGACCCAACCTCTTGTGGTTGCATAAGATTGCTAAACCCTCAGGATGGCAAGATTTAGCTCTGATACCACTGTAGAAACCCCTGTTTCCGCTAACTTCTGAAATTGCTAGTTTTTTGCTTGTTTTTGACGTTTTTGGTTTTTTAGGTGTTTTTGCATGAATGAATGAAAGTTGCGATTTTACAAGAATTGACTAATAAATTCAAATAAACTACTACAATGCCAATAATGATGGAAAATACGAGATCTAATGATGCCAGTTAATTTATTGATCTACTGGAGCGATTACAAAGAGATTTGATAACATACGAATGTAAAAAGCAATGCTTATATTGATGAAAACCTGATATTGCAGCAAGCTGAGAATAACCTTGAACTGGTACGGCTGTAACAGAAAATGTACGGCTTTTGTACAACAGCAAACAATTAAAAAGTATGGCCCTTAATGGTATCTCCAAATCTCAGGAAAGTAGGCGCATTAACTGAAGAATCTCTGCTGTATGAATTACGGACTGAAAACCCTGAATGATAAAACTCTGTGAAGGTTCTGTGATAACTTCTGAATGAAGATATGTCTCTGAAAGCAATAGATCAGCTGATGTTTCACAGCCTCTGAATTGCAACACTGAAGATGGCTCGTTCTCCAATGCCTGTAGACAACTAAAACCCTTGGTTTCGTTCTCCGGAAGAAGACTTGATCAAAAATCGATTTCATAACATAATGAGCTCAAATCCCAATGAAAACCCTTATATCTCTTCAAAAGTTTGACTTTTCTCAATTAGGCATCATTTAAATAAATACTAACTTTTCTTTTTAATTTTTCAATAATTTCAATCTCACTTTTAATTATAAATTATAATTAAAAAGTGGCCCCCTTCAATGTTGGTCGACCCCTTGAGAAAATCACTTAAGTTATAATATTAAAATATTATAACTTTATAATATAAGCTTCGAATAATTAATATTTAATTAAACAATTAAAATATTAATATCTCCCTCAAAATATGTCCGATTCACGAACCGTCTGAAGCTGGTGAAGAAGTGATTGATTCTGCTCATGACCAAACCATACTGCTAAAAATAGCAGGGGTACTCCGCTGATTGCCAAATATTGCTAAAAATAGCAATTCAGGCAAATGGTGTTCGAATGAGCTCGAACGAAAGCCAACTGGTAAAACTCTGACAACCGAAGCCAAGCCAAGCTCCATCAAGACCCTCTATCCATCCTATTAGCCTACGAGGGTCGCATAACAGGCTAATCATAAGCTCTGAGAGATGTCAACTGGAAGGGGACATTACAATGACGCCTTCACCATGCACATCACGAGAACAATTCAGGAGCGGATGCATCACAGGATCTCGAGGGAAGCCCAGGAATTGATTGAGAGGTATGGGTGCTGGTTTATACAATTTCCGAAGTTTTCTTACATAAGGCTACAAGGATTTTCCTCATACCCATACAGGCTGCCTAAGTACCCAACCAACAGAATATTGATGTTAGAGATATCTAGGCAATTGGTTGCCTACGATAAGATTTAGAAGAAAAAGAAGAAGGGAGGTGTTGACTTCCCAATTGTCATGGGCAATTCCGATGAGGTGTGTCCTTCATTACAGGCAGCTAGGGAAGCTGAAAGTGAGTTTCAGTTTTATCACTTTTCATATCACACTAGCCGACAGCACTATGATCCGCATAACAACATCAAATGGGTACTGTCAGAAGAGTTTAAACACAAGGAAAACATTGAGGATTATTGGGCTAATGCATTAGATGAAGATGAAGTCAGGAAGAGAATGTTCTCTAGGTTGCCAATAAGCATGATTAGGGAGTGTGAAGTCATTCCGGTACCAGACTAGGTGGATGAGGACATGAACGTCATCCATCCAGATTATGAGGCAGTAAGAGATACTCCGCTTCCACTCCCAGATTGGTCAGAGCTTGAGATAGTAGACTTGGACACACTTTGCATTCTAGTCTTGACATTTACTAGAGAGTGGGTTGACAGACGTGTGAGCAGGTTGAAGAGTAGGTCGATTGCATTGACTTACAATTTGATGGGAGATCACAGGACACCCACCACCAACAAGAAGAAAAAAATCACACGAGGTCCGGAATCTAGAAGGAAAGAGCCAGTTCGGCAAGAGCCTGTTCAGCCAAAGCCTCCAAGAGTTGTAGTTGAATCACCCACGCCATTGGAGACACGTTCTCCAAGCATATAGGAGGTTTCTTTATTTGTTGATCAAAGAAATGAATTGAATTAGGTGCAAGCGGTACAAGAAAATAATTAGCCACCACGGAGAGAGTCAGTTGGCCAGAGCGTCAACGCACCTACTAGAGATGATCCGCAGACCGATGAGGGACTGCTACTGACCCTCAGTTTCAACATGAGTTAGAAGCGGCTTTGGATGATGATGATATAGTTTCAGGAGATATTCAGCCACTTGAGGCCAATGAGCCTCGCCAGAATGATATAGAAGTTGAACAAGTCCGTGAAGTAGAGGCACAAGAACAGCAGCCATTTGATATACAGTATACAGTACCTGATTGGCTTAGAGATAGGATGAGAAGGAGCCCCAGTGAAGAGATTGATCCAGCAGTTGAAATGGAAGAGTTTTTGAACAGGATCAGCACGCCTCCACAAAAGAAGAGAGCATGGAAGTTTTCAAATATATCCACGGAAGAGGATGGCTCTTGCACCCTTCACATGGCAGTGCCATAGGTTGATTGTGACCGAGATGAAGCAGTACCAGAAAACTACGTAGTCACAACTTTGGAGTTAGGACGTCCCACAGGTGCCCAGATTGTAGAAAAGTGTGATAACTCCTACCTCGCCCTCAAGGACAGATGATTTAAAAAGGAAGGAAAGTACAAGAAGTTGAAAAGAGAGCATAAGGCTTCGATAGGATATGTGCAGCAGTTGTCTCGTCCTCGTGGGCAGGAGACTCCAGCGATAGAGCTTCCGGCTGAGATACCTAGAGAGTCGATTAGTGGCTTGTTGGAGCTAGGGAAGATGGCACAGGAGGCAGATAAGTGGGTCACGGGAGTTCGTGCTGAAACAGAAAAGTTTATGGAGGACCTTGCTCTTGCTTTTCAGCAGGCTTCTAGTATTTTGGCACGAATGGAGGCAGTTGATCAGGCCTGAGGAGATGCTTTTGTTTATCAAAGCAAAGTTATTTAGCGTCTTGAGGCCTTGATACATGTTCCTTTGCGGATGTTGATTGATGGAGGGGTCATTCAGGAGAATGACAGGTATGACTTTTCTAGATGGTATTCTTCAACAATCACGGGACGTGGTTTCTACGATGCAGCACAGGCAGATTCAACCAGGATACGGAAGGCTATGGCCAATATCATTGATGGAGTCCAAAATACCTTCGAGCCCATATTTGCTAGGCGGTTGAATCCAGGTGAGGTGACTACTGATAATTTGAGTAGGCTGGTGCCTTTCTTTTCAGAGGTGAGGACCTTCGTACAGGATGACTTTGAGAACACTTCCACTTTCTCCAGCTTGGTCCAGAGCACGCAAGATTCCTTAGTTGCTTGGAGAAAATCTTGTGCACGGCATGAACCGTCAGTCACGGTGTTAGAGTTCCAGCTTGATTGCATTCCACCTATTTCAGTTCGGGAGGTTGAGGCTGTACTTGGCAGGTTCATTGAGTTTGCAGCCAGAGAGAAGGAGAATGGGAATGCACTATTGGACGATGATCTTCTAGAAGACTAATAATGGGCATTAATTGCCTTTACTATTTTGGGAGTGAGTGGGAATCTTTGCTCATTTATTGCATCACTTCCCATTCTGGCAGTTATTAGGGTTAGGGCTGAGGTGGCTTAATCTTAGCCACTCTTTTGATTGTAATCTTAGCCGTCTATTGGACTGGGCTATCTATAAAAGGGGGAGTCCCCCCTCATTTGTAATTCATTAGAAGTAGAGATTAGAGATTAGAATTGAGATTTGAAGAGACACTAGAGAGTAGACATTTTGCTTGATAGTTTAGCATAGTTTGGAGGAGAAGGAAAGTTTTCCTATGAAAACTTTTGCAAGAAATTGTTGTGTAACACTTTCATAATAGAAGATCTTTTCATTGATGGTGAAATTCATCTTCATTGTGTTTAGCTAGCAAGGTTTCTTCTTCCCTTCAATTCCAAGTAGCGTAAGATAGCGTAAAGTAGTTTAAGAAGTAGCATTTTCATTTCATGCAAGTAGATAGTAGCTGTGGATGTGTGGCATTGATCAAGGCAACTTCGTTTCATTCCATACCACTAGCGGCTTGCTGACGGCGAGTTTGCCTTGCGTGGTCTACTAGAGAATTTCATAAACTTAACTTCAGTTGCAGCTCATGCCTTGGTATGCGTCGTTTTGACGGTATCTTGATGTTGAGTTGTGACTTGAAAATTACTCGCTATCCCTTTGAAGATTGCACCTACTTTGTGTAAGCTGTCCAGCGTGAGGCGGAGCAGAGTTTGGTTGGAGCTGTTGAGATTGATCCCACGTCCCGTCTTAGAGTAAAACCTAGAACCTTCTTAACCTTTACACTCATTTACTTTCCGTTCACCTTTGGTTAGTTTTAGGAAAACGTACTTATTGCCAAATCATCCACATTGCATAAATCCCTTCCAATCATCCATTTACTGTTAACTGCAAGTATCCTGAACAATTGTGTAAGTCCCCTCGTGAAAATAGCAATTCACATCAAACCAACTGAGGGTATTCGAAGTATTTCGGAACCTTGGAGTTGAACGTGCGAACTTTCTTGCAATCTTAGCACACGGAAGAGTTTGATCAAGAGAGAATGGAGTAGCCTTCGGACAACTTTGTTCTGCTAATTGGTGCAGTCACAAAAATCACATCAACAAGTCTTCAAACACTCGGGCAATGCAAGCACTCAGCTCTTACCACACAGGTATAAAAATAGAATAACTCAAGACATGATGAAATGGCTTGCATTGAACTCCTTATAAAGAATTCTCATTGACTCCCAGGAAGCTTCTAGAAATAATATTATTTTATTCTCCATAGTGACTTTATAATATATTATTTTATTTAGTCACTTTTATTAAATTAATTAAATATAAAGTCATCCTTTTGAATTAATTTATTCAAATAACTTTATAAATAATTAATTTAATACCTCCACTTTATTTTAATTAAAATAATCAATTAAGCCATCATTTTGATATATTATTAATTTGGACAACTTAATCAATTAATTTAATTTAATTACTTCACCTCCAATTCAGGGACATTACAATCCTCCCTTCCCAAAGATTGCTTGCCCTCAAGCAATCCGCAGTTTCCAAACCACCTCAACTGCCACGGCACCTAAAGCCAGAGTGGAAAACCAACTGCACCTGTCCACCAACCACTTGGATCTCAAATGATCCTGCAACATGTCGATGTGAGTGTTCCTAGGTTTTCTTCCACAACTAGCTAAGAAGACTTTTCCCTGTCTTCATCCAGGAACCTGATAGCTTCTAGGTTCTTGTTAGGCTTAGATAATTAACTAAGTCCTGTTCCAACTCCTCTCCAAGAGTTTCACACTTTGTTCTTCACCTTGAAAGACTAACACCACTTTGAACTGGCAAACTCTCTCCTACACTTAGAAAACTCTAAGTGCCAATATCACACAAAACCTTGAATTGATTGCAGGGGTGCCAAACATATTGGAAACATGCCATGTACATCCAACTGGATCCATCTTGGATGGTCTTCAATCTTCTTTCTTACCGATTCCAAGAATTTGTCTTGAGGAGGCCTAATTCCTTGTAGCCCTTGACAGAGACCTTTTTGTCATTATTGCCCAAACTTTCCAAACAACTTGAAAAACAAATTCCACATTCGAATACCCTTTTTGATCCTCTAAAAGATTCACAAGGTTTTAGACCCCTAAGCCCTCCGTACACTGGTTTCCTATTATCTAGGTCAAATAGGGCTAAAAGACCTAATTACTAGGATCCTACTGATTTCTTGTTCCTAACCTAAACAAATGGATTGACAGACCCTCAATCCTCTTAGCATGTTAGGATATGATCATGCCCTACCTGGAACCGTACTTAATCCGTACTGTACCTCAATCCCCTGCCTATATTCTTCAATTCTTCACTGTCAAACCTCTAACCGGGCACTCTAAGCTCGCCTAGGGTTTGTTAGTACACACTGCTACTCAACTCTTCATGACTCCTACCACTAAATATGTACAGACCAATGGCTCCCCTAACATATCCATCTATTCTTAGGAAGATCCCGTGGTTAGATTTCATGGGGGAGCCATAAAAAGACAAACTAGTCAGGACAGGACCAGTAAAACCCCTAGACCTTAATTTATTTAAACAAGACCCTAGTTTAACTCAAATCAACTTTCTTACAGAAGGAAAAATGCTTAGAACTACCCTGTGAACACAAATCCAATACCAAATCAAAACATCTAACTTATTTAATAGCACTGTCACTCAAAGCATTCAGTAAAACACATAAATTGCAGAGTTCTTTTTCTATTTCAAAAACCAAAACTTGATTGCAATCTACTACACTTTAAACTCGAGCCTCTTGCATCATAGATGCCATTTAACATGTTTTTAGGGATGTTGGTCGATCCCCCCACTCCTATCTTTTAGGGGATCCCAGGTAACCAAGTTGCATGCAACATTTGCCATAATGGTAAATGTTGTCATGACAACTTGTAACAACTTTTGGCAACTTATGATTATGCCATCTTCCTAGCTCTTAGGACCTCTATCTCCTATATTTCGAGCAACCAACTCCATTAACGGCCTCATGGCATCTTTCTAACATCATTCATGTGTTTAGAACACATTTAAGACTCAAAATCCGAACTTAGGCTACTAAGCTAAGCAAAGCAAAATTATTAACTATGACTAAACTTTGGTGACCTTAGTCCTAATGACTAATTCACCTAGCCACAACAATGACCTTCTAAGGTCCAAAACAAATACACAATAACCCTAATTTGGCTAATGTCAGATACAAGCCAAAATATCCTAACTATGGAGGTGAGCCTAGGTGTGCTCCTGCACCACATGTGCTAATCCATAACCTTTGTATGCAGCTGGAACCCAAGATACTATCAAATTCTATCAACTAATGAAACCAACCATCCAACAATGAAATTCCTGGATCCCAACTCTATAAATTATCCCCATCATGCCAACTCCAAGTACTGTGATGATACACCTTAGATATCATACCTGGATCCCATGGATAAACTGAAAGTCCTTCAATCTCAATACGAACTGACTTCCGTTGTGCCACTCTGATAACCTCTAAAGTCTAGTCGTGCCAAATCTCAAATCCTTGCTTCTAGAAGCAACCTACTGGAGAGAGAAATGTAAGAGATTTTCAAAACTGGGACTCATCACCTGAAGTCGGAAATGTATCACACCACAGTGACCCTGAACACCTCCTATTCAACCCACCTCTCTGTGTCATCAAGGACTTAGTCAAATCCTTTGTATGTGGACTGAAAGAAAATTGATGAGGACACCTCGTGATGCAATTGAGGTGAAACTCCCCTGACTACGCCAATGGAATACCAAAGTAGTCATGTGTACTCCACCCTACACTGCCATCATCGGAAGAAAACTCACAACTCACAATAGGATGAGTTGGTCTTGCAGCAACATCAACATTATCCTTTGCAACCTTGTCAACAAGACTTCTGTCAGAAAGCAACTGCAAGTGCCTTGACTTACTTTCAGGAGTGGGAAGGATACCATCATAAATTCCATCATTCTCCTTAAAAGAGCCTGGAACAACACCAAAGTCCAGCATGCAAGACTGAGAAGAACCCATCTTCTGAAAAGACTAACCAATGTCAATCTCAAAAGTACCAATGTAGAGTCTTGTGCTCAAATCTCCCATAACGCCTAAACCTGCAACCAATATTGATGTGTCATCATCAATCCATTTCACCCTGAGTGCTCTCCTGAAGATGTGACAGATGCCCAACATAGGTTCATAAAAACATATACCAACATCTGTCAAACTGTTGGCATAAATCAAAACAACACCATGTAACCTGTGAATCAAGTCCATGATGGAGCAAAAGGTATCTTTGCTGCCCAAGGATAATAAGAACTCATCATCGCTCCATCCTCTAACTTCAAAGTGACAATCCCAATCTCTCCTATCCATACCAACAACTATTGCCCTCAAAGTGTAACCTGACAAAACTCTGACGAGCGAAGTAGGACGGCCATCAATCAATGAGGTAGGTGGTAAAACCCATGAGAATGGTGCTGGGATACTACTGCCAACATGCCTATCTCCAAACCATAGAAATTGAAATCAATCGGTAACTCAATCATATACCTCTCAAGATCAAGTACAACGCATCCATCACCAACTGACTCTAGCTTATCCAACACAAGAGGCACTGCACCTATATCCTGAGTGTGAACGCTAGGAGATCTCATGTTCTCCTCATTCTGTGCCTTGGCTACCATAGAAAACTGAGTCTCTATTGAACATGATGAACAACGAGCCAAGCTCAACTCTAAGCAAAGCTCATCAACATGAACCTCAGATTTCTGAAGGGCTATCTGAGTACTCCTCAAGGAATCATTGGAAATCATAAGCTCATGAGAAATTTTATCTACTTCATCTTCTTTCCTTTTCAAAGCATTTAAATAGACCTCAACGAGGTTGAGAAGGTGATCACGATTTGAAAGAAGGTGCAAATAGTTTGTCTTCATTGTTCCCATACCTTCTTTTATTTCCTACAGGCTATCATGAGAAGACTCTACTTCAACTCCCATTTGTCTTCTCTCCAATTGAACCATCCAAAGATGATTCTCAATCAATTTGTGCATTTTATCATGATGAGATAATGCTACCACAATCACCTCCTCATTCACCTTCAACTGGTTTCTCAAACTGTGCGAACTATGGGGTGTATGACTAGATTCTCCTTCACATGAATAAGCATCTAATTGTTCGTGAAATGCTTGAGTCACCCAACTATCTTCTTTTGCAAATTCCTATATACACACACCTGATTTGGAATTAGAACAACACTAATTCCATCTGTAGAAATATCCTCAATGCCCTTGTTAGGTGTCATAACACAAGAGGGCTCAGTTTGTTCTTTGATCTCATCGTCCAACTCAGCTGATCCAATGGATGGTGTCTTGTTTTCTTCAAGAAGAGAAGATGGAACCTGTAAGCCAAAAGTGATTAACTCTTCTGCATTCAATTGTTCCCTGAACTTCTCAATCTTTTACTCAACCATTCTCTTTGTGAGATCATATGCTGCAGTCAAAATATGCTGCTCTCTTCTCCAGATGGCTAACAAATGAGATTGCAACTACTTGCAAACATCATCATCTTCATCTAGGATCATAGACAGGATGTTGAACATATCTGTCTTCACCTTGTCTGAATAGCGTTTCTTGATTCCAAACATGAAGCAATCGAATAATTAGAGAATAATGCCATCATAATCAAACATGATAACACATGAATGCACCTTTGCCATCAATTCTAGAATTTTGACCCTCTTATTGAAAGTACGGCTTTGATGTCACCTAACCCATTAAAGCTTTCAATAATCAACTGCATGACCTCTCTCATCTTGTCATCATCATAAGGAACTTTAGGAGCTATAAACCTCATAATTTCACTTATGCAAGTGACAACCGCAAGTCTTATCTCCTCATCTTGATGTTTGTTGTACCCAAACCAAATTTTTTGCTTCATTAAGGCATTTTGCTTAAAAGAGTCTAAACCTTGCTAAAATGATGTCAAAATACAGTTTTTGGGCAAGTCAAGCATGGACTTTGGTCAGTGTCATGTCAGTCTTCAAGAGCAATTGGTTAGTACTTGGAGCTCAGAACCTGAACCTGGGACTCAGAGCAAGATATATCATGATGGAGAAGCGCTTCACGACGAGATTATACCCCTACATGGTCAAATCAGTGGCTAGAAAAGTGTTTTCAGATGAAGATTTTTAGCAGAAAGCAGATCTGCGCCCCTATAGCCCAGGGGTGCCCTTCTTTTTGAAGGCCCAGATCTTGTTGCTTTTGCTTGCAAATGCACTCAATCTCTTCAGAATTAGCCCAGCTTTCCGACGAGCTATCCAGAGAAGTCATCCGAGTTGTAGAACTCCGACAACTAAAGTCAGAACCTAAAGGTACGAGAGGTTGCATGTCACAGAGGATTGTCAGTTCACAGCTTTCTACACCCCTGTAGCTAAGGGGTGCCCTTGAATTTGGCCCCTCAGATCATTGAATTTGCAGATGTCTTTCTGAGATCTTTTCTAATCTAGTCTAGCTTCGTAACGCACTAGTTCACGAGTCAATCTGACATTCTGAGTGATCGTAGCAGAGATTCTACCAGACACGTAAACCAGAGGGTGGAGAAATGTAGTATTACACACATGTGCCTCTATAGGCCCAGAGCGCCCAGCCTTTAGGCCTGCCAGATGGGGTTTTTAGCATTCGCAATCTTTACGAGACTTGTACAGAATTACTCCATCTATCCAATGAGCCCAGTCGTTAGCCTCCGGGGTTTGGTAAATGCTCGTACGTGTGAGGTTTGTGTAGAACGCTGAAAAGTGAAGACAACTGGAAAATGGCCAAGTATGGAGAATACGTTTCCCCTTGGAAAAGGCACCCTTCTCTTTGAGGTCTTAGAAGCAGTTTTCTCACTTCGTCGCCTCCAAAGACATCTCTTGCAAGTTGATCTAGGTACGCTGAGAGACAGACAGTGCGCAAATCGAAGCACTCCAGCTCCCGGTGTCAGGGGTCAAAATAGGGTATCTAGATGAAAGTTACATTTTTGATAAAATGGTGTTTGAGCCTTCACAGGCTAGGGGCGCCCTTGCTTTTGGGGTCCTTAATGTAGCTTTCAGGTGCCTTACATACAGTCGTTGGATGTGGAATTCTTCCAGTCATGCAATGAGCCTATCATCCAGTTCGCGGGGTTCATCGTTCGCTATCAGTGGCAATTTGAAGAATCAAATGGTAGAATGGAGAAACGGTTGTCTGGAGACCTTGCATCAATTTAATCAAAGGGGCCTAATTTTTTGAGGTGTCAAACGTTGATTTTGGCAGTTGCAACTCCCAACAGACATTTCATCCTTGCTCTGTAGGCTTCGTGACGGATATCTCAACTTGGTCACAGCATCACTCAGTCATCCGGAAATCAGAGTTGAACATGGTCAACTGTAAATTTGCAGTCAACTATAATGTTGGAAGTTAGCGAAAAATCTCATAACTTGTGCAAATGGACGCCTGGAGGGTCAAATGAGAACTTTTCGAAATCAGTGAAGTTTGTCGAGTGCATCCAAATGCTGTGTTTTATTTTGCTAACTAATTAAAGTAATATTTAATATTTATTTTGCATGCTAAAGCATTAAATGGCAATTTTTCTCAATAATTTATTATTGGTGCCTTTTTAATGATGAAACTCAAATTTGCATGATAAAGCAAACTGAATATTTTAATATTATTCTGTAATCCGGGACTCCGAGTCAGTAGCAGTTCAACTCGAGGGGGTCCAATCAGATAATTCTTTTCACAGACAGAGTTTTAAATCTTGCAGTCATCCTTTATGGTGCGATTTTGCTCTATTTATGCAAGCATGTCATCCATTCTCATTCATCTAGCTTAATAGAGGTGAATTTTCTCTTCAAAGTTGGACAATTTCATCAACAATCAAGTTTAAAGACATCAAAACATTCCTTTTGCAGGTGAAAGTCCGAATTTATCAGCGAATTTCAAGACCAAGTGGCGATTTTGGCAGGAGAAAATCATCAAAAAACGTCTTTCTTCTTCTCAATTTCTTCCATTTTCTCGTCTTAAATTCATTCACATGTTTGAAGAATTGGCGATTTTTGACAAAACAAATCATATGGGTTGATTCAGAATAGCTTTCTCTAGAAAACCCATGTGCCAAAATTTTTTCAGGAAAATTTACTCCAGAGCATCAGTTCTCGAAGCTCTAATTTTCTCAACTGAAAATTCCTTGCATGGTCGAGTAGAAGTCAAATTTTCGCAAATCTGACATTCTGGGTTTTTAGAATCATTTTCTGGACAAAACCCATATCTTAGAATTTTTCGTGAAAATTGCCCTCCAATAGGCTATTTTTAGCCTCAGCAGGCTATTTTTAGCTTTCCAGAAAAGTTGTCAAAATATAGCCATGTTCACAGTCAATAGGCGAGTTTTTCAGAGTGCGGTTCACGCAGACTGAATTCAAGACCAAATTGGTCTTAATTCATTATTTCATTAGAAAAGCTGACACCAATTTGTATCAAGTGCATTCAGAGGGTTGACAGGCGTAGTCACTCAAGTCCATATGGTTTCATGCCTCGTATAGCTGATTGTCTTCCAAGGCCGGTTTAGAGGGTTGATACCATTGGAATTTTGCGTGTGCAGCAAGTTCGTTTGCATTTCTCACAACCAAAGTGTGCGCAGTCAAACTTTGCAGTTTCATCATGCAACACTCTTTCCTTAAGGAAAAGCGTCAAGGACATCAAGCTACAGAAGAGATAGTGGCCATCACTTCAGTGACGGAGCCACCAAAGTTATAAGTCAGTGAAATGCTAGTGTGTAAAGATTTCCAAGATTGCTCAAGTTGCTGACAAGCAATGAATTGTCAATTCAAGCATGTGACGACCCCTAGATGGTGACGCAATCAACAACCTTGTGGAGAGGTTGGTTGTTTGAGATATCAGCCAGTGATTAGTCAGTTAGAACTTGCAGTCGTCTGCGAGGATGTAATGTCCCCTTTTCCATGAGCAATGGATTTTGGAGGAATTAGCCTATTCTTGATCCTTGTAGGCTAATGGGACTTGATAAGAGGATCGTTTGGCAGATACCCAGTTGATTGGTTGGCTCATTTCATGATTCAGTCTACATATGGAGGTGTTCTAATGATTTCTTGATATGTTTCTATTTTTAGAAACCTCATGTTATAAAGTAATGTTATGTTTGCACTTTATGTTATGAATAATTATTTTATTATAAAGTGCAAAATAATAAAATAAAATAATATTCCTTCTAGAAGGTGACTTGGAAAAGTTCTAGAAGGAGGCCGACCTATTGAGGAAAAAGAATAAATAGGCATTGAGGGCTCATTTTCTATCATGCAAATTTTTTGATGTTGATGTTTGTTGTTGATGTGCATTGTGGAGCCTAGGGTTTCTGCAGTAGTCACAATTGGCCATTGAGAACGAAAACTCTCAATTGGTAGGCAATTTTGAGGGTGTGAAATATCACTTGAATTATTGCAGCTGGGAGAAAGTTACTTCAGACTTTCATTTGTGCTTCATTGGTTAAAACTTTGTGGCCTTTGGCCAAGTTTTGTATGATATTGATTGGTGTTTGCTTTGGAGACATTTTGGAGTTCATAGTCTTCAACGAATTTGCATTGAGGAGGTGATTTGCAGCATCTACAATTTATTTAGAAGTCTGATATACTGCTGCTGGGGCATCATTGGAAACATATTTTTGTTCATATCTTCACTTAGAGGTGTCCTTTGGTTTTGGGTATTGTTGCATTCAATTGCTATCGTGGAGACAATCATTTCAAGGACAAATTCGAAGAGCTTAGAGGCTGCATTTATTTATCTAAAGTATTGCCAGGCAAGAACAGGGGCGGCTGGGTGAAAGCATCGATTGGGCCTAAGAGGAGTTCATTTTGCTTGGAATTTGATTGCTACTTCATGTTTCATCCAAGGAATTTCTTGAGGCCAGGTTCTTCACATTTCTATCATCTTCTAGCATTGCATTTAGCATAGTTATATTTGCAGCTGTAGGTGTGCATTATACCAACATTATCATATTTTGTAATCAATGTAAATGCCAAGAGTCTTGGCTATATTTCATGAGCATTGTATTAGAAATTTCATTGCAATTAAGGAGATATTAATTGCTGGTGTCATTTGAGCAATTCAATATCATTTGTATTCAGTTTGTTAGTTTGCATACCAACTGTTTGTTAAAATACCAGTTGGCTGTAGGTGATCATTCCTCATGTTTAGATCATATATATGCATTGAATATTGTCAAAATAGGTTGCACATTCATGTTAGGACATTGTTTAGACAAATTAGAATCATTTGCAAACATTCTCATTGTTGTTAAGAGAAGGAAAGTACCATTAAAGCAAACTGAAATGTTATATCAGTCACATGACCCTTGTATGCAAAGTGTTTGACAAAATTATCAAGGCCAAAAATCAGAAATTTTCAAACAGATTTGAGCAGGGTCATTACAGAGGACAGAATCTGGAGCATGCAATTAGAACTCGACTTTCATCTTCAGTTCTCTTTGTGGGGTCCACACATTTCTATCTTTATCCTCGAAGATATCTTGCAGGACTTGGAGGTTTATTAGGGTTTACGTTAACTGATGGTAGTGTTCTAGTTAACTTGCTTTCAATAAGGACGTGCATGCTTGCGCACATTGTCTATTTTTAGATTAAATGTACCAGTTAACTAATGGTAGCTTTTTAGTTAGCTATATAGTTTGCTTTATTAGGGTTTAGCAATAAATTCTTGCATGCATTGCAAGACTGTAGTTGACTCAAGGTGATTTTAGGGTTCCCTACACCTTTCGATGTCTATAAATAAGAGTTTTTGCTCATTTGTAATTAACTTTTGCACGAAAAAGTAATATATGTTGTGCCCACCTTGCCTGTAATATTGTTGATTCTGTATCTATTCATGAGTTTTTGCTATGATGATGAATTGTTATGCCACTCGGGTTTCATGTTATTATTATGGTGAATACTCATCTTAGTTAAATATAGTGGCTAGTTGATCGTTTATTGTATGTGTGTTTCACCTATGCAATTTGCTGTCCTAGTTGGCTATTCTTTGTTTGTTCTTAATAAGCCTATTCAGATGAGTGAATCATTGTGCCCACCTTGCCTTCATGTTACAAGTTTGTACCTAAAGCTTATTGTTTGATGTGTGTGTTAATAAGCCTATTCAGTCAAGCAAATAGTTGTGCCCACCTTGCCTTCATGTTGTGAAGTTGTACCTGGTTTATCGTATATTTGTCGTTTCCAATAAACTTCTTCCCAGCCGAGCAAATAGTTGTGCCCACCTTGCCTTCACGTTGTGAAATTGTACCTGAAGTTTATCATATAGAATATTCCGGCTCCATTTCCTCATGCTTTGTTTTCTTGAGGAAACTGGATAGATTTAAAGTAGTTAGTTTAGTTGTAGTTAATGATTTGCAAAACCAGAAAATCCTTAGCTGCAACGTTCTTGGTTTTCTTAACCTTGTGCCTCTTCCAGCTGAGAACAAAAAGATAGGACTTAGATTACTTTTCTTTTCCACGCATTCCAGCATTACGAGGGAGCTTCCCCTCCTAATTTGAAGAGCACTCATTACGCAGTGTGCATAGTTGTTCATACCAACTTGCACTCCATAGATGTTAGTTTTTACGCCAACAATGTCTCATCAACTTTGGCTTGACCAATGAGTGTACCAATGGAGACAAAGCTTTACCCATGGCCTAAGAAGGTGACTGATCAATCTTATAGAGACAACTTTCTGCTTCCTCCAAAATATCAAGGAGAGCTGCTTTAGCCTTAGGTAAGAGTTTGAATTTCTTGCCCACGAACTTGAGTCTTTCTTGAAGAACTTCAATGGCCTCCTTAGGTTCAACTGTAGGCCAATTAGTAACTGCTGAAAACTCATCATAGAGACTTCTAGATATGTCACTTGTAGATACATCTTGTTTCTGCTTCTCTTTGTTGTGAAATGTGGGCCCTCTTGAAATGGATTCCATAAACTGCACTAATCTTTGTTGTGAAAGCATAATTTCCTTCAAGAAGTCTACCATACTTGGCTGCTCACATGTCTTTGAATTTCTTTTTTGTTGGCTATAATCCATCGGATGCTCCATATAACCAATGAAGGGAAGGTCATTTTTGATCCCTTGTGGAAGTTCAAGGTACTTTTTATAAGCATCCATTATATCATCTTCGGAACCCATGACGTTCAACTGAAATTTCTAATTTGCACCTGAAACAAGTCCAGCAAGCTAGCAAGATTCTTAGCTCTGATACCACTGTAAGAAGCCTTGCCTAATCTAATCTAAATTGTCTAATTTTGAAGCTTTGGAAATTTCGTCAAACACTTTTCTTACACACTCTTAACTGTTGTTTGTGGTTTCTTTTTGTATTTTTAATGCATAAGAAGATATTATGAACATAAAGGATTCTAATTGCAATCTTCGATGACTGAAATGAAAAGAAAGGTGCAATGTAGTATTTACTTCTAACTCTTTCAAGACTTATAGATGCAAATGCAATTATCAAATAAGTAGCTACAGCAAAATTGACGTTATGACAAACAATTGCCATGCATTCTCTCAACTCCAAATCAATTAATTCTTGAACTGCAATTATGAAACTTATTACAATTCTAATCAACTCAAATGTTGATTACCCCTAACAAGGACGATTTGCAACATATGCCAAATGCCAAATGAAAATGCAACTGATTGGCATCGATAGAATGACTTTATTGTTGCAGTCCTATCTTGTAATATAAATGCAGATTACAAAGATGAAAGTCTGTTGGGATGGCGATTTACTAACAACTAATATGACAATATGTATGCAAAGAAATGAGAACCTGATTATCGCCATGCCCAACAATAGGTCGACTTCACAAAGTGGTTGAATTCTTCTCCAAATCGAGCTAATGCCAATGGAAAGTGGTTGCGTCTGACTTTCAGCTAGGGCGCGATCTTACCAGCAATAATCCTCCACAATCAAGCTGCAATTTATCTCACAAATTCAGCGCCTCCAATAACAGAAAACTCTTCAAATTCGAAGTTACCAAAAGCAGCACCCAACTCCTTGATTGACCACGATTTCCCAGCAAGGAAAATCGATGCAAAACCCAAATTATATATATTCAAATCGAACTGTGCTAGACATGAAATAGCTGCGCCTGGACTGCAAATTTCCTAGGGAAATAAAGATGAAGATTTTCCCAAAAATGTTGAACGCCTTTACCAACAAAATCGAATTGCTTAGAGTTGCTAAATGTTGCGAATAGAATGAATGATGAATGCCTTCTTCAATAAAATAATCGACCTCAAGGAAGGAAACTGAAAACCAATCCTTTACTAAAATCAAATTCCTTGATTTCTCCAAATACTTTAAAATTCTGCAGTTGATTTCTTCAAAAGTCGATTTCCCTTGTGTTCCCAAATTTGGTCATAGACCATTAAATTTGGTTGTATCGAACCAGCAGAAATATCTTCCTCAAATGCAACAATAAACCAGCTATTGCAAACCTACAAATCTTTCAATAATTGCAATAATAAACTAGCTATTGCAAACCTGCAAATCCTTCAATAATTACAATAATAAACCAGCTATTGCAATTGTGTAAACTCCTCAAATAAATGCAATAATAAACTAGCTATTGCATTCAATCACTTCTTATTCAATAGGGCAATAATACATCAGCTATTGCACCTTTCAAAACTATCCAATGAAGCACCTATAGAGACCCTGGATGGATTCCTCCAAAATTTCCAACTAGGGTTGATCTTTCACAACCGAATCCGGTACCCTAGAGTCTTCAAACCCTCAGGCAATGCAAGCACTCAACTCTTACCACACAGGTATAAAAATAGAATAACTCAAGACATGATGAAATGGCTTGCATTGAGCTCTTTATAAAGAATTCTCATTGACTTCCAGAAAGCTTCTAGAAATAATATTATTTTATTTTTCAAAGTGACTTTATAATATATTATTTTATTTAGTCACTTTTATTAAATTGATTAAATATAAAGTCATCCTTTTGATATTAATTTATTGGAATAACTTTATAAATAATTAATTTAATACCTCCACTTTATTTTAATTAAAATAAGCAATTAAGCCATCATTTTGATATATTATTAATTTGGACAACTTAATCAATTCACCTCCAATTTGGGGACATTACATAAAGGTGCTTGAGGAACTAATTTCATCCTCAACCTTAGTAGCATCGTATCCATCTGGTACCATTTTAGTCACCTTCAATTCTTTTCCAACCTCTTCTTTTGTGATTGACTTTTCTTCATCAAGCTTCTTCACCCATTTGTCCGTGCATTGGTGGTTAGGCTCCCGAATTCCTTTGCAACCCAAAGAACCCAATTCCTCTCCAGTCAACTGATTTTTGCTCTTCTTATGTTCCCCTATAGGTTGTGAATTACGAGGAAGCAATTCTTCTTTTATAGTGTCTATTTTCCTTTCCTTCATGAGAAGAGATCTTAATTTTTCAGGTTGTTCCAACCATGTTGTTAGATTCTTCTAATAACTCTGAAAGACTTGCAAAAGCTTTATCATGAGTTCCTAATTTGTCATCATTTTTTTCTTCTCCAAACGGACAAATTGCTGCAATTACTATAGATGAGTGTTGGTTACTTGATGAAGCAATCTGTAAACTCTAAACCCCCCAGGCTAGCAGGATCAAAGCTCTGATACCACTGTAAAGTCCCTTGCCTAAACTGAGCTGATTTTTCAATCTTGGTTGTTTGGCATTTTTTCAAACACTTGGCTCGCATATGACAGTGTGTAGTTTCCCGATTGCTTCCCCAGTTTGATAGATAGTATATTTTATCAAACTTAGCACATACAATGCTTATGCAATGAAGACTGAATTCTAAGAGCAATGAACATGAATCCGACCATTCAGAACTATAGCATATTATGCAACCATAGGCTGGAATAACAAAGTAAACTTAGGAATAGCAGTACAGAACTCCTTGCACTTCTAGAAAGATCTAAAAAGAATCTTCACCATGTTAGTGTTGTAGCTGCAGGAGATATTTTTCTCCTTAATATATCTTTGTCTAAGGCAGATCGGCCTTCTTGACTCAAATAATATTTTGAATTTTTTATTTCCTAAGGGGGCCGACCTAGAGAAGAGGTTGCCTATCCTTGTATATAAAGGAGGTGAAGACCTCTCATTTCTATCATCAAGTCCATTCATTCAATTCACATCTTAGCAACAGAAGCACCATCCTTATCAGCAGTTCGCCACTTTAGCAGCAGATCCGATTCTTTGGAGAAACATTATCATTTGGTCAAGAGGAAGCAGTATATATAATTTGTATAAGTCATGGCCAGATTCGAGGGCCTGGTTTGTAAGCAGTGTTCTGCTTCTGCACTTATTATTCAAATATATATGAGAATATTCTTTGCTAGGTTTTTCTCCCTCGAGTAGGAGGGTTTTCCCAAGGTAATCACTGTGTTTATTGTTCATGTGTTGCACTTTTCTGCTTTCTATTAAATCTGATCTTAAAACTAACATGGTATTAGAGCGGGTTTAAGAAAAGATCTGATCAAATTTGTTTAAGTAAAGACGAAATTGGAGATCTTCGAAGAGGGAACAAGTTTTGAGTTTGTGAGTAATTTGAGCAAGTTTGCAGCTTCAGCTAAATTTCTCCAGGACGTGTTATTCCTTCTATTACTCAGTTGTTCTCCAGCCTTGGTGCATTTGTCTGCTGACATGAAAGTTTCAAAAGTAGGGTTTGGCATGGCGTGAGTTTCTAAGGATGTGTTGGCTCATTTCAGTCGCTACATACTATTGAAGGAACCTGTAGATGCTGGCATGAGATTTGTGAGAGAGTATTGTGAGTTTCAGGACCTAGTCGCTGCCATTCTTCAATAATCTGCACTTAAACTGGGTTGTACGTGAGTGTCTAGGGGTGAGGATTGATCTCAAGGCAACATTGGAACTCCTAGAAGTGTTTCATAGGGGTCACGTGGTCCCCTGCTATCAAAATACTACTATTGTATTGAATTCTCAGACTTGGCATAACCATATCCAGGTTTGCTTTGTACATTAATGAGGGAACATAAATTCAGATTTCTAAGAAGTAATATAAAGCTCAAGCTAGACTGAATCAGTTGCATAGATTATGCCATTTCTATAGAACTTTAGTGGCCAAAGCAGCAGAAAATGGTTCTAGGGAAAACTACATTTTTTGCATGTTTTAACAGGATTTCTAAAACCTAGTGTTGGGCATCTATTATGGAATGGTCATGATGTGACAAACTCTAGTATCCATGAGTTGTTTAAAGTAGAATTGCATTGGGTGGGTCTTAAGGATACGATCAAGAATAAATTAAGTGTTGTAGATAATGTTGAATTTTGGGAAACGTTGGAAGGTAAAAGTGGGAAGTCTCGTAAGGAATTGGAATTTATGGGTTTGGGACATATCATGAATGAACTAGCTCAGGTGTTTGATCTGAAAATATGAGGTCAGTTGCATGGGATGGCAACACTGAAGGTGGCGAAGATGAGACATGGCTACAAGTCTAGCTCATTGGTGTACCAACAATAAAGACATAAGTATTTTATTTTGTACCTTTGAATATTGATCATGAATTTTATGTAGTTAATAATAATTCATGCATTAATATTGGGAATAGTGAATCATGTATGCTTCTAGCATTGGTATTTCTCTTTGGGATAGTTTAATTCTATGAACTATTATAAATCTCTCTAAAATGCTTTCAAGACAGATCAAGGAGCAAAAGGATGATGAGAGATTGCATAAGGAATTCAAGGGAGGAAGAGCTTGATGCATCCTGTGAGGAAGTCACGCAAGTTAAAGAAATGAACAAACATGGAGACATAGCTTGCAGCCTTGGGACTAAGTTGGTGGCACATAACTCTCATGATTCTTCACTGGAGTCATCTCTCAAGGGAACAAGGTTGGATCAGCCTTGGATGGAGAGCTTGCTTCACAAAGAAGATTGAGAAAGATGAAGATACTAAACAACAAAGAACCTATACAGATCGTCATTGCGATCAGTTTCTTCAGGAGGAGGAAATGACATTCAGAGGGAGTCTGACAAACCAACAGAGGCAATCTTGGACAATGAGGTCAGAAGGCTGATGTGAGTACTTGGAGCTTCAGAGGGAGTCACAGCATCATGAAGATCTATTGTAATGTATATTTCTCTGAGACGGAGAAATATGAAGTGAAAGCCCTTGTAGTGTATATTTCTCTGAGACGAAGAAATATGACGTGAAAGCCCTTGTAGTGTATATTTCTCTGAGACAGAGAAATATGAGGTGAAAGCCTTTGTTCTTCTCTAAGACTGAGATGAGACGTCATGTTGAGAGACTCCATGACAACATCATGTTGAGAGACTCTGTGATGAACCCTTGTACATGTGTTTCTTTCCATGCATGGGATTAGCCATTGTGAACGTCATGTTGAGAGACTCCATGACGACATCACGTTGAGAGACTCTGTGATGAACACTTGTACTTGTGTTTCTTTCCACACATGGGAGTAGCCATTGTAGACGTCATGTTGAGAGACTCCATGACGACATCACGTTGAGAGACTCTGTAATGAACCCTTATCCATCTCTAAGACTGAGATGAGATGTCATGTTGAGAGGCTCTATGACGACATCACGTTGAAAGACTCCATGACGAACTATTGTACATCTCTGAGACTGAGATGTGGTTTTCCACAAATGGATGTAGCCATTGTGGGCGTCATGTTGAGAAACTCCATGGCGTGGATATCTGGAAAATACCTCCCTAGCTAAGAGGGAGTGTTAGTGTTGTAGTTGCAAGAGATATTTTTCTCCTTAATATATCTTTGTCTAAGGCAGGTCAACCTTCTTGACTCAAATAATATTTTGTATTTTTTATTTCCTAAGGGGGCCGACCTAGAGAAGAGGTTGCCTATCCTTGTATATAAAGGAGGTGAAGACCTCTCATTTCTATCATCAAGTCCATTTATTCAATCCACATCTTAGCAATAGAAGCACCATCCTTATCAGCAGTTCGCCACTTTAGCAGCAGGTCCGATTCTTTGGAGAAGCATTATCATTTGCTCAAGAGGAAACAGTATATATAATTTGTATAAGTCATGGACAAATTCGAGGGCTTGGTTTGTAAGCAATGTTCTGCTTCTGCATTTATTATTCAAATATATATGAGAGTAGGAGGGTTTTTCGAGGGTAATCATTGTGTTTATTGTTCATGTGTTGCACTTATCTGCTTTTTGTTAAATCTGATCTTAAAACTAACACACCAAGCTTCTAGAAGGATATTTTAATATTTCTAAAAGTGACATTATAATATTTTATTCACTTAAGTCACTTTTAAAATATCAATTAAGTGACTTTGTGATTTAATTTATTTAGATAACTTTATAAATAATTAATTTAATATTATTCACATTTTATTTTAATTAAAATAATTAATAAAGTCATCCTTTTGAAATATTATTAATTTTGGGACAACTTAATCAATTAAATTAATTAAGTCACTTTACCACAAATTTTGGGGACATTACACTAGCCAATAGGGAAAGTAAAGCACTTGGTAGCAAAGCCAGCCACTTCCACTTTTTCGTGGGCTGCAGAAAATGAAATAAAGGAAACTCGACCACTTATTCAACGGGAGTGAAGTACAATAAGAAAAAGGCTCAACCACTTTTCAGTGGGAGCAACCACTTATGCAGTGGGGTAAGTATCCAAAGTAATTGAAAGTAAAGAGCTGAATGGTACTACCATATCAATGTTACAATATGATGTCCAGTACAATATAGCATGAGATAAACATGACAATATGATTGTCCAATGAATCAAATAGCAACCCCTGCAACATAACAACGATTAGGCATCACAAAACATGAGAGAACATGATTGTATCAAGTCTGATATGACTGTAACAGTAGTCTGATATACTTGGACAGCGAACTGGAAACCTCAATCAGCACCCCCTCAAATTCTTATAACTCTCTAAATACTCATCAAAAACTTCTAAAACCACTTGCTAATGAATAAGCAAGCCTAGGCGTCCAAACTCAAGCAGCAAGTCACCTCAAACCAAGCAATATAACTTTGGCACGAACTCCAAAGCACCATCAGTAGTGGTACGCCTCCCCAGGAAGGTCAACCTACTCTTAAAAATCCAATACACCTTTAAAATTCCTCAAAATCTGCAAAAAGAGGCACCCAAGCTAGAGGAAAAGGACGAAGCAATACCCACAAATTAGTTTTCACTCCGAGCAGCGTGAGCACAAACATGGATCAACAGGGCAATAACCAGCAACATGGAAAGTCCGATAAACACTCCAAAATGATCTTCAAACTGCAAACTAACACACACGCACACCAACATATCCTAGAAAACATCAAACCCAACAAAAATTGAAAGCATAATAAAAGCCATCACCATTGTTCGCTCTACTACAACCTCTAAGTGAAGTTGCAACCACTATTCAGCTAGGAGTGTCTCACAAACTCAAAATTGAAGTAAGCTTGGAGGGGTATTGTCCTCAAAGCCCAAGAGTCACCATTTTGGCAACACTTCGTTATCATAAAATTGCATAACCAAATGAAAGGAGGAGAGGCATATAAATGGGCCCAAGACCTAGAAATTTGAATTGCAAATTCCCTCCAAAATGGGACACCAACTTCAAGGAGCAATAAAATATTCATAAAAGTCTCTTTCACCAAGACTTAGGCATCCAACTTGAAGATGCATCAATTAACCTTTGAAAAGCATAAATTACCAACTTTGGCGTCCAACACGAGAGTCCCCTTTTCAAAAACAACTTAATTTGTACAACCTAGGCGTGGGAGCCAAAAACCAATTCAACAATAAAACATTAACTTAAGGTGCAAACCTTTCATTTTCAAACTCCAAGAACGTTGGAAGATTCACTGCCAAATATTGCACTGCCACACTACCAAAAATAGAAACCAAGTGTTGAACTGTTGCCAAAACCCACTGCCAAAAATAGTACTTACTAAAAATAGCATATTGCTAAAAATAGTGACTCCAAACACCATATGAGCACATTCCGAGTAGTTGTCATAAATTCTAAAAATAATGTCTAAAAATAGACACGGCTAAAAATAGCAGTGACTACCCACCAAAGCTCTCTAAACCCAGAAAGACCCAGAAAACATATTGGCAATCTCTTGCAACCAACTCTTGTAATGCTAAAAAGAAACCTCCAATAAAATAGGAAACCCTAAAAACTGCCTCCAAATAGCCTGAAGGCTTCCGAAATAGGCTAACGATCTCAAAAGTGACTAGGACTGAGAAGGGGACATTACAATCAACAACCATATTCTATGTGTAGGGTTCTCAAAGGCATTGCTTTTGAGTTGTATTGCATCCTACAGGGTGGCATGAGGATTGTTGCTTGTTCGGCTATGTATACCTCTATTGGCGTGAGTTTCATGTTCAGAAATAACAGTTGTTATCAGGTGTGGGCTTACAAGTGGGTGTTGTGTTGAATTTTGGAGGGCACCTTCTGCTTGTAGAAGGGTCGCCTAATGTGGGACAGCCTTGGGATGAGGTTTGCACAAATTATAGAGGTTCAAAATACTAGTCAAGTGGCCCTAGATATATGTCATGTTGATGTGTTTTTCGTGACCGCACCAACGCAGAATAAAGTCGCCAACGGCTCCCCTATCCTCTCTTGATCAAAGTATCCAGCACACTAAGATTGCGAGAAAGTTCGTGCGTTCAACTCCAAGGTTCTTTCAGTGCGAATAGGCTCAGTTGGCTCGATGTGATTTGCTGGTATTTCAAGGGGACTTACGGAATTGTTCAGCAGCGGAGAAAGGAATTCAAATGCTCGAAAGATTTGTCTATGAAGCGTGGGTTTCCTATTCTAACCAGAAAGTACTGAATGAAATGGGGTAAGGTTAAGAAGGCTCTAATTTACTCTAAGGCGTGGGATATGGAGCTAAACTTCAGCAAACTTCAACCAAACTTCACTTTGCCTCACCTCGGACAGCTTCCACGGAGTCGGTGCAATCTTCAGGGGAGATGACTAAAGATGTTCAAACCACCATTTGACATGAAGATACCATCACAACGATGCATACCACCATTCAAACTGTGATTGAGGTTAGGCCCAAACGTTTCTAGTTGACCACACAAGGCGCATTCACCATCAGCAAATACACTAGTGGTATGGATAGACGAAGTTGCTTAGATCAAACACCACATTTCACAACTAACATCTACTTGCATGGAATGAAAATTATACTACTTTGAACTATTTTACGATACCATTTGAATCGGAAGGACGAAGAAACCTTGCTAGCTACTCACAACAAAGACGAAATTCACCATCAATGAAAAACTCTTTTATTGAGAGAGTGTTCACAACAATTTCTTACAAAGTTTTCAAAGGGAAAACTTTCCCTCTTCTTCAAACTACACTATCAATCTATACTAAGCTACTTCTAAGTTGTCCCTCTACTCTATATCTATCGTCTAACTTCTACTTCTATGTCTAATTTCTAATGAGGTACAAATAAGGGGGACTCCCCCTTTTATAGTTGGCCAAGTCCAACGGATGGCTCAGATTACAATCGACTGGATGGCCCAGATTGTGCCACCTCAGCCCTAAACAAGATTCGCCCTAAAAACCGCCATAATGGAGAGTGGGGCAATAAATGAGCAATTAATGGCCACCATCTTCTAGAAGATTCCAGCCTTGAAATGCGTTCACACTGCTCTGTTATTCGCGTTCAGCCAATTCTGTTGATGGCTTGGAGGAGGGTAAAAGAGTCTCTAAGATTGCCTCCTCAGATAAAATTTGATAGAATTTGGAGTTCAACTGCTCTTGATTTTCTTCTCGACATTGTTCTTCAACCTTGCTCGAACTTCCACTCTATTCTCCGTCTTGAGTTTTGAAAACGCTCCTTCTTTGTCACTAAGTCCCAACACTTAGCCATTTTTCGCAACTTTCTTCCTTCGAGGTTGAAATGTAGTCTTGGAGTATTTGCTTCATCTCTTAAGTCATCACCGCCCGGCCTCGACGTTCCTCCTGCAAAACAAGCAAGGAGAAGAGCATTAGAACACTTCACAATATAAATTCACCTTACTTACCTGATTTTCACTCTTTGATCTCCCGAGGGTTCATCTTTCACCAGCCAACTTTGCGTTCAAATTCTTCATGCCTTAGCCAAATTTCCAACCCATCAAGGGCGTACAAAGAGATGTACTTTAAGATCATCTTTTGAAGGTGTTAACTTCAACTGCATCTTCTTCAAGAAATTTATCCCACCAACTGAAGCGTTGACAATTTTGATTTCATTCATCTCCGGCTCAGGAAGATTATCTTCATGAAGAATTTGAGCAAATTCACCTAGGCAGTTCCTTTTAAATTCATCGTCTGGAGAATTTCACCTTGAAAACACATTTTCTTCACTTTGCCTTAGAAAATTTTCAAATTTTCCCTTAGGAAAACTCATCAATCCAGTTCCCCTCAAAATCTTCATCCTGAAGGCCGCAGCAAAGCATGGAAGACTTTAAAATCAACTCCTCATCGATAATATCCAATACCCAGAAGAAAATTTTCTTCAGAACGCGTCAAATCCATGGGTACCCAACGAACGGGTTCATTTAATTTTCTTGAATTTTGAACCTTTAGAAAATATTCTTTCATCAAATTTATTCTTGTTCTTCGATCCTAAAGTATTTCTTTGCTCAGACTTGGAAAAAAATTTATTGTTCCTACACTGCCAACATCTTCTGACTTCATCACTGGCAAAATTCACTCATCTCAGGAAATTTCATCACCTTGCAAATCTAGGCGTGTTTTCTAAGGAAGAAAACATTTTGCCTTAGAGAAATTTTAAATTACCTTGCATTTTGAAAATTTCGCCTTGGGAAAAATTTTATTCAAACCAACTTTGCCTGTGGTGAGGAAGATTTTATCAACTTACTCAAAATATTTTTCTATCAAACGCCCTGAGCACACTTTTATGTCATGAAGAAAATATTTTCCTTTCTCAACACCCAACATATTCATCTCCATCACCTTAGGCGTATTTTAAGTTTGAAGAGGACACTTTAAATTTCAATGCCAAGCATATTATCTCCACCCTTACCTTAGGCGCACCTCATACTTGGAAGAAATAACTAGTCACGCCTTAGTCAATTTCACCCTTCACACCTCCTACCTTTCCCTTTTGGCGCATTTCTCACTTATGCCTAGCATATTTTATTAACCCCACCAATACTTAACCATTTTCCAACTCAAATCCACTCTTTACTTGGCCCATTCAAAGGCTGGAGAGGAAAGTCAGCACTAAGATATTCCCATCTTGCACAACGCCTAGCAACCTCCACTTGTCTTCATCTCTACTTGGGCGCATTTTACCCCTTGAAGAGGATGGGCGCATTTGGAGGATGGAGGTGGATGAGATTCCAACGCCCTTGACTTCTTCTTTAAATCTTGTTGACCTCTCAAACATGGGCGCATTTTGGCATATGTGGTGGGTTAACATCTTTGACTTTCCTTTGACTCTCTTGTTGCATGCTTCTAACTTTGGCGCATTTTGCCATAGGAGCAGGATGAAACTTGTTGACTACTTTCACTCACTTGCATTTTGGGCGCATTTTTCCATGCTTGAAGGATGGGTGCATTTTGAGGGGTGAGGAGGACGAATTCCTTACAAAAATTTTCAACTTCTATCAGTTTCCCTTGGGCGCATTTTGCCATGGCTGCAGGATGAAGTTCCAAACTTAGTCACTTTTTCTTGATGCCTTCTATAGCTGGGCGCATTTGGAGGGTGGTGGAGGATGAAATTCCACACTTAGAAAATTCTTTTTTTGGCATTTTACTTACATGTCAGAGGGCGCATTTTAGCTAGGTAGCAGGATGAAAAATGTTGACTTTCCTTGACTTCCTGCTTCATGGGCGCATTTTTGTAATGTCCCCTTCTCAAACCTAATCTTTCCAGTAACCATTGGCCTTTTCTTTGGGAACCCGAAGGCTAGTCGGATGATAAATTAGGGTTTCCTATTTTTGAGGTCTTTGCTCAGAGATGGTGGATTCAATGGCGGATTCCTTCTGGGTTTTCAGAGGGCTTCGCAGTGGTATGTTCATCTCGGCATTCAGAGCACTTTTTGGAATTTACTATTTTTAGTAAATTCTATTTTTGGCAGCTTTCCAGATGAGTTCAGCTCGGTTGACTTCCTGCTTCAGTTGGTCAGATGTTTGGCTCAGTATTGGCTTCAGAGCACCTTCGGAGGGATAAGCTAAGTCATTTAATTAAAAAGTCACGTTTAAATATTATATTTTAACGATGACCATGGGCCTAGATTAATGACTTAAAGATGTTTTTAAAAAGGGGTCTTTGAGGGTGGCGCCCTCATTAAAAGAATATTTTAATTATTGCAAAGTCAAAGCAAGGATATGAAGGGCGAAATTATCAAAGCATGATATTTATTTAAAATATCAAATCTTAAGCCATAAAGGAGAAGTACGCCATCTTGAGGAGATGAGAGGTTTTGACCTAAAAGCTGATTTTAGGGTTTCGTGAAGTCAAACGAAACTTATAAAGAGGAGTCTTGTGCATCATTTTGGGGATCTTTGGACAAATACACTGTTATGCTGCCGGATTGGCTCTGGAATCGCTTCGGGGAATGTAGGCCTCCTAGCATTGGGCATCTCTTCTCGTTTGTAAGACAACGACTAGTGATGATTTTTAGTCTAGTTGTGAATTCATTGGATTCCGTGCATTGTAATCTGCATTGATCTAGTTAGCTTCAGATTTCGCATGTTAGAAGTTTCTGGTTTTCTCCTTTTAGCTACAGCAGATTCATTGTTTCATTCATAAATCAAAAAAGACAAAACAAATCATTGTGGGTAGTTTCTATTTCTCTTCATCTAGGCTAGGCGCCATTATTTCCTAGTTTGCAGATTTTTCTGTAGAGGCATTTATTTTTAAAGTCAAAATCGCCCTTGACTGGGCCGTACCATTTCATATGCCATTGGGATTTGTGCATTTCAGAAAGTTGCAATTTAAATCTGTTTTGTGATGTCCATCTTCATTTAGGATTTTGAGATTGATACTGAGCATTTTGAATGAGGAGAGAGGGAGTTTCAAGCAATTTTAGAATTCCTATGCTGCTGTTTCTATGTTAAAAGTTGCAGGTCTGACAGGGCAGTTTTAAGAAATCTGCAATTTCTTATTTGGCTGATGGTGATAAGTCTTTGAAGAGCATTGTGAAGAATTCAGGGGTATCTGGCGAATGAGGTTGGGTCTATTCATTGTCATTTCAGTTGATCTTTACATTCAGCAATTCCATTCACGAATATTGTATAACTCTTTCTATATGCTGTTTTGTATTATAAGCAAGATTTCGTTTAAATATTGTAAGCTGGCAGTAGTACTGACAGCCGTCAAGTTCTTGCTTATCAGTTGTAATAGTCTTCTTCTTTCAGCAGTTGTTATTGTTGTAATTGATCTCCGCCCTATGGTCGCTACTTCCCCACTCTGGGTCAGCAAGCACATGCTGGGTGTTGAGTGTTTCACTTTTCAGTAGTTTCTTTCCAGCATTGCTTTCTGTAATCACTCTGTCATATGGTCACCCCTCACTCCGCATTGGATTGGGTAGCACATACTTGACGTTGAGTTCTTTTCTGTATTTAGAGTAGAAGATCCTCTGACCAATGCTCGCCATCGTCGGCGCCATTCTGGTTAGAGTTGCTTTCTTGCACGTTTTGGTTTATCCATCTAACCTTAACGGGTGCACTGCTTGTAATTTGAAATTGTGAAAAATCGAAAAAATTTGGCTCGGAATATTTCAGTGGTATCAGAGCCAAGATCCTGCCATCCTGTGCCCATCAGAGTTCACTTGACAGAGAAAGATGAATACAGAGAAGTCTCTACTTGAGTTAATGCATGATCTATATACGCTATTGAAGGATCCTGAGTTAAGGTGTGGAATCAGAAAGATTTATGCTAAGTCTGAGAAGTCGGATTTGATTGGGATTTCTAAAGAAAGCCAGTTCAAGAGGAAATGTGAACACGAGGCTGACATACTCTACAGAGATTATCAGAGCATGACAGATGAGTTTAAGAACGGTGTTTCATTTGATACCTTTTTGGATTGGGTGGTGACTTATTACCCTGGAAAGCGGGCTATGGTCAACTACATCAAGAAAATGATTAAGGAGGAAGCAGAACATGCCATGGTTGCAGGTGCAATGAAGGAAGAAGAAGTGCCTATTTGTGGATTGCAGCCGACAAATTTGCAAGTTGAAGAGAAAAATCAGTCAACTAGTGTTGAAGATGGCACAAGCAAGGTGCTCATTTCGCCTAAAAATGATAGGGTGTTGGATGAAGAAACCTTGACAGATGAGGAGTGTGCGGGAGAGCCCCATAATACTCCCCTTGACTTGCATGGGATAGCAAGTGATGTAGATCAGTTCGGTGAGAAGAATATCGCAGCAGACTTGAATCCTAATTTGGATTCATCTCATGAAGGTTTTGAGGCTAAGGGCTTCACAAAGGATGTTGGTAATGTTTTCGAGGTGTTTGTACCTCCTCTTGTTGAAGATTTAGTGATAGATAATTTTCCTCTTGCTGCTGTTCAAACTCCTCAAGAGTTTTCACAAGATGAATTTATTACAAGTGATCACGAAAACCTTTATGGCATGCATATGACTGTTCATGATGAGATCAGAAACATACCTATAGATGATAGGTTCATTGAAGATAAGGATGATAAAAAATTTCTAACAGCTAGCTCTAAAGATTCCTTACTTCCTTTCAGTGACAGTGCTAAGGGTGGTTTTGAGTTTGAACTTCAGACCCAACCATTGGAGGAAGGTACTTATGAAGACATCAGCTTTAGTGATTTGGGAGTTGACCTATTCCAAGAATCAACACTCCAAGTGTTGCACAAAGAACACTCTTCTTGTGATCGAAACAATCAGCCTCTCACCATTTGGGATCCAGGTGTGAAGGCACTTAGTGATGACAAACCGGTATGGGATGAATTTCCCTTTGATCCGGATGAAGAAATGGAACTCGATAAGGGTTCTCTATCAGCAGACAATGGTGTTAATATGCTTAAGTTTGGGGCTGCTTTCAAGTTTGATCAGAGTAACATGGAAGAGGAAACAGAGTTTGAGGGCCATATGGCTCTTGAAGATGAAAGGTTTGGAGGAATTACCAAACATAAATCTGATTTATCAAGGCATGAAGCTGATTGCAATCAACGAGTTGAAGGCTTAGTGGAGTATGATGTTTCCCAAGACATTGAGCACTCCCCACTAGTTGGTGGTGAAGTACAAGAATGTTGGAGCAACAATGAGGGCAGCAAAAGCGTGAAACGAAGTTCTGTTTTTCAGTTACAGCCTATCGGCAATTCACCATCTTCGCATTCTTATGAGTGTGAAGGCCAACCTGAGGTGTCCGTTGAAGATGAAGTGCAAGCTCTATCTAGATTTGATCGCACACATAGTCTGATTGAAGGGCTTATTTGGGATGCTCAGCTTGAAGAGAGACAAAGAGGAGTGAAATATGAGGTTGCTCTTCCCAAGTTGCAACTTATCAGAGACTCATTGGAGACCTTGAAGTCTGAGTACATAGGCTTGATTGAAGATAGAGATCATGCCGTTGAATCTGTAAAGAAGGCCTTCATTGTTTTCGAAGAAAGGGAGAGTATGGTTGATGAGCTCACTTTGGAGTTTAAATCAACAAAGGACAAGTTGAAAGAAACTCAGTTGGATCTAACAGAGGTTGAAGACCAGTTTGCAGATTTCAAACTTTTCAAGGAGCAAGAGGAGGCACAAAGAGCTAAAAAAGTCAATCAAGTGATTGAAGATTTTGACTATCTTCACGAGGAGTTTGATCTTGAAAGCATTTCAAGAAAGTCAGAAGTTGCATGTGCAGATTTGGGGCAGCGAGACGTAAGGAATGGCTTCCAAGTCTTCGACAATCCCTTCTTTAAAGTGGGTGCTGAAGCAACTTATGACAATCCTCTCTTTGTTTTGAAAAAAGAGTCAAGTAGTGATGAGGTCAAGCATGAACTCCAATCTAAGGATGCCTTGATATCACTCCATGACGATGTGCCACGTATGTTGAGTAGTAAAGAATGCTTAAGAGGAATTGAGGATGCAGTCTTCACTTTGGAAAAGGGACCAAAATATGGTGATTGCACTCTTGTCAATCCATTCCTTGGGTTGAGGGATGCTAGTCTGCTCTGGGAGTTGAATTCGAAGTCATCTTATGTTTCATGCTTCAGTGTTCCTGAAGTTTTCATGGTTTGGTTTCAAAGGTTCATCAGAGGGGATGCCAATTTTACAAGTATGCACTTGATTTTGACTAGCACTCAGAGATGTGCTATGTTTCCTTGCCGGAGTGTTGGAGATTATTTTCAGTTGGGTATTCAAGCTTGGGATTCTCAACAAGGGTTGATGGAGCATATAGTTTGTGGAAAGAAGAAATTATGGAGGGACAAGAATCAAATTTTCAGACTTTTTGGTGTCGTTCTTTTCTTTAGCAGCTTCTTGATGGTTCCATTTGTTCATCAACAAATGGATTGGAGAGAGATTTTGAGCATGGGTTGGAGAAATGAACGATTGGTTGCTCTTGAATGTGTTGCCCAGCTAAGACCAGGACAGATTTTGAGATTCGAGCTTGCTGGTTTGAGGCAGACCAGCCACTTTACATATTGTGTTTCTCGCATTCAGGAGAGTTGGTTCATCACTCATGATCAAAGAGGTGGTAGTTCTCTCATGGAGATGAATCTAGTGTGTTTTCCAACCACCTTGGAGGTGTCACTTTGCAGCTCGATGGTCATCTCACATGCTCACGCTTGGGATTTGGAGTGGTGTTGTTGTTTTCCCTTGGGTAGGACTCGAGAATCAGATTGCACTGCGCTGATCCTAGTCTTGATCAGCAGTAATTATTTGTTCCTTCACACTTTTCCTACTCTCCAAATTCATCTTATGATGGTTGATGATGTAAACTTTGACAGTTTACTCTCAGTATTGATTCATGACAGCAGTAGCTCACATGCTTTGGTTCACCATTCGGAGACTCATGGGGTTGGAACTATGATTGTTTTCTGTAGTCTTCATGGTTGTGCAAGTATAATTCAGATGAGGCATGGTAGCTTTATGCGGAGACATGAGTATGAGTTTGTGGAGCTCTTGCAAAGGAATGCTTCCCTCCTTGCAAGAAGATGTGTAGAGGTCACACTTGCAGGCATGGTCCCGTTTGTTACCATGTGGAGGTATGGGGAGGAGTTCGATTTTGATTTGAATAGTCTATCTCTCCTATTGCTTAGAATGGTGATTGACAGTAGTATGGTTGATACTGTTAATTCGGGGGATCGTGGACATGAGATGTTGCATGATTTTGATTTCCTTCCTTTAAGATCTTTCAGTTTGAGAATCATAGATGGTAACACTTTGGAGTTACAAGGGGAGTCAGTGCAGCATTGGCATGATATTTTCATTGATGTGATCAGAGTGGTGCAGCATCGGCATGGTGGGTTTTTCCTGAGACACATTTGGGAACCAGGGATCATACTTGTGGCGTATGGATTAGTCTTCAAAATTACTGGAGTTGTGGTGGTATTGCTTGAGGACAAGCAATTTTGGGAAGGGCGGATTGTAATGTCCCCTTCTCAAACCTAATCTTTCCAGTAACCATTGGCCTTTTCTTTGGGAACCCGAAGGCTAGTCGGAGATAAATTAGGGTTTCCTATTTTTGAGGAGGTCTTTGCTCAGAGATGGTGGATTCAATGGCGGATTCCTTCTGGGTTTTCAGAGGGCTTCGCAGTGGTATGTTCATCTCGGCATTCAGAGCACTTTTTGGAATTTACTATTTTTAGTAAATTCTATTTTTGGCAACTTTCCAGATGAGTTCAGCTCGGTTGACTTCCTGCTTCAGTTGGTCAGATGTTTGGCTCAGTATTGGCTTCAGAGCACCTTCGGAGGGATAAGCTAAGTCATTTAATTAAAAAGTCACGTTTAAATAATATATTTTAACGATGACCATGGGCCTAGATTAATGACTTAAAGATGTTTTTAAAAAGGGGTCTTTGAGGGTGGCGCCCACATTAAAAGAATATTTTAATTATTGCAAAGTCAAAGAAAGGATATGAAGGGCGAAATTATCAAAGCATGATATTTATTTAAAATATCAAATCTTAAGCCATATAGGAGAAGTACGCCATCTTGAGGAGATGAGAGGTTTTGACCTAAAAGCTGATTTTAGGGTTTCGTGAAGTCAAACGAAACTTATAAAGAGGAGTCTTGTGCATCATTTTGGGCATCTTTGGACAAATACACTGTTATGCTACCGGATTGGCTCTGGAATCGCTTCGGGGAATGTAGGCCTCCTAGCATTGGGCATCTCTTCTCGTTTGTAAGACAACGACTAGTGATGATTTTTAGTCTAGTTGTGAATTCATTGGATTTCGTGCATTGTAATCTGCATTGATCTAGTTAGCTTCAGATTTCGCATGTTAGAAGTTTCTGGTTTTCTCCTTTTAGCTACAGCAGATTCATTGTTTCATTCATAAATCAAAAAAGACAAAACAAATCATTGTGGGTAGTTTCTATTTCTCTTCATCTAGGCTAGGCGCCATTATTTCCTAGTTTGCAGATTTTTCTGTAGAGGCATTTATTTTTAAAGTCAAAATCGCCCTTGACTGGGCCGTACCATTTCATATGCCATTGGGATTTGTGCATTTCAGAAAGTTGCAATTTAAATCTGTTTTGTGATGTCCATCTTCATTTAGGATTTTGAGATTGATACTGAGCATTTTGAATGAGGAGAGAGGGAGTTTCAAGCAATTTTAGAATTCCTATGCTGCTGTTTCTATGTTAAAAGTTGCAGGTCTGACAGGGCAGTTTTAAGAAATCTGCAATTTCTTATTTGGCTGATGGTGATAAGTCTTTGAAGAGCATTGTGAAGAATTCAGGGGTATCTGGCGAATGAGGTTGGGTCTATTCATTGTCATTTCAGTTGATCTTTACATTCAGCAATTCCATTCACGAATATTGTATAACTCTTTCTATATGCTGTTTTGTATTATAAGCAAGATTTCGTTTAAATATTGTAAGCTGGCAGTAGTACTGACAGCCGTCAAGTTCTTGCTTATCAGTTGTAATAGTCTTCTTCTTTCAGCAGTTGTTATTGTTGTAATTGATCTCCGCCCTATGGTCGCTACTTACCCACTCTGGGTCAGCAAGCACATGCTGGGTGTTGAGTGTTTCACTTTTCAGTAGTTTCTTTCCAGCATTGCTTTCTGTAATCACTCCGTCATATGGTCGCCCCTCACTCTGCATTGGATTGGGTAGCACATACTTGACGTTGAGTTCCTTTCTATATTTAGAGTAGAAGATCCTCTGACCAATGCTCGCCATCGTCGGCGCCATTCTGGTTAGAGTTGCTTTCTTGCACATTTTGGTTTATCCATCTAACCTTAACGGGTGCACTGCTTGTAATTTGAAATTGTGAAAAATCGAAAAAAATTGGCTCGGAATATTTCAATTTTGGCCTAGGAGGTGGATATCTTTCAGACTTAGAAATTTTTTTAGCAACTCCTCAAGGAAGGCGCCTTTGGAGGTGGCAGGTGGATTTTCAATGCCTTAGAAACTTTTTCAAACACCTGAAGGCAAGCTGGGCGCATTTTTCATGTGGTGAAGGATAAAGTTCCAGACTTAGCTATTTCTCTCGTCTTTGCCAGCTTCCCTGTGCCTTACTATGTATAGTAGGTCTCTCGATTTTGTATCTCTGGAGCTCAGAATGACTTGAAATTTCAAACACTGGATCCTCACGACTTTGTTACCCTGTTGGCATTGCTATTTTTAGCTGGCCTGCTATTTTTAGCCCATTTCTAAAGGTGATTTGCTATAAATAGTAACTGCTTGCTTCTGATAGTTTCACTGCTCCGATTAACTTGAAATTTGAATGATGCGCTCCTCACCACGTGACCTTACTGCTGACATCGGCGCATGCAATTGATTTGCTATTTTTAGCCTGTTTCCAAAATGACTTACTATAAATAGTAAGTGCTTCGTTTGACTTCAAATTTTACCAGCAGAAAGCCTGAAGGATGCTGATCACGGTGGTTTACACCGGTTTTCGAAAATTCTGACCTTTTACCCCTCTTTTCAGGTTCTGAAGCTGGAAACCCTAATTTGCTCTGCATGCATATCAAATGGTCTCCGTTTGTTCTCGTTTCTGTTGCATTGCGATCAGCTTGTGATTCTGAAGTGCTGAGAAGCGGCTACCGGGACGCACCTGCTAAAAATAGTAAGTTCCTTACTGAGTGATTATCTCCGTTTGCATGCCATATCACTGCGAAGCTCTCGAAAAACCCATAAGGAATCATCCGACATGCAAAGGAAACCCTGACATGCAAACCCTAAAAATAGCCCCAAAAGACTGAATTCTGAAAGTCGTTATCTCGCTTTGCATGTCACACCATCGCGAAGGTCTCGAAAAACCCAGAAGGAATATGCAGACATGCAAAGAAAAATTCTGCATCTAGGCCCTGAAATTTGTCCCGGAAGCTAGACTGCTAAAAATAGAAAGTTGTCTGTTTTCGCTCAAATTTTGCACGTGAGCAGCTTGATGTGTCGGGAATGCCGTGTGATTGTCGAAATCTCAAAAATGCTGACGGATTGCCTGTAATTGCATACTTACTAAAAATAGTAAGTAGTCAGAATCTGATGAAAATTTGCTGAGACCCTGCTGGAAGCACACTGACAATAGCGTTAGTCTTTATTTGCAATTGATTCTCCTTGCTTGACCTCAAATTGGCAAGAAAGTTCAAAACCCTAATTTTCAGACTTGGCCAATTCACGTTTAAGCTCGCAGACGGGAACGTCCCCAGAAGGCAGACAGTAGAAAAGAGAGACAACGACAAAATGACCCAAAAGCAAAGCCAAAATTAGGGGGGGGTCCCCATTTGCAATGGGGCGATGTGTGAAAAAGGTCACAACATGTCACAATCAAGTGATCCATAAACCTATACACAAAATCATATATGTCTTGAGGTCAAATCACTGACACATGTTTAACACATTAAATCCACACGAGTTGGCCTCTCCTCAACACCTATACATAAACAATACCAACTTAAAAGTAATCAAATTCATTCACTTTATTCAAATTGTTATTTTAAAACACATTATTTGGAAGCACATTATTTATTATATAAAATTTATCATGTTCCTTAACTCATTCATAGCCATCTAATGCACATTTCAGCCTCTGGCTGAAGCATACTTAAAAGGGAAGGTCTAACAAGTTTAGGATCAAACCCAAACCCTAGAGTTATTTCCTAAACTCTCCCCTACAAACTTGGGTCATAGGAGCTTCCATCACCGAACAACTACCTATATACCCACTTCCAAACGAGATCGAAGTTGCATGTAGTTCTCCTAGGATTTCAACAATTGAGATGATAACTTGCACTTTCCCAAGCTAAGACAATCTATAGTCTATACAATTACTAGAAACATTTTATCACCTACATCAACAAGGTATATGCCTCTAGAAATCCCAACCTTGATAGATGGCTTCCCTAAAGAGACTAAAATTATCTTAACCAAGGGGGATCATGTAAACAAGATAAAATATAATTATATATAAATTTACTCTAATAAATCGCTTCAATATGTTTAGATGGCACAATACTAGAAACAAGGTTCTTGTACTACCTCTACCTACAATGGTACTTTTTACCATCTTTATTTTTAGCTAAGGATTGAAATATCACCCATCTTAAATGACTTACCTTAGACTACAGTCTCTTACAAGGACAAATTGTTCAAATTGAAGCCATATACAAAATACTACGCATAACAACATAGTCAATATCCAATCATAACATAGCACAAGGTAGAAGAAGTCAAATTATTGTTGACATGCAACAATTATGCAAAGTCTCGATATGGCTCCCAATGATATTCTACCATAATATGATTCAACAATATCAAGTGTCTTAATCATATTAGATTACAAATCCCTTCTTAATTAAAAACAAATGCATGAACAAGGCCACCAAAAAACTATCTAAAGCATTGAAAGACTTGCAACAATAATTATAAACTTGATTAAGCATGATTGATAACTAAGTCATACTTAACACAATAGGGATAGTGTATCTACTAGCAATCGCACCTAGGTGTGCAATGGGTACGCGGAAGAGATCTGGAAGGTCACTTGGAAAAATTTTAATCTATAAATTATTATATAATATTAAGTAAAATTTAAATGATTCTTAATCACTATTTTTAATATAATAACTATTTAATAAATAATACTTATTGAATGATATTATATGATATATAATAAATTTTAAATAATATTTAATATTAATAAAAAAATTAAATATAAAGCCCTCAAAGTAAGGTGGTCTCATGGAATGCCCTGCTGCACGCAAATATAAAGCTGGCTTACGTAGTCTCTGCCAGCATTCTCGAGCTGTATCAATACCAATGGCAGATGTATATTCAAATTCGCAGCCTTTGCCAATATCCTCCACGCCTGTGCCATTATTCAAATTCGCAACATGATGCAAAGATTTGCTAGCTCTACAGACGGGGCAATTGCTTTGACATAGAAGCCACCGATCAATGCACCACCCGTGGAAATAATGCTTACATTTGGGCAAAATGTGGACGCTCTCTTCCCCACCAATTCCTTTCAGACAAATACAGCACTTTTCTCTCTTGCCTGCTTCCACTAAAATCCCATACTTTACTTTGGGCAACTGTCGGATCTTTCACCTATATAAACAGTCTCCCTTAAGCTGTGGATTAGTATTGAGAATCCAATAAGCAGTCTCAGCGCTCCATTAATAAATTGCAACGAAGGGAGCAAAAATTTGTGTGCTTCCTGAGTGAGATCTACAATATTGTAAAGGTAGCGATTTGACATTTGACATTTACGGTTTGGATGCATTTGATGGTCCTGCACGGGAGGCAGACAATATCAACCATCAATACCAAAGATTTGCTAAGATTTGCTTTTTCTACTTCATAAAGGGAATGCCTTTGGCGTAATTAGATCATCATATGATGATATACCCCTAATGATTTTAGTAATATTAATATTTGCAACCTTCTACTTCATTTACCCTTTGGTACAACCACATATTCTTATATTAGTCGAATTCATGTGTCATGTCCGCGAATTGAAGGTATATTAAATTAATTATTTATTAAGTTATTCCAATAAAATATAATATCAAAAGGGATGACTTATTTAATTAATTTAATAATAAAGTGACTTAAATGACTTAAAAATAAAATAATAAAAAAAAAAGTCACTTGAGGAATAAAATAATATTTCTTCTAGAGGCTTCTTGAAAAGGCATTGAGAAATCTATTTAAGAAGTTATTGGCTAAGCATTTGAACACATTTGATTTGGAATTCATATCTCATTACTAGATTGGTAAGAAGTTGAAGCTAAATGCTTAGCTTGCTCGAGGGTTTGAAGACTCTAGAGTACTAGGTTTGGTTGTGAAAGATCAACCCTAGCTGGAGTTGAGAAATCCATCTAGAGTTTCTACAAGTGCTTCATTGGAAAGATTTGTCAGGTGCAATAGCTGTTGTATTTTTGCCCTAGCTGATTGGGTGCAGTAGCTATTGTATTATTGCACTTCTGCTGAGAGTTTGATTGGAAGCAATAGCTGGTGTATTATTACTTGTTCTGAGGTGATTGTTGTAATATCCCTTGCTACTTCTGATCTAAATTTGACTTCAAGGAATACTGTCAGGGTTACCAAAAAGCGAAACAAAGATCTTGGTTACTATGACCTTCTAACACTTTAGGGTTTTTCATCTAAAGGAGAGGGATAGACCAAAATGACAATGCTCACACTTCTGCAACCACTGTAATATCCTTGCAATATCTGACCCTAATTCGCTGATTAAGGGCCTCAAGGAATATTGTCAAACACTTCTCCAACAACCCCTTTAACTTGCTGTTTTTGTATTTTCAATTTGCTTGCTTGTCTTCAAGTGATCTCTAATAAGTTTAAAATGCTTGCAAATTGACTCTACAATGTCTAGGTGAAGACCTAAGATGATAATGCAATTCTTTTTGTCTTTTGAATGCATATACATGAATTCTACATAAGAAATATACTCCTACAACCAATTGACATTTTGTCAAACAATTGACATGCAAACTAATATGTTGTTTATGAATGCTATAAAGATGAACATTACATCGAACATAGGGCATGCAACCTATATCTCCGTTATTGAATGCAATCCCAAGTACAATGAGTTTATGAATGGCCAAGACTCTTGGCTCTTACAATGATAGCTCAATACAATGCCAAATTCTGATTCAAATGACAACCTACAGCAGCACCTAAGAAAAAGGATTTAAACAATACAAAATGAACTTGACAACCTGGTATAAAGCCCGCTTATGCTTTAGGAGGACTTGGTGACTTGTATGCAAAGAATGGAGCCAAAACAGATCCTAACTCTTGCAGCCCCTGCTGTGATATCAGACCTTCAGAATAAAATCATTGACAGCTGCAAACCCCGATTTCTCACACCAAATATCATCAACAAAACATCAAGGGATGATGCGCCTAAATGCCCAAGTGGAATCAATGCATGAAGAACTCTCTATGAACAAAATCGTCCCTCCTTGTTAGCCGCCCATGTTTAATCATATGCTTCTGATATAAAGTATAGCAACCTCAAGATACGTTCAAAGGGTGCCAAACATCATTGTCATGCCCTCAATAAGGAAGCGCTCCAAGCTCTTGATGAAATCGTACCAAGCTAAGGATGAATAAACAAAATTGATGCCTCGCAATATGTTGTTCGACCTTAGCTGAGACTCAAATCAGAATAATGCAATAATGTATGATTACCTTCCAAAATGCCAAACGATGTCTCCTTATGATCTGCAATTGTCTCTAAATCGATCCTCCACAAATTTGGCCCTTGGCCACTAAATTTGTAATGGTGAGAAGACTGAAATATCTTCTCCAACAGCTGCAACCCTTCAATAGATAGTTTCACTACCTCAGTTCTGCAAATCAATGGGATAATTCGTTCCCAAAGACCTCCAATGTAGTCTGCAGAAACCCAAGGCTTCTCCACAACAAATCAAAGTCAAGAATCCAATATCCAGCATAAAGAAACAATGGCTAACCCCCTCTACTTATACTTTTTCTCACCAAGTCTAGGGCGGCCATCTAGAAGCTTCCCCAATACTCTTTAATTTTATTTTAGTGACTTATGATATAATAATTTATTTAGTCACTTAATTAAATTAATTAAATATAAAGTCACATTTTAATGTTTAATTTATTTGATGACTTAATAAATAATTAACTTAATTAATTTCTCCCTTATTTCTTCACTTAGCCTTCGAAGAATAAAGGCTAAGAAATTACACTGAGTTGGCTATGAAAAAGGGGACATTACAATTGCACTATTGGTTTATTGTTGCAATATTTCTGAGGTTTGCCTGATTGTAGCAGCTGAGGTATTGCTACATTCATTTGTGGAGGAAGTGAATTTTTGGTCGAATCGATTAATCCAAATTTCATGGTCTGTGACCAAATTTGGAAATGAAAGAGGAAATTTGATTTATTGCAAAATTGAAGATTAATTATAGTCACTAGGGAAGTTCGATTGTATTGAAGAGTCTCCTGCTAGATAAATACAAAGGTATATTTGCACAAGAAGACAAAAGATCCTATTGTCAGAAACAATATTATAGTCAGAGATATTGAGCATCGAAATCATTGAGGAGAATTTTACACGGCTGGAGATAAGTATCAATTTTTATAAACAGTAAAAGACAAAGAATTCCTGAAGCCATCGTTTTTGGAATATAGCAATTGATTTCCTTTGTGGGAAATTCGTTTTATTGGCACGGCTCTTGAAATCTATTTTGGAAACTTTATTGAAGATAAATTGAATAGCAAAGTCTGAACAAGGGAAAAAAAAAATATCATCACGGCTTATATCTGGGAGCCATTAAGGAGGTTGGCGTCTTAAGCATTCAGCGCATACAATATATCTTAAAGAGACAAACAATGTGAGAGTTAATATCGATCTCTTTGTGGAGGTTCGTTATTATATCAAACTCTTCATCTGGCGTCGATTTTTATCATAGGAGGGTCATATTTTGGATAAGGCTGTTATTTTAAAAGCTATCGAATATTTCAAATAAGTATCGGGTCTCACTTCAGCCGCCGAATATTTACAAGCAATAAAGCAACGATTTCAATAGTTGGAGACATATTTAATATTGTTTGATGTAATGTCCCCTTTTTCATAAGCATTGGAGTTCGGAGGAATTAGCCTATTCCTGATCCTTGTAGGCTAATGGGGCTTGATAAGAGGATCGTTTGGCAAACACCCAGTTGATTGGTTGGCTCATTTTGTGACTTCATGAAGGTTTTCCTAGTATCATCATGGATATTTCTATTTATGGAAACCTTTATTTTTTATTATAATGTTATACTGCACTCTAGGAGTTGATTAATATTTTGTATTATTATAAAGTGCAATAATAAAATAATATTATAATATTCCTTCTAGAAGGTGACTTGGGAAAGTTCTAGAAGGAGGCCAACCTCTTGAGGAAAAGAATAAATAGACATTGAGGGCTCATTTCCTATCAGGCAGATTTGTTGTTGTTGATATTTGATGTTTTCAATTGTGGAGCCTAGGGTTTCTGCAGTTGTCTTTGGCCATTGAAAACAAAAAATCTCAATTGGTGAGCAATTTTGAGGGTGTGAAATATCACTTGAATTATTGCAGCTAGAAGAAAGTTACTTCAGACTTTCTATTGGTGCTTCATTGTGGTATACATCTGAGTACAATAGCTGATGTATTATTGTGCTTTTGAATAAGGGTTTGGAGTCATCACAACAGCTGAGGTATTGCTGGGTTGATTGTTTACTTGAGCAAAATTAATAATTTTGCTAAAGTTCGATTGGAGTAATTGTTGAAGACATTTTGCATTGGAGAGTCTTCATTGTATTGGTTCGATTTGCATATTTGTAATCTGATTTGAAATCAGAGTTTTGATTAGGCTGGAACTTTCTTGGTGCTTCGATTTTAGTCAATGAAGCTCATGTTTTGATCAAGGGGGATGATTGGAGACACTAACCATTGGGTCTCCATCATTTTTGATCATTGGAGGTTCGTTGTGCATCTTCAGCTCCATAGATACATTCTGATTTTATTTCTCAGTCATTAAAGACCACCTTGTGAAGGCCACAAGTTGGCTCATAGTTGTCTCCATTGGCAACGATTTTATCATGTGTGGGCAGCGCTTGAACTAAGGAAAGGTGGATATCATGTCTGAAGCTGTTGGGACGATTTTGTGGCTCCACCAATTAAAAACAAGGACTGAAATCATAGTGACAGGGACGGCGAAGTAAGGGAGCTCGATTTCAGTATTTAAGGTGAATAAAATTCAAAGAAAATTTATAAATCAAGGCTGTGGCATAAGAAGAAAGGGCGCTGGTCTCTTGAGACTGAATTCATTGTGCTAAGGAAGAATCGAATTTTTTATGCAAGCAGCCTTCAAACTCCAGGTTCATCAGACTTAGTATTGTTTCAGATTGGCACTTCAAATAATAAATTTGCATTGTACTATTCATGTTAAATATAATTGCATTTGCATTGTCAGCTGTAAGAGCTCATTGCCATTGTAGTAAGAGATATTTGCATAACATGTTGATACAGAAATAAATGGTAAATCAGGCTGTTGTAATTTTATATCAGATCTGATTATAATCATTATATGAGTTGTAAGCCAAGAGTCTTGGCACTTGCATTGTCATCATTGTAGAAGGATTGCATTTTCACTAATATATCAGCAGTTGGGAGTTCTCTATTTGAATCTAGTTCATTTGAAAAGTGTAAGAGGATGTATGTCAACTGTTTGACATAATGTCTAAGGGCTGTAGCTGCATATTTAGCTCATGAAACTTCATCTATTGCATTTGAAAATACAAAAAGAAATCTGCATTGCATCTAGGATCTTGTTTAATCATCATAGAAGTTTTTTGCAAGTAGTATATGCATTGGATATCATTGGGAAAACATTTGTATCAGACTGAAACACCCAGACCAGCAAGTTATAAGATTGCATGTGAATTGTTTGACAAAATTACAAGCTGCAAATTAAGGCAAATTGTGAGCAAGGCTCATTACATTTGACTTGGAGAGAAGACGCAAGACAGCCAAGAGCATGGACGCCACACCTGGGAGCAAAGTGGGCCAATTCTAAGAGAAGTTCGATTGATTTCTTCATGCCATAGTTCCTCCAATCGACATCTTCAGGTTTTGTTTTCAGTTGGATCCATCTCGTGCTCATTGCATTATCAATAGTATTTGCATTGTATTTAATGGTTGTTTCAATCGCTGTTATCACAGTGATATTGGATTGTGACACTTGCATATGAATAGTCATAAAGTCTGCATCACTGTCATTAGGTCTAAGATAGCCTACGTTTGCATCTCCTTCATTGCTGGACTGTAAGAACTTAAGTGAAACTGATTGTAAACTTTGTCAAAATCTGCTCATTGTAGTTGTCCAGGAAGTCTAAATATACACTTTCAGTTGTCTCTTATATGACAAACATTGTAATCAATTACATATCAGCAATTCCATATTAGAGGAGTTGGGTTTTGGTTTGCAATATGGTTGCTAAAATGTCCATCTGTTGTAGCTATGAAGTTATTTAGTTTCTTGCATTTTCAGCCATTCTTTAGTTTGGAAAAATCAGAAAGTGTTACATTTGCATATCTCCCTTCAATTGCAAGTTGTAGTTGAAGTCTTTTGGCATTGCTTAGTTAGTCTTTGATGCATTTGATCATCATTCAAACAAGAAAGGGCAACAGAAAACATTTACCAGCAGTTACAAGACAAGTGTTTGACGAAAAGTCCTAGAGCTAAAACTGAAAACTTACATCATAATTAGCAAGGGACATTACATCATGGTTTGGATCATAGTTTACATACTCGGAATCAGAGAGTACTCGGCAAGCCTAAAAATTTTGACTTGGGAAAAACTCGGCAAATACTCGGTAAATACTCGGCAAATACTCGACAAATGTGTGTAGCTATTTATGTATGTGTATACTTGGGACTGCACTGTGCACACATACATATCTATAAACATACACAGGATGCCAAGTTTACATGCATATACACACACAAACATGCCAAGTTTGTGGGTTTTTTGCGAGCTACTGGTGATTACTCGATAATTTGATGGGAGAAAATCCATCTGCTTACTACCCGTGATTAAAAGCAGAAATTACTCAGCATGCAAATTGTTTGGAGATTACTCGGCTACTCGGAGAGTAATCGGAGAGTATGTAAACTATGGTTTGGATAATGTTTATACTTGTCATTTATATCAATTATGACCTTAATGGTTAGTAGTAAGTGATTTCATATTGTTGTGATAGGTTTTCCTATCAACACTTATACTCAAAAATCAATTGAATGGACCATGTAGTCAATTATCTATAATTCATAACCACCCCCCAAAGGGCTAATAGTCATTCCCTACCATTAGTGAATCTCCAAATCTAGTGATCAATTGTCAATATCAATGAATCACCACTTAAGTAAAAATTCTTGACTATAGAAGAACATCTACTAGTGAAGATAACTAGTTATTATGTTATGCCAATGTACATTTATCTAGGCTCTATAGGTATATATATTTTATATAGAAACATACAAGAGACTACTTTTGTGAGGATTCAAATACTACATCCTAATTGCCTTCTAATACGAATTGAAATGGTAATATTAATCTATGCATATCAATTCATGTGTTGTGTTTCTATGTTCCAATGAATATATTCTAAATTGGATATATGAGTGAGAGTCACTATGTACCCATCTCTGTCAAACCATTCCACATGTTTTACAACTAGGTAAGGGTGAGGGGATAGTTTCTATTTTTCAACATACATCACCCCATATGAGGACACGAATATAACTTTCAGTTATCACTATGGAAATCAAAGACCAAAAGAAACAAAATATGTGTAATGTCCCCATTTTCCTGAGCATCAGTTTTTAGAGGGATTAGCCTATTTCCTGACCCTCGTAATGGAGTTGTTCAGAGGGTCCTGTTTGGCAGATGTTTGGTTGACTTCTTCGTCAGAGCTTAGTTGGGTTCAGGATTGGCCTTCGTTTGACTCAGTTTCACACACTTACTATTTATAGTAAGTCACCTTGTCAGTGGAATCTAGTATTTCTACATTTAGTAAGGCACCTGAACAGGTCTTGGATGCAGGGTCGATTTCCATGTTCAGTTGGTTTAGCAAAATAATGGTTATTAAAGGAGTTATTATCATTAAGGTCTTTTTAATGATAATAAAATGATATAAAGGTTTATTATAAAGTTTATAATGTCACTTTATGATCAATGGGGCCATGACCCTCAATTAAGTGACTTAAAGTACATTAAGGATATTTTAAAAGGAGAGCCTATATATTAATGCATTTAATAAAGTCAATGGGGAAACATTAAATATCACTTTAAATGATTTAAAAGCCTCGTGAGGGAATCGACCAACTTGAGAGGAGTATATAAAGACCCAAAAAGAGTTATTATTGTTCATTCACTCATTTTGATCATTTGAAGAATTTGGAGTTGTGTTCGTGCTCTTCTCTTGGAGATGTTGAAAACGAGGGTTTGCTGGTATAAGCTTTGGAGAACGTAGTCTCTTCATAGTTTTGCTACCTGAGGGTGTGAGACATCAAGGCTGCAATCTGTTGGTAGCTTCAATCAGAGGTTACACTTGTGCAAATTGGAGTAGAATCAAGGAGTTTCATAGGGTTTCATTGCAGATTTGAATATCAAAGTATTCTCATCATTGAATACATTCATGGTTGTGTGCATATTCCTCATCCAGCCCGTGGGAATTAATGTGCATCAGATGTAAAGATTATCTTCAGCAAATAAGAAGGGTTTGTAGAATAAATGCCATATTATTCCATGCTATCCTATGCTGAGATTTCAATTGGTGTATATTCATCTTCTCACAGCCACATGAGTTACAGAAGAGCAGATTATAATTTGTAGTAGCCTGTACAAAGCTTCAGGCAGGGACATGTTGCACTAGGCTCCAAACGCCTAGCCTATTCAATGTATATCATTCTTATAGGGGGCGTCTTGCTCTACTAAGGGATTTGGTATCAGTTTGGAGGTGGGAAAATTCATCTACAGCAGCCATTCTATTTCTTAACCAGTCATCATCTTGCTGCAATCATTTCCAGGTTTTTATATATATTTGATATCTAAATATTCGGGTATGGACTTAATGTTTTTGCAAGCAATGTAAGTAGCTTTGTATTGAAAGTTCGTAATCTGATTAGTAATGAATATTTAAAGGCTTGCTTCAGCAGCTAGCATACAATGAGAATTATATAATCAGATTTATGATAGGAGTTTAATTGTTGAGCATATTTACTTTGCAATTGGTATATGTGTTTACACTTCATTCTATCCCGGAAAAGTATTCAAACACCTATCAAACAAACATTGATTTGTAAACCCAAGTTATCAAACAAAGGCAGAAAATTGGTTTTGGCTATATTCCACCTGGGTGGGATACTACAATATGCATGTCAGCCTTCTCAATGACTGATTGTAATGATAAGATACATGCCATAATTTAAAATGACTTCTAATGAAGAAGAATTTGCAAAGAAACAAAGAAGAGCAACACCAAAATGATGATTATTGGATAAAATCTAGTAGCAAAAAGCCACAAATTGAATCCACTAACTCAACTAAGGAAGGTAGCACAGAAATAAGATTGTTCTTGATAATATGAAAGGATAAGGTTTTCACACTATTTCACAATCCAAAATGACCAGGTAAACCTTAGCATTTGACAAGTCTAATGTAATGTGAAAGTTCAAAATCTTACTTTATTTATCAATCATTCACTATTCTTACCACAATCTGCAAAGAAACAAAGAAGAGCAACACCAAAATGATGATTATTGGATAAAATCTAGTAGCAAAAAGCCACAAATTGAATCCACTAACTCAATTAAGGAAGGTAGCACTGAAATAAGATTGTTCTTGATAATATGAAAGGATAAGGTTTGCACACTATTTCACAATCCAAAATGACCAGTAAACCTTAGCATTTGACAAGTCTAATGTAATGTGAAAGTTCAAAATCTTACTTTATTTATCAATCATTCACTATTCTTACCACAATCTTCCCTATAAATCTAAAAAATCCTTGCAGTGACAACCACAAGAGTGGATATTCAAAGCCCAATACTATGTGCAAGATGCTTATACCTAACGCTAGGAATGGTGTTGAAGATATTTTTGATTTAGGAGCTAAAACTTTGCCTCTCCGTTTGCCTCTAGTGTTACTTCCTCCAACACCACTTACACACTTCCATGATTTTCTTGCTCTCCTCAGACAGCGGGATCAATTTCACCTCCTTTCTGACTGAAGAAATTGTCCCCAAAAGGCACTACGAACTTTTTCATCACCTATTCCTCTACGAACTTTTTCATCACCTATTCCTTCCCTCCCCTCTTCATTCTTGCCTCTCTACTTTTCACTATATCTGAAAAATCCATCCTTTAATCTTGAAGTACATCCATAGCTTTTTCGTAATCTCTCCTTTAAGCACAAGAAAGAAGATAGGATGTCATCAAAGGTTGTGGAGCCTGGCTTTACTCCTACCAATTGCATTTGGTTGAAAGTTCCTAATGCCTTTTGAACAAATCCATTTTTGACAATAGCCTACCTACCAACACATTCACAAAACTATTTAAAGACTATATGAACAGTTATCACAATTTTTAAACACCTAAGATCCCAAACCAAATTTCTAATCAGTTCATAGATATTTTTAATAAGCCCATGTTGTGAATATGCAACATTTTCAAATACTAGCTTAATCTTGGATGTTCTGAGCTTGATCTCCTCTAAACCTGAGCTGATCTCTTCAACAACATCTTCAACCTCTTTGATGTCAAAGGTGGGTCCCTTCATGAACTTGTTAACAGAAAATTCATCTACTCGAGTAATAGCTTGCATGCAATCCTTTTACAAAATCAGGTATTCATCCAAGACCTTATCAAAGTCATTTTCTGTCTCCAATATCTGGTAGTTATTCCTAGAATTCCAGTCATCAATCATGTTCCTCACCTTAATGTTCCAGCAATTTAATTATGACATAATTCTACTTCTATTAGTTCAGCCTGGTCTCTTAAGGCAAATCTTTACTTTTATCGCACTCAAAAGGATTGGAACAATCCAAAAAAACATCCATATCAACATAGATGTAATTGAAATCAATTCTCTAGATTTGCTTAAATTGAGAACAGTTTTGGTTCTTTCCTTAGACAAAAATATTCAGCAACTGACATGCCTCAAAAGTTTGATTTGCAAGAACTTTAGCAATAATCAGTTGACTTCGTACTACAAGTTGGAATTATCTTTATATTGTTAAACGGAAAAAGCCCATAGAAAATGTAAAACATTAATACAAATAAGATAGCTCACAGAAAGACTTCAAGTATAACTTCAAGACCAATAACATAGAAACATAGGTATTATAAGTCCAATAACATATAAAACATAGCTATTATGAGTCGAATAACATGTAATGGACTAGTCTTGGTTTGGATTTTCAAAACTGTGGCACCGTGGCTACAAATATAAATTAGGAAAACGACTATTAAAAATTTAAACTTGTGTGACAGCAGAAAACAATTCTTAGCATTGGTGCATTTTTTAATCCATTTAGCTATAAGGAAAGAGTCATTATCCAATAAGTTCGGTTCTATGTATAATTTATAATTAGAGCATACAAAGGATATGGTTTCTAAATATTTAAGTGAAGAATTAGGAACTCCTTTTAAGACCTTGCAAAAGATTCTGAGGAAAAAAGAGGAGGTTAGAACTCAAACAAGATTCCTCAAAAACGACAAAAATTCATCAAAAATAAGTTATAATGGCATGAGCTCACATGGTAAACATAAATGGACTAAATAGAACAACCCTAAATTGAGTGAAAATTGCATCCAACATGCTTGGTGCAACACAACCCAACATATGAGGCCGAGACAAGATCACATATTGAAATTGGTTACGTATTGCATCCAATATGCAAAGTATAGAGTACCCAAGTTGATGAGGTAAGGTTCAAGTAAGATCAAGGCTACCCAAAAAGGAGGGATTTCATTCAATTGAACTTTTTTTTTAAATATCAGAATTAAATGCCGAAGAAACTTAAAAACTCATGTAGAAAATACTTAATAATGGTATGTAACAATAATTTGACAATGAAAAAAAAAACTTAAAAATTTTGATTACAATAATATTGTATACACATTCACTAATGGACCAAAAAAGAAGAAAACCTACCTGGAATTGGAAGCCAATCTATATTTGTTAACCCTGTCCTGCTTTCTTTTGCGAACCCATATGTTCAAACCTGCAATATGAAAAATGGTCAACCAAAAAAATCATTTATAAATCATCTTAAAGAGACTATACTTGAAATTGGTGGGTTTTTTCTAATTATTTTAGCTACATGGAAAGACATAGCATAACAGTAAGTTTGATTTGTATATAGTGTTTAAATAAGCATGCAAAGAATCCAGCTCTCTAAATATCAAAGTGAAGAATAAACAGTTCCTCTTGTGACCCTCAAAAATTTTAAAGGGAAAAAGAGAAAGAACTCACAACTGAAATTAAGGAGTGAATGAAATACTTCAAATACTAAACAATAAAGTTCATCAGAGATAAATCAAATAATATGAGCACAAGTGGTACAAGTAAATGGACTTTCAAAGCAGAGACCTGAGCTTTAACCTAAGGAAACATTTTAATGTATTCAATCAGAACTTTTAAAGAAGAAGGCCAAGTTTAAATTTTAGAAGACATGATAATGTGTTAAAATTGGGTAAATACTGTGGCAAACACATCCCCATGGATGAGTCAGAGACATAAACCCCTGGAATCATGGTAACGTGTTAAGATTGAACAATTAAAGCACCCAGCATATCTCAATGGACGAAACAGGGGCATAATAACGTATTGAAACTGGTAAATACCATATCCACATAATGATGTATAAAATGTGAGTAAAGACCATATACACAATAGGCTAGATGCAGGTACTGAAACTGAATGAATACACAAATTAGGTAAAACACACAGAATGAAGGGATTGAAATTGAAATTGAATAGATACAAGTTACAACAAATTGGGTACTACAAACCGGGTACAGGTAATGAAATTTAACGGATACATCGAACTGGGTAAAACATACTGGGTATTGAAATTGAAAGGATACAACTCGGTGACAATGCCAGTTACATGTAAACCCAAGGTTGACCCAAAAGATAAAAAGAAAAGAAAGCATGGAGAGAACACTGGAAACAGCAAATAATAATAATTTGAAAATATTAAGAAAAGAAGAATGATCCAGAAATTTGAGTACATACCCATATTGTAAACAGAATTATAAAATCTGCGTGGAATAGCAGGCTAAATGACCGAATTCTCTATATTTCTTGGCCCTCTTCTGCAGATCAAACCTGCAAGCAAGAGTAATTAAGAAAAGAAATCACAAAAGAAACCCAAAAATCAACTGGTTGATCATTTTATTGCAAACAGAATTATTCTACCCACATGGAATTGGAGACTGAAATGACCGAATTCTCTATGAATCTTGGCCCATTTCTGTAGATCAAACCTGCACATAGGAAAGAAACCCAAAAATCAATTGGTTAATCATGTAAAGGAAATTAAACTAAATAAATTTGCATTAACCCAGGAGTCCTTACAAATTCTAAAAGATATATGCTCTGTTTGTAGATAAACCACAAAAGAAACCCAAAAATCAACTGGTTGATCATTTTATTGCAAACAGAATCATTATACCCACGTGGAATTTGAGATTGAAATGACAGAAATCTATGTGTATCTTGGCCATTTCTGTAGATCAAACCTGCACATAGGAAAGAAACCCAAAAATCAACTGGTTAATTATGTAAAGGAAGTTAAACTAAATAAATTTGCGTGCACCCAGGAGTCCTTACAATTTCTAAAAGATATAAGCTCTGTTTGTAAATACATTAAAATAAATTGCAGGCGCCTTAGTGACTCTAAACACTCAAGAAAATGATTCTAGCGAAAAATTCATTGGCTATGGGAAATTAGATTACAAATTTCCATAAGAATGCCTACAATCTGTAATGCATATATTGTCTGGTCGTAACCTTAATTTTGTCAATTGCAGACAACTTGTTTGAAAGCGCCCGGGGGAATATATCCAGCTCGTAGCCTGAGACAAAAATAACAAAGTTCAAAGTTCTTTGAAGTTTTGTTGAATGATGAATTCTTTTGTGAACGTTTGAGCCGCGTTTGTCTTTATTTATTTGAATTTGAATCATGTGTTTTTTCTTAGGATTTGAATCTCAAAATTTTCGTGGGACGTTTGAGCGCATTTGTTTTTTTTTTCTCTCTTTCTTTAGTTTTTTTTGGGGCGCTGCGGGTAAATTAGGCCTGGTTTACTTATATAATTAATTGATAATAATTGAATGGGTAAAATGTTAATGGAAAATCATTGGAATTAGTTTATAGTTCAAATATATATATATAATGTAAATGGAAAATCATTGGAATATCTCTTTCTTCACTTATTCAAGGTATTTTGATTTTCTCTATTTCTATGTATCTACAAAAGCTTGTGGTATCAATAAATATCTTTGTTAGGTAGTTGTATAATTGAGTTGCAAGGGCTATATGTCTTGATCAACTCCTTCAAATTGAATAATATTGAAATAAACACTATTTAATAATGCAAATGCTTCTAAAATAATTGTGCAACGCTAGATTCTTTTTAGATCACTAGAAAAGTGTGAATGTAAATGATTTCTCCTTCTAATTTTCTGATGAATGCATTAAATGTCTTTAAATACATAGGTATAACAACATATTTGTAATGGGTTTTAGGTCCCTTCAAAATTTATGGGTTCTAGGTTCTTGTAAAATCTTGGCTTAGGGTTTGAGGTCCTTTCAAAACCTTCTTGTAATGGGTTTCAGGTCCCATCAAAACCTGCTTTTCCCTATCAAAAACAACATATTATGCAAACTTGTGTTTAGTTGGTCTTAGGAAAAAAAGGATAAAGGTGGGAAGTTAGCCACAATTCAATTTAAAAATTTAAATTAAGGCATGAGGAGTCCACAATCATAAGGACAACCCCATGACTACAAACTAGTTTTAAGACAAAAGAGGGGCCAAATCATAGTGGATGCATGTGCATGAGAATTAGTGTAGGTATAGAGATAATAAATAAGCGGATAAGGTGAACATATGAGGATGTATGAACATCATAAGGGGATGAGAAGTAGGTGCATAGGAAAATGTGTAAATGATGAAATGGATAACATAGGGAAAGGGACCTAACTTTGCACAAAATCATGTTGTTTATCAATATGTTTATGTATTGAAGCACTCCCCTCAAAATAGGCATAAAATTCAATGGAAATGGAATCAGTATGCGAATTTCATTATTACATTGTTCCCTCAGTTTGAGGTACATGTAAATCCTAATATGATCATGCATCTCAAAGTAGTAGCACCCACAAACCTACATGTAATGTAAATGTTCAAATAGTTAAAAGATAACACCATGGGGTCCATTGAAAGTAATGGAGAGCTATGAGGATATGATCATATGTGTTCAAATTTTGTGTTTATCTTTTCCACAAGATGGGTATTTATAAGCATGTTTCATTATATGCATTTTTGAACATAGGAATGTTAGCAACATGATATGCCCCTTTGCAACTAGTCGTAACCATACAATACAAGGAATTGTTAAAAGAGATAAAAATCAATTAGGTGGTGTAGGCATCCACAATTATGAAACCTTTTTGGGAGCAATGTGGATGATCTTTGAGCAACTACCACATGGCGATTCTGAGGTACCATAGTGCTTTTTTAGAAAATTATGGGTCGAGTTTGAATTTGGCGTAAAGCCCAATTATTTTGACACTAGATCATTCTAGGGGTTGGTGGTGGCATGCTACAACATAGGGTAGGGGCATGTTCCAATTCAAATTGACTCGTGCATGCTCCACCCATTGTTACTCCTTTAAACCTAGTATTCCTACACCCATTCACTAGCAGGTAGTGATTCTAGCATTAGGAGCATTGAGTAATTTCTAAGGAAATCCAACTAACCATGCTACATGCATGATAGTTGGAATCAATGGTAGAGAGCATGGAGGAGATGGTGTCGATCCTAGCACCTCACACATGTCAACAACATTTTTTTAAATTGCAATCAACCATGTTATGGTTCTACTCGTGCATCCACTTTAGAAGCTACAACAAAAGAGTAGTCATTATTAGATTCACTATATAATCATCCTATGAGGTACATGTCATATTTCAAATGTTTGTGCAAAAGTATAATAATCATCTTATGTAAGTACATGTCACATTTTAAATGTTTGTGCAAAATATACATAATAAATTATAAATAGATTTATCTATTTTAAAAATTCATTTATCAATTTATAAATAATGAATTATATAATGTGAATTATTTTGTGCGAATGAGTGGCTCTAGGATATCATCTCAATTAGATCAAATTATTTTTTGTATCGACAACTATACAACTTGGCACACCTTACAGGGTAGACTAATAAATTGATCTTAAAACCATATGTAGCTCGTTCATTATAAATATAAATTTAATTAGTTTCTTAAAAGTAGATACATTTTAATAATTATATAATTTAATTCAAATACATGAAACATTTTTACTACAATTGGGAGGTCATGACACTTCCATGTTGGACCATCTAGAAGGTGTGGTGAGTGCTCCTCCATCATCAGTTGTTATGCTCGAGTCATGTTCCTTATATGTAGTTAAAAATTACATTTGTACTATGAATTCACTTGAAGTATAATTTTATAATTTTAAAATCATTCTTGAATTTGTATATTTATATCCATATATATGTAAGACAATAGCACTACCAAGGTAGCTACTAGTCCTAATGATAATTAGGGGCAATTTCACAAGTCACCCACAATATTGCAAGGTTTACTAGTTGTTGTACCCAAACCAAATTTTTTGCTTCATCAAGGCATTTTGCATTAAAAAGTCTAAATCTTGCTAAAATGTTGTAGAACATAGTTTTGGGCAATATCAAGCATGGAGTTTTTGTCAATAGTTTGTCAGTCAAAGTCATTTTTATTGATCAAAACGAAGCAGAGACTCAAATCAGAGCTTTCCACGATGGAGGAGCATCTCACGACGACATTTCATATTATAGACGGTCATTTAAATGATTGAAACAGAGTTTTCAATGATCAAATCATGAAGATTTCAGAGGAAAAGTACAAAAGCGCAAGTATAGCCTAGGGGCGCCTAGCTTATTGAAGGTCAAGATTCTGGTTAAAATATTCAAGTATCCAGTCAATCTCTTCAGAATCAGTCTGGCTATCCGTCGAGCTATCTAGCTTAGCTTTTCGAGACCCACAGCTTTGGAAAACAGCGACAGAAGTTGAAATCCTTAAAGTTCCAAATGGGAGAATTTTGCTCTTTTCAGGCAAAAGCGCGCCTCTAGCCTGAGGGCACCCATCTTAAGAAGGGGGTAAATCTCGACAGTTTCGATGGCGAATACAGTCAATTTGTTCACAACCAATCTACTTATCCAACGAGATATCAAGCATAGTCATCCGACTCTCAGAGTTCAGGCAGCAGTCATCCAAAGATCAGCTTAAAATGGAGTTTTCACGTTTATGAGCTTCTCCATTTGTTCACAGTGCAAGTACAGGCCAGGGGCGCTGGCTTAAAAGACCCTCCAGATGGCAAAATTTGCAGACAGAGTCTTCCTGACATTAGTAGTATTTTAGCCTAGCTCCGCAACGCACCATTCTGCTTGTCAATCTGATGTTTCGGGTGGTCATAGCAGAGATTTTTCCAAGCACGTAATTTCACGGGCGGACCAACAAATGATTTTCAGTGTATTTTCACAGTCCAGAGGCACCTAGCCTTTAGGCCTGTCAGATGAGCATGTTCGCGTTCGAAGTCTTCACGGCTATTGAGCGTTATCATTTTATCTTTCCAACGAGCATAGCTGTCAGCCTCCAGGATTTGGCAGTCGCTTGTGCGTGCGAGGTCTTTGGTGTAATACTGCAAAGTGAAGACGTCCGAAAAATGGCTAAGTCTGAAACCCGTAAAGCAATTTAATCAGGGGCGCCTAATTTTTCAAGGGGTTAAACAATGGATTTTGCAGTTATGTCTCCCAGCAGACATTTCTTCCTTGTTTAGTAGGATTTTCGATGAATATCTCATAACAGTCTCAGCATCACCCGGTCATCCGAAAATCAGTGTCGAAGTTGGCCAGTCATGACAGTGTTGTCAGCTATTAAATAGGGAGTTAGTAAAAAATGAAGTATCTTGAGCAAATGGACGCCTATGTGCTCAAGAGTTGACTTTTCGGAATTGTTGAAGTCTCACGGTGAATCTCAAAGCTTCAACCGGGTTGTCAACTGAAGTTCAAAATATACTTGTTTATTAATGGCGATTTTCTATTTTTGGTGCCTTTGCATGATAATAAATATTTTATTATTATTTTCAAATTTGAACTTCCAGTCAGTGGCAGTACAACTAAAAGGCAACCAATCAGAGGATTTCTATTCTTGTTAGGGTTTATGAATTCTTGCAGTCACAATTCAGTGCGAATTTCTTCTTATTTATACATGGCGCCATCTTCATTGTTATTCATAGAGCTTTCAAAGAAAATTCGATTTCATTAAGAGCAATTTAATCTTAAGTGGAATTCGTACTTTTCAAAGGCAAATTCATATCTTCAAAGGGAAAATCAAATTTTATTAATTTCAAAGCAACTTCAAGATAAAATTTGTATTTCTTCAAAAGAGAAGGGCGCATATCTTTAAAGCAAATTCAAAATCCAAAGCAATTCGCAATTCCTTGATTCTCAAAGGCGTATCTCAATTCTCATAGCAATTTGCAGTTCTCCAGAGATTCAAAGGCGAATTTAATTTCAAAGGCGTATTTAACAATCAAAAGGCGAAACCTCAAATTCAATACAAATTCGTATTTTCTTCAAGAGAATTCGAATTTCTTCAAAGGCGCAAATTCAAGACAGGGAAATTCATGGTTTTCATTTCAAAGGCGAATTCTTCCAATTCAGAGGCAAAATCTACATCAATTCTCAGAGGCAATTTTACCTAACTAATCTTTTGCAGATTCAAGTTCAAAAATATCAGTTATTCAAAGAAATCTTGGGCGATTTTCACTGAAGAAGACATAATAAAAACGTCTTTTGCATCCTTTAAATCTCAGATTTCTCACAAAATACAAATTGCATGTTCCTGAAATTGGCGAATTTGGCAAATCTCAATATCTAGATCATTTCCATATAATTTCCTCGAGTTAAATTTGTGCGCTTGATTTTTCACGAATTTTTAGCTTCAGAACATTCATTCTCGAATTGTTGATTTTCTCAAGTGAAAAGTCTTTGTACGATCAAGTAGAAGTTGAATTTTCGCAAATCTGACATTCTGGGTTGTCTTAGAATCCTTTTCTGGACAAAACCCATATCTCGGATTTTTCGTTGAAAATAATTCTTCGAAAGGCTATTTTTAACTCTCGCAGGCTATTTTTAGATTCCAGAAATCTTGTCAGAATATAGTCGAGTTCACAGTCAACAGGCAAGTTTTTCAGAATGCAGTTCACTCAGCTCGAATACAGGACCAAAACCATCCTTACCCATGATTTTCGCAGGTTGGTTGAGATAGACCTTCACAAAGTATTGCCAGAAGCAGTGCTAGACCCAGTTAAGATCAGAAGTTCAATCATTCAGAATATTGAGCAGTCTGGTTTACTAGAGGCCGCTTCCATACCTATCTCCGTTCATTGTGTTGAGTTTGTGATGGCTTGCATTAAGCATTACAATCCGACTACTCGTGAGATAACGTTAGTTGACGGACGGGTCATTTGCAGTCTCAAAACTTTGGACATCGAAAGGAGTTTTGGCATTCCTCAGCACCAGAATAGTTTGGTTATTTCTATGGAGCAGTGTGAGCAGGCATTTGATGCTGATATGGACAAATGTCAGAAGAAGATGGCAGAAAGATGGTTAAAACAAGCAAAGAACAGATTGCCAAACAATGTGGGTCGTGGTGAATACAAGGATGAGTACGCAATTCTAATCACACTCTTGAATCGTGTCTCAGGTCAAGCACACGCAAATGTTTTCCAGCCTTGGATGTATTACATTATTGGTCGCATCATTTCTGGGCAGGAGCATTATGACTGGGCATCCTTCATTAGTGACATTCTCCACATGCAGATCATCGGTTTTCTAGTTGCCCATGAGTTTCACATGTGTTCATATCTCGTGTACTTGATCGCTTATCAGGGTCAGTTCCGAGGACTTAACACCGTGGGCATTCTCACTGTTCAGAAGGTTTATCAATATTATGATCAGCTTGAGTTCACCAGAGCTGAACGTCATTTCAAGCGTGTTCATGAAGCTTTCTTGACTTACACAGTGAGGAATTTGGACCGGGAATTGCATGTTCGTATCTCGGCAATTGCTAGGGCAGCGATGGATGGATGGGCAGATTGGTTTATTTAGTTCCCAACATACACCTACATCCGAGTATACGGCTTCACAGGAAATCCAGCTATGCTTCCACGTTATCCTTCGGATAAGACAGTCTTTCAGGAGTTCCTTAGACAGATGCATGATGTTCATCGTCTTCTACGCCGCAGGCACAGACCATCTATTAACTTTCCTTTTCAGTTTGGAATGTATTGGTGCAAGTCAGCAATTGATGCCAAGATCGCAGGACAAGAGCTTGAGAGATATCATCTTAAGTATCTTGTCGAAGCACGTGCCTATGACCTTTCAGGTCATTATACAGCTCGCCTTGCTAGAGGCACATATCACGAGCCTTCTATGGAGGATTACTGGGCAAATTGCGCAGATGACTTCAAGGTTCGTAGACGCAGTTACGACCGCTTCTCTCTCTCACAAATTTATGTTTTCTTGTTAGAAGATGTGGGAGGTTTATCAGATGATGAGGGAGAGGTTCTTCCTTAGTTTTTCAGAGAGCAGGTCGATACACAACCGTTTCCAGCAGTAGATTGGTACGCCAAAGAATACGCAACAGTCAAGGAGAGGTCAAGTAGAGTTATCCAGAACAGTATACTTTTCCTCGACAGCAAGAAGACAAGAAGGGTAAGTGTTCCCAGAGCAGAGCTGCCAGTAGTGGTGAATCCTTCGCTACCTTCTTCGTCAAAACCAAAACAAAAGAAGAGGAGTAACCCTCCTAAGAAAGTACAAGCGCCAAATAATTCAAAGGGCAAGGCGCTTGCCACTGTTTCACACACAGAGCCTGACAGACAGCCGCTTACAGAGCCAGTTCAGAGATCAGCTCAGAGCCCGCCAGTACCTGAGGTTCAGCCTCAAGTTCCTATACTAGTTTCAGAGCCGTCACCAGTCCCAATTCACATTGAGTTGGATTTAGACTCTCCACCTCGCAGTGGGTCTTCTACACACTCACTCTCATTAGTACCTCCTGTCGCTAGTGCAGACCCTTCTAGTAGCATTAGTCGAGATCAATCTTGGATCGAAGCTCAGCTAGGAAGGAAGAGGAGGCAGCCATCTTATGTTCTTAATCATTCTGATTTTGATGACATTTACCAGGATGCGCCAGATAAGAGAGTCAAGAACATGGTTCATGTAGAGAGAAACATTGACATGGAGATTGTCATTGAGACCGCCGTACCTCCACAGGGGAAGAACTTGGCTGAAATAGAATCTCAGGATTTTGAAGTTATCACAGTCAACCTTGGTTGCAGCACATGCCAGACTCAGGTTGATCTTCTACAAGTTGCTACAGATAGTGCCAGGGATAGAATACTAAAGGATGGAGAAGATAAGGTAGTCGCCTTACACACTTGGAGTTTTATTTAGGGTTTTACATTAACTGATGTTAGTCTTCCAGTTAACTTGCTTTCAATAAGGACGTGCATGCTCGCACAAATGTCCACTTTTAGATTAGATGTTTCGGTTAACTGATGGTAGTTTCCCAGTTGACTGTATAGTTTACTTAATTAGGGTTTGGCGCATTACTTGCATGCATTGCAAGAACTGTAGATGACACAAGGTGATTTTAGGGTTCCCTATACCTTGATGTATATAAATAAGAGCTTTTGCTCATTTGTAAATAACTTTTGCTTGAGAGAGAAATATATGCTGTGCCTACCTTGCCCTCAATATTGCTCTTTTTGGTATTTGTTCATGTGTCTTCGCTATTACAATTGATTGTTATGCCACATAGGGTTTCGAAAGATTGTGATGGTGAATTCTTTCCATAGTTTAGATAAATCTGTTTGAACATCTTTATCATTGAAGTCAATTGTTATGCCACATAGGGTTCCAAGAAATTGAGATGATAAATCTATTTTGTGTTAATTTACCATTGTGATCAATCATTATGCCACATAGGGTTTTGAGAAATTACAGTGATAAATCTGTTTTGTGAATCTTTATCATTATAATTAAAGGTTATGCCACATAGGGTTTCGTGAGATTGTGGTGATAAAGGCTGTTTTGTGAAGACTTTACTATTTCAATCAAGTGTTATGCCACACAGGGTTCCATAAGGTTGTCTTGGTAAATTCTTAAATCTGTTTTGTGCCTAATAAACTTGTTTAGATTGAGATGATAGTTGCGCCACGTTGCCTTCAAGTAGAGAGTCTAAACACGCTTATCGTCTGATAGTCAAACCTTGCTCCATTTCCTCTTGCTCTGTTTTCCTGAGGAAATTGGATAGATTAAATATAAGTTGTAGTTAGTAGATCTGCAAAACCAGAGAAAACTCAGCTGCAACATATAGGTTCTTTCAAGAAAGCCTTGTGCCTCTAGCAGCTGAAACAAAAAGACAGGACGTAGTTTTAGCTTATTTTCCTTTGCAAGTATATTTGTCAAAGCATAACGAGGGAGCTTCCCCTCCATAATTTGAAGAGCACTCATTGCGTAGTGTACATAGGCTGTTCATAACAACTTCTACTCCATAGGTGTTAGTTGTTACGCCAACACTAGTAAATTTTCTATGCAATTTGTAGGTCTTTTAGATGCTTATATATTTTAGTAAATATTTAAGCCTAACTTGTGCTTTATTTGAATATCTAGGAATTAGTAACTAAAACTTTTGTATAGAATCGATAGTTATACTAGGGGGCAATATGTGGGAGTCGATGAGCATTATATGGTACATTCATTCACACTTGAGTCTAGATTTAAATATTTAATTTTATTATTTTTTAAATTAAATACTTTTATGTAATTATATGCATATAATTTTTTTAATTTTTATTTGATTTCAAGTTTCTATTTTTTCTACAACATGAGCCAAGTGCATCTACTTCACATGGAACAAAGAGGCCTCTCCATTTTGATGATGGTAAAACACAATATAATTTAAAATTTATTTTTTGGACTATGAGTTAGATAGACTATGAAATTTATTTATTTTATGTGTTATCATGTTTTTCATGTTTGACTATTTTTTTTAACATTTAAAACTAGGCATATAAGGATTATAAATAAATAAATTAGTTTATAATGTGAATTATATCTTGATTTATAACAATTTAATGTATTTGTATTTGTATGGATGACTAAACCTCCTAATTATTTTTCTATTGTTTAATTGATATTTAATTTAATGCCAATAGGATTATATCCAAATTGGTTATCTTTAATTATGGAAGCCATTGGATAATATTTCTTGATTTATTTATTAAGATGTGCACTATAAGATGAAATTGATCTCTATATGAACTAGGGGCTTGATGACATGGGTTACACTATACGAAATTCATACACAACAATAAGAGAGAACATGTCTATTGGAGTCATATTCATCAATAAAATATATACATGTGCACCAAAAATAGTCACCAACTTTTACAAAACCTATCTAAAAAAATATATGAATTTTTTTAAATAGAATGGTATGTATCCATAAGATTACAAAAGACTCAAATATTTTCATGGGATAACCAAGCTATGAGAGAATTTAGGTCCATTGCCAAAATAATTTAACAATTATGTTATTTAAAATCAATAATTCAATATACAAGGCCTTTAGTATTTAGTCTCAATCTACAATGTGCACTCTGAACTACAAAATTGATCTAATGTATGATGAGCACTGGTAGTGATAATCATGCCATCTAGTTGTAGTGGACCCATAACAAAAATAATAAAAAATACAATTAATGTAACCAAATTATAGGCACCTAAAATATGACCTTACCCAACCACACCTAATTTTAGCCTATTCTAAGCTATTAATTAAATGAATAATATGTATTTATTTATTTAATTTATCTGTTACACCCCAAATTGTGAAGTTACTATTTACCATTACTAGATAGGGTAAATGTGAATTATGGAGATGGATTAATAATTCTTGTACCTTGTTATCAATATGAATGTTATCTCATTTGATGTTGTTTCATTTGATGTTATCTCAGTTGATGCTATTCATGGTGAAACACTACATATATGTGAATAGATGGTTATTGAGTTATTGTTATTCTAACTTTGAAGATGTTTATATATGCTACTTATTATTGTGAACAATTGACTACCGAAGGCATGTGTCAAATGGTTGCAGGTAAATGTCCATTTCTCCAAGGGGAGAGGAAGTATCACTCAAGAGAAGATCTTGGTCGGGTAACCAATAAAAGTAAACTAATTGAGCACACACCACCTTAGATTGAGTGAACTGAGTCAGGTGTGGATAATAGGTAAGTCATCCTTAGTCGATGAGTCTACGTTGAGAGTCTTGTTACTTTTGCATGTTGTATTAGGTGATGTTTATCTATTTGCGTTTTGAGTCCTTCCTTTTGACATTTTGTTGATTGTGCTTGGGTTGAGACTTTGGGCTTTTTGAATGGTTACATTTACGTTATTTCTTATGAACATAAAATGTAGCACATGTCTATGGGCATATATATATATAGACCCATGTATGAGAGCATTAGCAAATGTACATATATGTGAGTAGAAATACTCACCAAGGTACATACATGAGGAAACAAATATGATTGTATATACATATGTGTGGGAATAAACACTAGGTCATGATCATTCTATGTCAAATGGATTACTTGATTATTGTATTACCATATAATGAGTAAGCTTGTATATATATACACACACACACACACACAAATACACTTGCAAGCGTTAATGCTTATTGGAGAAGTGTACATATGATTATATAATATAAGTATATGTGTATACAAATATACACATATTTTTATTTGCAGTATAAGATAATAAGAGATATACATTTGAGATAATGTGGATATTATTATTATTATTGCCTTCTGAATTTATATATATATATATGTATGTATATATATATATATATGTATGTATATATATATATGTATCTATATATATATATATGTATGTATATATATATGTATGTATATATATATATGTATGTATATATATATGTATGTATATATATATGTATATATATGTATATATGTAATTATATATTAAAAAAATTATATATATTATAGTTATATTAATACATATATATATATGTCTAATATATAAAAACTATGAAAATATATATATAATATAAAATACATATAATTCTTATAGTTTCAACTTTGGAAATTGAATTATTTCCTAATCGATTAAATATTAATCTTTCAACTTTGGAAATCAAATTATTTCCTAATTGATTAAATATTTATCATTTCAACTTTGTGAATCGAGTTAAATTATGAATCAAGTTTGATATTATCACATGAACCTTGGATTTGGCTTATGTTGCCAATAAAAATGGAATTTGAATCAAATACGACACTGTGTAAAATCGTGCATCACCTGGTTATATGCACGCATGGATAAAAACTACAAAGGAGTTTAAATATTTTGACCAAGTTAGAATCTGAGGCAAGAATAAATCCAACGCCATAATGGAACTTTGTCGACTCAGCCTAAAAGATAGTCGACATAGGCTATGTGTTCATGAATTACAAATGAATTTTTCTTTGCTTTATGAAAAACCTGTCATTTTATGAGTTTGGTGCCACCTCTAGAAACACATTTTGTAGGTGTTGATTTATAAAATTCTCCATGTGCTTTTGGAATTAGTCTTCATAATCCTGGTAGAATTGGAGGTCAACTCGCCCTGCTAAATGTTGAGTACTGGTTGGAAATGGCGCCACCTCCAAGTTTGAAAATGTCCAATGGTAGGGGTGTCAATCCACATGCCATAGCTATAGGAAATTATGGAGAATGAGCTCACTATAAAAAGTCTCCCAACTCTCCTAATTTTCCCTCATTCATTTTCATTCATTCACTCATTGACCATTCTATTTTGCCATTGTCATATCATTGTTTAGAGTTGTCTCATTCTCATATTCAAATTACCTTGAGCATTTGTTGAGTATCATTTTTACCAGTTGAGAGGAACTAATAGTTACCACCATCATTATTTATGAGTAGTCATTGAGGAAGGCATATTATACCAAAGTATATGCTTTGCTATTTATTACTTTTGAGTGTTACCAGTTTAATATATTTGATTTTTGAGTTTTACCAATCATATTTCTTTGTTTAGTAAGTGAGAAAAGAGTGGGCTTTGTGAGGAAGATTTGTCTAGTTTGAGAGAAGAATGCTTCCAACAAGAAAGGGAGTGAGAATTGATTTTGGAAGCTAGGTTAAGTTGAACAACCAAAGGAGAAGGTTGCCTTGTCATCAATATTTGGGAAAGGCGATAACAAGCATGGGGTTTCTTCTTCTTGTCATTTTAAAAGGGTTATTTATATTTTCTATGTTGCATGAAACATCTTTCTTGTTTGAGCTATAGAAGTATTTAATATTGCTTTTAGAAAATGGAATTGAATCCATTAGGATGCTTTTATAATGTGTTTTTAAGCACTCCATGATAGGAGAGATTGCTAGACACAAGCAATTAATTATATTGGATATGTTGAAAGAGATTGCTTGACATAGGTATTTAATCATGCTACATGCAGTGCAAAATAGGTATTTAATTATACTAGATATGTTTGAACATAGGATGCAATGTGTTTGTATTTACTCCATAGTAGGAGAAGGATGTTTGTCAGCAGTATTATATATTAGGTTTGATTGGACATGTACAACACATATGATACACTTAGTTAAGTTATTTATTTAACTGGGAAAGCTTTTGTTTACTCCTACAAGAGGTCATCCAGTATGGGAGAGGTTTAATAGCCTTATGTGTAAGTAGATTGTTTGAGGATAGGTTATCTAGGATGACGGACTATCCATTGAAGGATATACCTATCCTATGTACTTACTAGCTAAGTAGGTTGATTCCAAGTAGATTATATGCTAATAGGTTATCTGGGATGACAAAATATCCATTGGAGGATACACCTATGCGTAGCTTGAGATATCCTTAAGTCAAATCAGCCCTAAATAGTGTATGTGACAAATGACCCTCAATAGACCATATTGAATGAATCACATTGATCAAAGTAGTGTAATATATGACATCCACTTAGACTATGTGATGCTTGAGACTACACTATCAGTTCATCGTGATCCTATATTACATGCTAGTTCGAGAGTTGTTGGATTGCATAGGTTCTAGTTATGTAGGACACAACACTATGCTCAATTGGTTGTCGTTATCAGTTACTCTACCAATCTCTTTGTCGAAGGGAAAGGCCATCTGTCGAATGATAGATGTGCGAGGGACCACATTATGAGTCTATGGTTGACAGAAAAGCGCCTGAGTGATGCTTCTCCTCCACAACAGGAGACTAAAGAACCAAGATGTGAAAGGAAGGATTCCTAGACCTTCTTACAACTATTTGTTCTAAAGCTTGTTGGAGCTATGTTTGTAAAGGTATGAATTCTTGTTATGCGTACTTGCGAAATTATTGCAATGAAATGGAATCTTTATTGTAATATGAAATGGCAACTTGTTTGTATATTTTCAATAAAAGAGAAAAAATTTATTGCAATGACTTGTTGGCACCTTTATTTACTAATATGATGTAAATTTAGAAAAAAAAAATATTGTACCAAAGGGATAGTACGTTACATTATCCCATTATCTTTATCCCACCTTGTCCTAACCAATTATTTATTTAATTTTATCCCATTACCTTTATCCCACATTGTCCTAACTAATATTTATTTAATTAATTAATTTATCCATTACCTTTATCCTCAAATCCTCCAACTAAATTAATTAATTAATTTAGACTAATTAATTCCCATTAACTTTTCTTCTAATATTTACTTCCATTTTATCTCTCAATCCTTATCCATTTAATCTTAGTCATTAGATTCATTCATATGAATCACAATCTAAACTTATCATGTGACAATTGTTAATTTCACACGTCTACCTAAGACATTGTCTAGATTCATTAAACCTAGACACTTACCAAAAGTCAAAGTAACTTTCCATCTCATCCATTCATTTCATTTCATACCTCTTAATCCTAGCCATTCCTATAAGAATGTTTCCCTAATCCTAATCCTAGACCTAGCCCTTATCCCTCATGTGAAATTTTTCACGTGACTAAATCTTTTGATCCAAATCCTAACCCTCAACCAATCCTAGCCATCCATTAACTAATGCATTTTGGTCCTTCATTTCTCTCATGGAAATTCTATAAATGAGAGGCCTTCCATATATTTTTTATGAATCTTCCATATTCATAGCCTTATGTTGCTAAATTTTCTATCTACTTCTTTCATTTTCTATCTATTTCTTCAATAGCTTAGCTAAATTTCCATCATCATATCCTTTATCATATCAATCCTATCATCATGTTGCTAGTTTGATAAGAAACCACATTCCTCCATCAACACATCAAAAGAGAAAATCAAGTGGAGCTAGGATGCACTCTACTTCAGATCTATCTAAGGAGAAATAAGGGTTTTAGGTGAAGGTATTGTATGTATTATGTTATATTCTATGTCATTTACCTTCAACCATTTTTCTTTTCCTCATCTTAGCATGCTCGATGGAACTCACGTCCCTATTTTAACCTTTTTTAGTGAGTTTTGAGTTGTAGATTCTAGTTTCGTGCTCGAATCTATGATTCAATGCTTTCATTTGAAAAAATAAAAACTTTTGTTGTGATTCTTGATGTCTTTGTTATATCTCTTCATGCTTTTACAGTGACTCATCATGATTGTGTTTCAACTTTCAATGCTTCTATTGTATTTCATCATGCTTCCATTATGGTAAATCGTGCCTATGTTTTGTAAACCTATGCTTGCACTGCACAGAACCATGCCTACATTCTACTTATTTTTAAGCTATTTTTAATGTTAACCCATAGTTTTCCTCTAGATTCATTTCTGCGTTTTTCTAGATTATTCTTCTTTTAGGTTTTTCTAATCCATCTTCTATGCATGTTTTATATTTTCCTAACATTCTATTTTGCATAAACGTAGATTAGTCATTATCTTTTTCACCAAATCTAGGATTTTTACAAAAGTGTGCTTTTGTTTTAACTTTTTGCACCTTTGTGCTGACTTTTAGCACCTGTATCTTATAAATTTGTGCCTTCATTCTAAATTTATGTGCCTCTATTCCAAATTTTTTAACCTTTTTTTGACTTTTTGTGCCTTCGTTCTTACTTTTTTCACTTCTATTATGACTTGGTGCACTTCTATTTCAACCTTTCATGCCTTTGTTTTGAGTTTTTACACTTTTCTTCACAATGTTGTGCCTTTGTACAAGTATAATTTTATATTTTACGTGTTCCTATGCTTCTATTATGTCAAAAGGTACCTATGTTTGGCCTTGCAATGCATATATTTCACCAAGTTGCATTTTTCTTCAATTTCCCTCGTAATTTTTTCAAATTCTATCTTTTTTCTAATAAAAAAATACTTCGAGGGCTTCACCCCCAAACCCTTATTAGTGGAGGATCGTGTTTGTCCCCCCACACCCCACTATCATTGGGATGAGTGTACCGACCCCCATCATAAAAAGGGTTCCAAATTTTTATGGCTATCTTAATGTTAAAAATTTTGTTTAACCATTTTTCACCTAACCCCTTATTGTGCAGCTTGAAATTCCTTGTCAAAGGAAAAATCATCAAACTATTAACATCTTTCTTGTTAACTTGATTGTCCAAGGTTTTACTTTTTCTGCTAATCTAGCCATATTTATTTTCTTAAGGTTAATGAACATTGTTTGATGTGTCTTTGAGTGGGTGGTATGTCTACTCTCCGCTTGCACCTAGTGTGACCTTGAGGATAAAAAATATGACTCTTTTCTTTATTTTCATTATCATCCCAAGGAACCCAACATGTGTATATCCTCCCCTTGTGCTTTATGTCATCTTATGTGACCAAAAAAACTTGGATCATTCCTTTTAGGATGCATGCCTATGGATTTCATCACCTAGGGAACGATCTCAACTCTCGTGTTTTGATGGAGTATAAAGAGAAAGAGGTGAATTGAAAGACATCTCTCTTGGAAGTTGTTGGTGTTTAAATTAGCACCTCTAGAGTGTTGATTGTAAACATTCAACTATTTCAAATGTTTTGCAACACTTCTTCGTTAAGAGGATAAGTCTCTCTCTGCTAGGAGAAATGCGTAAGCAAGGGGATGATTAACTAAAGTTCCTATCTTTTTATACTTCAGCGGTAGGACACAAGGGTGCACAAACACAATGCGTCATAGCTAAGCTTTTTCTCTGGTTTCCGCAGATCTTAACTATGACTATTCTAGATTTTATCTATCCAATACCTTCAAGGTAAACAAAGCATAAGGGTAAAGGAGTGGGAATGGATGGTTGGATCACCTAAATTTTCCGTCTCCTGAGAATATGACCAAGGCTCTGAACTCTCGAGTATACACCGGGATAAGGTTGGTACAAGCAAACACTCTTTACGGTAAACTAGATCTGAGACCTGCCAAGGAGGAGGAACCCCTATACGAGGTATGGGATAGGAAATGGTTTACAAGAAACAACAAATTGACGATGTCTTGGCCAACAAGCTTGCTAAGGAGGAGGAACCCCTATCCGAGGAGGGAAATGAAACAACAAGCTATTAGGTACAAGACGTAGACATAACTCAAATAGATTGATCAAAATGCAAGCACCTTCTGATATTCTTCTTCAAAGCTTTATCAACTAATTACAAAGATTGGGAAAGAAAAGGCACGAAATCATGCAAAATCACAATCAACCAACGAAATCTCATCCAAGAGTGAACAAATATCCGCTTTCAAAGTTGTTGGCAATAATGGCACAACAATCTTGCATAGCAAGTAAAAGTTAAACAAACAATGAGCCCAAGGCTCTTATTTATAGAACTCAAAGGAGTGGGAAAACCCAAAATCTCCTTGAGTTAACAATGAGTTCTTGCCAATCAAATAGCAAGATTTATTCCTAAAAAGGGGGAACAAGCAGTTAACTGGAAAACTACTTTAGTTAACTGAAAGTAAACAAAGAGTCAACTGGAAACTACTTCAGTTGACTGAAAGTAAACAAAAGGTGAACTTTAATGAAAGTATCCCTCCAAAATAGACATATACATTTAGTGGAGATCTAAGATCCACAAATCATGGAAGCCGATTAGACATCCTTAATCAGTGGGATCTGACAATGCATGATTTAAGCGATATGAAGTTAACTTGGAAAGGGGCATCAAGTTAACTCCAATTACATTTAATGTCATCTTGAGTTGACTTGGAAAGAAGCATAAAGTCAAACTCAAGTCTCATAAATGCCACTTGGAGGGTGTAGGACGTCCTTTGTTGGTGTCTTTATAGCTCACCATTAATCAACAGTGTCTCTATCCATTCGTTGACTTCATTAGCATCTAGGGAGTTAATGCTCTGTAGAATGATGACGTGGTGTCGCAACATTACCTCACCCATTGTGAGTTGATTCCCGAAGTCTATACACTGAGATGCTGCCTCTTCGAACTTGGTTGATAAAGCTGCTACCTTAGCCAGCTTGCAACCATCTGGATCATCAAGAAAGGTACTGCAGATGACGTCTCTGAACTGATTTTGTATAGTGACCATCTCGACATATTCTCCTCCCTCGCGTTGATATTCCATGCGAGGGAAAGATATTACCAACATTCTTGTGAAGTTGATAATAGTGGCAACCACCCTTCTGTAATCAATCAACTCCACTGAATGAGTGTCATAGGCTTTCACCTTGTACGCCAACTGTTCCTTCCAAGAAAAGAGATGTTGCTTGTTTTCCTCGGAGTAGACAGATTCATACACCAATTGCAAGTCTGCAATTGTGCTCTCGTCTTCTAGCCTCTTCTTTGCAATTCTTTGTTCTAATTGTTGGATCTTTGCATGAAGTCCATGTGCTCTATCACGTAACTGGTATAGATTTTCCAATATACATCTACCCTTCAGAACAAACTCTTCCACTTGATCTCTCAAGTGTTTGTCGTATGTTATCAATTGTCAATGATTTTGTTCTGCGAGGAGATCTAACAATCCTGCTGGTAAGGCTGAGACATTTTGGGTGCCATGTATCAAGCTGGTTATGCATGACCTTAGTTGCTTATTTTCAGCCTTCAAGGCTGCTTTTTCTTTTCCATCCTTAGCCATTCTTTCTTGTGCGCTCACCGAAGCTATTCTAAGAAGGTCTCCCTCCACTTGTCGTGTAGTCTTCCCGAGGTTAAGTTGAGACAATGTGTAGTCTTCTACTTGTACCTTGTGTATGATTTTCTTTGATGGTGGGGCAGCAATCTCTATGATAATTTCACACTCTACATTCCTCTCTATGTGAACTTGTCTCTTCAACTTCTTCACTGACATGTCTTGTGGGACGTGGTCAAATTTGGTGAAGTCAAGTTCATAGGAGGGTTTTTCCCTCTTTCTTCCTAGGAATCCTTCAAGCCAAATGGAATCTCAGTGATCTTCACTAGGAGGAATATGAGTCCCTTGAATGCCCGATGTGTGAGACTGTGCTGAAGAAATGTCTCTTGGTGGCGAATCCAAGTCAACGAGGACTTGTGACTATTGTGATGGTGTTGATATTGGTGGCTTTGTTTCCATAATAGACACTGTTTCTGCTACTGCTAGTTTTGCTACTGGCTCTTCAACAACTATTGCTGCTGGTTCTGCTACTAGTTCTTCAACAACTATTGTTGTTGGCTCCTCAGCAACAACTTCTTCTGTTTCAGGAGTAGCAGTCTCTATTCCTTGCTCTGGATAAGCAACGCTCATGATTATCTCAGGACTATGTGTGGCTTTCTCCATAGGTGTCCTCTGTGTTATGGGCTTTGTAGGCTTTGACATCCTCATCCCTTAGGGAGGATTGCACCATTGCTTCTTCCTAGGCTTTCTTCTTGAAGTGGAAGGTGATGTATACTGAACCTGAGGTGGCTCTGCTATGTGAGGTATCACCCTCCTTGATTTCTTGTTGTCGAGATAGAGTTGGCTATTTCTAACCACTCTACTCGTTCTTTCCTCTATGGACGTGTTTTCCTTGGCATACCAATCCACTCTTGGGAGTGGTTGGGAGACAACTGAATCTGTGAAGAACAAGGGGAGAGCGACTTCCCTTTCATCATCGGATAGGCCCTCGATGTCTGCTGACATAAAATCAGCAATTTGTGGGAGTCTGAATCTGTTGTAGTTCCTTCTTTGCACTTCATACTTGTCTTGACAATTTACCCAATAATCTTCCATAGAAGACTTATGTGATGAGTGCTGCTCAAGATGTGCTGCATAGAGCCCTCTGGGATCATAGGATCTTCTCTCAATGAGGTACTTGAGATTAAGCCTCACCATTTCTTGACTCATCATCTTAGCATCTGTTGCGAATTGGCATCTATAGAGTCCCATTCCAATGGGAAAGTTAACAGCTGTCTTCTTCTTCAAGCGCAAGTAGACATGGACTTTAGACAACTATCTCAGGAATTCCATGAAGACTACCCTATCTGAAGGGTATCTTGGTAGCATGGCGAGGTGACCAATGTAGCCATACACGCGGATGTAGGAGAATGTAGGGAATTGGATGAACCAATCTGCCCAATCTGCCATTGCCTCCTTGGCTGCTTGTGAAATACGCACATGCATCTCATGGTCTAGCTCACGTACTATGTGCATAATGAAGTGATCACTCGTTCTCTTGAAGTGTTGCTCCACTTGAGTAAACTCAAGACGTGTAAAATGCTCGTGGACCTTCTGCACACCTAAGGTTCCCACATTGTTCAATATCCTGAAATCACCTTGGAAGGAAATTAGGTATACTAGGTAGGAGCACATGTGGAACCTATGAGCTTCCAGATACCCAGTGATTTTTCGGTGGAGTGTGTCACTAATTAGAGTAGCCTAGTCATAATATTCCCTTCTGCTAATGATTTTTGCAATTACATAGTACATCCATGGTTGGAATTGATGACCATCCTCTTCTCTAGTGATTCTATTGAGTAGAGTGATTAACACTACGTACTCATCTTTATATTCTCCTTGTCCCACCGACTTAGGCAAGCTAGCCTTTGTCACTTTTAGCCATTTTTTAGCTATTATCTTTTGACATTTTTCCTTGGTTGTCTCAAATTCCTTCTCACATTCTGTCACCGATACGACTTTGATGTTAGGACATGATGGAATATCAAAGCACTTTTCAATATCCTGAGGCTTTAGACTGCAAGCAATTCTCCCATCTGCTGCTCTGATTTCCCTAGTGGTAGGATTGTAATGCTTGATACAAGTGATTACAAGCTCCACGCTTTGTAATGTTATGGGAATGGATGTGGCCTATAGCAACCCGGATTCTTCAATATTTTGCAATGTGATCTGATTCATGCCTTCGAGCTGCTCCAGATCAACTACTGGGTTTACTTGATGTAAATTTGTGTCAATTGTTTTCAAGTAGTCATGGAATAGGGCTTTCTTAGTTCCGTATTGTACCTGAGATTACTGCATCTTGGAAAACTCAAAGATTGACTGTAAACTTGACCTTGTTCTAATAACTTTCAAAAACCCTGAAAATAGCACCTTGCCGAGAAGTATTTTTCCAGAAAAAATCTAGCACATGGGTTTTGTTCGTGCTTGAATGTTGAACAAGCCCAATTCCTCAGAATTTTGATTCTTAAACTTTTTGGAAAAACCCCCAAAAATAGAGGCAGCAAGTTTGTTGATTATAGAAAAATTGACGAGATGGGTTTCTTCAGAAAATTATGTTGAAACTACCCAGTTGATCTGATCTTATGTAGCCTGTTGCCTTTTTGTAATATGCAATAAAACCTAAGATAAGAAGAGAGGAAGTAGACAAAAGATGGATTGGAATTTTTTATCTGACTCCCTGAGAAAATTTGTCTCTGAATCCAATCCTCAAATTAGCAATCTTCCCCTACTTCAGATCTACAAGAAATATTGAAGAACGGGTGAAAACCTTGTCCAGATTTGTCAATGGCGTCCTTGAGAGCTTATGGTTGTTCTTGATCTTTTAACCTGCAATGAAATAATGAAGTAGGATGCCCTCACCTTGATTATATAGACTCAAGCTTTAGACCCACAAGTTTGGGGACCTAACTCATGATCAAAAGTGATTTTGGCTTGATCTGAAGTTCAAAAAGGTGATTTCCATTGATTGTGGAGTGTTTTAGCCAAGTTTAACTCAAAATATCATGACTTTTGTCAACAACTTGACCTTTGACTTCTTTTAGGCATCCTTCTTGAGTTTTACAAGTTTTTTTTTATCATTTTCTCTCTTGAATGACCTCAGTTTGATCCTGAAACTAGCTTGATCTATTGATCCTGAGCTACCACCGACACATTCATTGCTGAGCTGGATCTATACTGAAGAGAAGTGTTTGGGAGACATGATGATGAAAAGCTAAGTTTAGGGCTTCAAAAGAAAGGGTACCTTTTCCAAGAAAGGGCTCTTTTGCTTATGCCTTGGTGAATTTTCAATCTTCATTCTTCAGCCTTTTGAAATGACCTTTCATGCTTTGATCTGGATTTCTCGTTGATCAGAGAGTCAGATGATTTTGCTTGTTATCTCATCAAGTAGCCAACTCTATTTCGTCAAAGATGACTACAGTCAGAAAACCTGGAAGTCATTTTAGGGTTCCTTTATTCAAGGGCACCCCTCCTTGAAAAGGGCACTTTTGTCCTTTAACAAGTTTATTTTTATTTGAAAAGTTTCCCAGTTTGATCCTGATTATCTGTTGACTACCCTGTCAGATGTTTGTGCTTTCAGTTGCATCGTTGAGATCTAGCTGTGCTGAGAAGATTGTTCTGGGAGGCCTTTGGTCTTTTTTCAGCATCTGGAGGTCTTAAAAGAAGGGCGCATTTCTTTTGGAAAGGCTCTTTTTCTTTGATTTTCGCCTTTGACATTGGTTTCTTGATGTTTCTTCAATTGCCTCTTTTTGCTTCATCAACAGTTGCTTGTGATCTACTCCTCAAATGATTTAGCTATTTGTTTCGTTGTCGAGCCAGCTAGCAAATGCCGAAGATGACTACTTCTGATGATCTAACAAATTGTATTTGATCTTCAAAGATCATGGGCGCCCCTGCTTGAAAAAGGGTCTTTTCAGCATGTGAACTGTCTCTCCTTTGTAATGTTTCTAGATTTAGTCAAATTTTGACCTTTTTCATTTTTAGGAATTTCCTTCATCAAAAAACATCATTTTAGACTTTTTTTGCCATGGTTGTGTCGTTGGAGCTTTTCAAGCTTAGCTTTCAACACCTGGTACTGGCCAATCTGCCATTAATGGCTGTGGAGCTCCTAACTTTGTTCCTAAAAAATAGAAATAGACCCACTAGAGTAAAACATGTCTTTTGATGATTTTGACTTGACCAATGTGATCGTGAAGCCTTTTAATCCTATCAAAATAATTTTCAATCATTTCTGGGAAAGTCCTATTTTCGGGGATTTCCTTGAAAATAGGGGCGTAAAACCCTAATTTTCAAATTTTTAGAATTTTGCATGTTTTCCTTGACAGAAACCCACCAAGATCCTATGATTGGTTTGACCTAAAACAAACTTTACATGGAATTTTAACAAGATTTAGCTCAAATTATATAGAATGCCAAAAAATTTGTTTTGGGTACAACATTAGGCTCCATTTGGTGACCATGTCGGATACCTACGGCGTAGGAGAACCGAGAATCTCAAGTTTCATAGACCAGTATATCTTATCAGTTGGGTAATGGAGTCAGGACTTTGGTTCCATACATTCCTAAAAATAGAGTTCACCTTATTTATTGGGTTCCCCAATTTATTCACCTATAACAAAACTTCTAAGAAATCACCTAAAACACAACAAAACTTCACTGAACGGGGAAAAACATAACAACATAACGTTAAAGCAAGGAAAAGTATTTACAATATATACTCAAACCATCCCCGAAGGGATGAAATGCTTCAAGTACTACCCACTCTAGGGCAGTGGAAAGAGCTTCCCATCTGAATGTGAGAGAATATAGGAATTATCTCCTGCGATATCATGAATCAGGAACGACCCTAGCCAAAGGGAGTCAAATTTTCCATGCATTCCCTTCGGTTCATGTCTCTTGTCCCTGTTGCCTCTTTTTCACCTATAGTTAAAATAGACAAGATAATAAAATGTCAGGTCTTCAGAGGTAATGGGACATTTCAGAGGGCAGGGACTCTGCATCTGTTGCTAATTCACGAGGAACTCGGTGGGAGAAGCTACCCTGGGAGTATTCGGCATGAAAATTCATCTAAGGGAAAAGTCGGTAGGACTCTCCTATTGTCTGGCCGATTGACTGCTTGATTCATTCCATCTTGAGTAGGTCAATGAGACCTGGTTTCAGTCACACTGAACGAGCCTGTAGAGCTATCGCTATAATGGAGAAGGTTTGGTATGACCTCTTACCACGTAGATTTTCCTTGGCCAATAGGCCATTGAATCGCCATTCGGCAAGACTCTCAAAAACTACGGGCTTCGGGGAGACCTACAGTGTTCGGAGAGAAGTCCCAACGAAGATTCAATCTCTCGCTGACATGTGAAGAATCTCAGAGAGAGGGATGCTTTTGGAAAAGGAGTTGGGACTTCGCCGGGATGTCCCACTGACGTCAAATGTCTCGCCGAAGAAGGAGTTCACCAAAGGTTTTTTGGACTCGGCATGAGGTCATGTTGAAGGCTCAGTGTCTCCCCGACAGGAAAGACGACATCACTAAAGCAAATGTCTCACCGACGTTCAGTGTCTTGTCGATTGCAAGGAGGCCCCACCAAAACATGAAAGACTAGCCAACAGATGATGTCGCCCGGAGGTCATATTGACTACGGAGGAGCCTTCGGCGTAGCACAAGAAGTTTGGGAAGACTTCTTCCCAACCGATGGAAGTCTTAATGACAGAAAGGAAGAGCTCGAAAAGAATGAAGATGAGGTTGGCAGGATGTCTTGCCGACCAGGCAAGCTTTCTCCGAACTCAAAGAAAGCTTTCGGCGGAGGAGAGAGTTTTCGCTGTAGAGTCTTGGTGAATGCGGGAGGTCTTGCCGACTAAGGTGGCCATCGATGTAGCATTGGGAGATAGGCTTGACTCTTTCCGACCTAATAGGTCTCCCTGACCACTAAACATAGGAGAATGGGCCCTCGTCGAGACAAGACTCTTGTCGAAACAAAAGGTGCCCACCATGAATATCATCGAACACGGAGGTCTTCGGCATAACATAATGAGCTCGGGGCAACCTCTTTCTGACTGGAATGAGTCAGGCCGAAAGAAAAGAAGTCAGCTGAGGGTTCATACCTCGGTGTGAGTCTTACCGAGCAGCGAAGCCTTCAGAACGAAATGGAATTCGCTAAGGAGAGAGGGAGTTCTATGAGGTGCCATAATAATACAAAGGAGCTCGTCGTAGGATGAACGTTTCACCATGAGGTCCTACCGACTTGGTGGGATCTCGCTGAAAACCAAAGGAGCTCGAGCCCAGAGGAGAGGAGTGAGCTCGGGGTAAATAAAGGAGCTCAATGAGAGATCATTGCCAAGAGTCATACTGACTATGCCAAGAGATGGAGGGCTCTTTAGGAGGTCTTCCCAAACATATAATCTCTGGCCGACAGTGATGGAGGTACCAAGCAAAGGATATTGATGTGGCTTAATGGTGCTCGCTGGGACTTCTAGCCGAATCTATTTTTCTTACCGATGGTTTTGGCAGTATCAACACAACTTCTAAAGCTGCATAGATACATAATCACATCGGTAAGACACTTTTCAGTGTCTTGCCGAGATGAATTTCCATTCAAAAGGACTTTTGACCAGCTGCAGGGCTATGTAGTTTTCTCTTGGCCAATCAGAGAAATCTAAGGGTAAACCGTGGTAGTCCAAAGAGCGTCGACAGGATGAAGGGCGACGTGTATCTATTGCAGGATCAGAGCATTCATGGTGTAGCTAAAGTAGCTCAACTGGACACGATGGATCGAATAAATGTGGTAGCTGAAGGAATATCTGAGGAGGACTTCTTCAAGATGTTTCAGACCGACACCAACAACAGGGACACGCAGGATCCCCAACATTAACTCAGCAAAGGATCTAAGGGGAAAATCTATCCTGAATCAGGATATTTTTTATAAGCCCTAAGGGGCCGATGTATCAGTTTGTATATAAGGTATTTTTTCCTTTTTTGTAACGAGTTCTGATTGCACACTTTGAAGAGTTAGTGATTTTCAATCAATCCTTTCTCATTCAATGTATGTTTTCTGTAACTCAGCTGGAATCTCAAATACAACACAGAGTTTACCTTGGAATTTTGTCTTCATATTTGTATGATTAAATCATTTATGTATCTTTCTTTTTGAGCTTGCAAGTTTCTAACTGTGTTTTCCATAATACTGTATTCATATCTTAGAGTTGTGAAAAATCAATCTTTCCTTCCTGAGATGCGTATGTAGACCAAACCTGTTAGAAAGACAAGCATTAAATCTGAAAGATGTTGTTTTGAGAATAGAAATTGGTCTTTCAAGTGTATGTTCTTTTTGTGTTCATTTCATGATTTCTTATCATTTGGTGTATCATCCTAGTGTGGTCTTTTAATTTATGCACCTTCTTCTTTTTTTCTCTCAAAGAATCAATAGTTTAGGTGATACCCAAAGGAAGTTGGCCTTCTCTAGAGGTTCATTTTAGTTATAGGTGACCCACAGCCTTGAGATGATCCCATGTTGCTCTAGAATGCTCAGTTTATTGTAAACTCTGCACAGGGTGCAATTCTAGGTGACAACAGTCCCATAACAGGACTTTATCTCCAATCTCAAAGTCTCACTGCCGAGCCTTTGTGTCGAAGATCTTCTTCACTCGCTCTTGATGCTGAGCTATTTTATCAACTATCTCCACCCTTTCTTCTTGAAGTTTCATCAGGCACAAGATACGTTTCTCGATGGGGTCTCTGAATTCCTCATCTTCTATTGCAAATGCCAGCTGCAAAGTGGACAAATCTAGAGTGATGGGTAACACAGCTTCCGTGCCATGTAGGATTATGAAAGGTGACGTGTTGATAGCTCTCTTAGGTGTGATTCTATCAGCCCAAAGAGCATCGTACAACTTTGTGTGCCAAGCCCGTTGATTAGAATCAGCCATCTTGCGTACTATCGTGACTATGTTCTTATTTGACGACTCGGCTTGTCCATTGCCTTGTGGATAGTAATCTGAAGAGTGGGACAAAGTGATGCCGTAGTCAAAACAGAATTCTACCAACTCCTCTAACGAGAAGCTTGCGGCGTTGTCAGTCAAGATCTTTTTGGGGACTCTGAAGCGTGTAATGATGTTCTCTTTGAGGAAGTTACACTCTACTTCGGAAGTAGCTTGCTTTACAGGGATTGCCTCAACCCACTTAGTGAAATAGTCTATAACCGTAAGGACGTAGAAATGTGCCTTGCTAGAATGAGGGTTGATGGGTCCTACAAAGTCTATGCGCCATTGCTGAAATGGAGCATCTATCACCATCGAGCTTAGTGGAAGGATTGATAGCTTAAGTTTACCAACAAATTGTTGGCACAACGTGCATTTGTGCACCCAGTCATATGCATCGTGGAACAAATTCAGCCAAAAGAATAATGCCCATAGGATCTTGAATGCAGTAACCCTTGATTAGAAGTGGCCTTCGCATGCTTGATCATGGAATGCCTCCAACAATCGTCATTGTTGATCCTTACTAACGCATAATAGAAAAGTTCCATCAAGCCCACGTTTGTACAAAACATTTCCTCCAAGCACATAACCTTGTGGTTGTAATTTCAAAGTTCTCCTCTGCTACTTACCCAAGTGCGTTGGGCATTCCCCATAGGTTAGGTAGTACCACAATTCTGTGTACCAATCTTGAGCAGATTCAACTAATAAGACCATTGAAAACATGAAAAAAAGCACAGAAGAAAGCAAATGAAAGCATGTAAGCAAACAAATTAGATCAAACCTCAATCCCATAGGGGGATTGGTGTCACTTTGATGTGGAAAGTGGTCCTTTCCCAATCCCTTTGATAAGCTCCAAGATTCCTTAATTCCAAATGTATGTGATTGTGATGCAAATGTGTTGATAACCTAATTGAAGTGATGAAATGAGTGATTTCTATGGATGAATATTTATATAGGAATATTGCATGAGATTGTGGATCCATTTTCAATAGAGAAGGCCTCTACTTATAGGACTCAAGGGTTGAAGAATGGATGAAATTAGAGGATGTGGGACTAAAATGAGGACCAATAGCATTATGATACTTTTCACAAGGCTAATGAAATCCATGGGGATGTGTGTGGAGCACATTTTGAAGAATGTGAAGAGTTAAGGCATGTAGGTGGATTTGTAAGAGAATATAAGAGAATCAGATGAATATGGTTGAGATGTAAGAGGGACAAGATGGCATGTAAGTAGAGTTAAATTCCTTTGTAAGAGGCTTTTAAAGCCTTTGGAGGGAGATTTAATAAATGGGTAGTTTAGGGGAATATTCCAAAAAAAATTCCTTTATGAGGGAAAATAGGCTAATTAGTTAAATAAAAGAAATGAATTTCATGTGCAACTTGGTTAGTTGATCATAGGTTTATTTAACCTTGGTGGGGTTAGAAGCTAGAGAAATGGGTAATGAAAATTAGGATGTGATTAAAGTTTATTAATTTATAATTAATCTACTTAAGTGGGTTAGGGGTTTGTGACATTTGTTTTAAATAATTTGATTTATTTAATCAAATGAGAGGACTTACGGGTTTTAATTAAATAGTTTGCTTTATTTAATTAAATGGGATGAACATTAGTGAACTGAGGGTGAATTAATTCGATAAATTTAATTATTTGATTGATAGTGGAAATTGATGAATTTATCTAAATAATAAAGATTATTTAATTAATTGGTTAGTCTAAAGTGATTTAGGAGGAAATGATGTTAGTAATTAGATTCAAATGCGTAATACCGATTAGAAATATTTAAGTGTCTACATTTTTCCCCTCTTTAAAGTGATGTACTTGTTACATTGGATCAAAGAATTACGTTTCCAAGATCAAAATTTTAAAAAAATGATTTTTCGAATGCCCCAGTGGAAGGAAATAGGTTGCTACATTGCCCCCCGCGAGATCAGGCAAACATTTCAATTTTTTGGGTCAAGCTTGTAATGAAGATTCAACAAAGGTTCAACCCAAAGAGGAACATAAATCTCAGATGTCTAATGTAGACAAATTTGATGATGTATACATAGTCATCAACAATGGGTAGCATCATGTATATTTTGATATATCACACATATTTGATACTTGGATAAAAATGTTTTTGATTAGGGGGAAAAATAGGTTTTGATGGGACTTGAAACCCATTACAAATCGGTTTTGAAGGGACCTGAAACCCTATCCAATAAAATCAAGCTACACCAAAGATAATCCACATACTATCAATAGCCAAACAACAACAACACTAAAAATAGAGCAAAACAACACAAGTAGCACAAAGAAAATGTAAGGGCCTAGAGCCCAAAACCAATACAACTAGGTTTAACTTGGGACCTTAAACCCAAAGGTTTTGAAGGGACCTTAAACCCTTATCCATGTTTTTTAGGGACCTTGAACCCAAAAGAGAACCATCTAAATCAACCAGGAAACCATCAACTTGAGATAACTAGACAACAACATACAATCCACTAAATGTGAGTAGCTGCCAATTGAACCAGGATGCCAACTCCATCTCCACCTCAAAAGGAGGGAGCTCCCCTCTATTGGAGAGAATGTCATGACCAACAATTCCACTATCGCCTGAAAACTACAACATCCTCAACCTCCACCTCCATAGGAGAAGCATCCACCTCAAAAGGATTAGCAATTGAGGAAACCAGAGACTATCACCTCCCAACTCCACCTCCATAGGAACTGAATCCACCTCCGCAGGATCTGAGGAGAAAAATAGTGCAACAAAAAAATAAGTAGCCATACCATCCTTTAGAAAAACTTGGTTAGTGACCAACACCTGAGAGCAACAAGTTGCTAACAAAAGAACAAACCCTTGCAAAAAATAAACATCAACACCCAAAAGGGGTTTACCCAAAGAGAAAGAAAGATAGAAAAAATTTCTAACTCAGACCTTAATACGAGAAGAGAAAAAACCCTAACCAAAAACAAAGAAATCAAGGGCCAGGAGGGGGTCAAACAAAAATAGAACAACAGGCCAAACAATGCCTAAAAAGATAGAGCAGGACCCCCTTCCACCATAGGAACGAGACAACCCAAGAGGGGGATAGAGACAAGAAACCCCTCAAAATCATAAGCATGAAAGACCAAAAGGGGTACAAGAGAAAAACCAGAGCCCAAAACAAAAAGGAGCAACAAAATCCAAAATCACTCCAAACAAAGCATAATCCCAAGGCCAACCCAACAAGCCACCTAAAGGTAGCCTCAACCAAACCAACAGACCCCAATAGAGGAAGGAAAATCAAGAAAGAGTAGGGTCCACACAATAAAAAAATAGGAAAAACACGAGCCAATGAGAGAGGTAGGTAAAAACCGCACCCAAAAGGCATAACAAGACTGAACCAACAATCTCTCCATGGTCACCAAATGCATCAGAGGCAAACAAAAGAGCCTAGCAACAAATCTCAGTGATGGGAGAAAACAACCCACCAACCACTCCAGTCCCCCACAAAGAACAAGGATCCCAACACCCAAACACCTTTCCACATATTGCACAAAAGCACCGAAGCCAAAGAGAAAGCCTTATGCCAAGAACCAAGGGGATCACAACAAGAAGCAACATCGACCAGAATCACCAGGGAGAATCCAAACCTCCCCACTCGCTTAGCACCAAACCTCCACCAAGAAACAACATTGCGCCACTAGACAGCACTCGCACAACCAAAATAGCACGTCCTCTTGCACCCAAAGCAAAATAACCAAGAGGAACCACTAGAAACCTAGCACCATCAGGGTCATCATCAAGTTTTCCTTCCTCATCTGAGGCAGAGTTTAAACCTCCACCCCCGCATCTACTTCCACTCAAACCTCCTGCTCACTCCATCGATTAGATACTCTTATCAATGTTATACTTGGATAGAAATTTTAGTAAAGATAGAAGAATAATAATAATAAGATGGATGGATTAACTATTGATTTTGTGATTGATTCAAAATCCCAACAATTTTATGAGTCATCAAGACTTTATTAGATATAATGATGAGTAATGATGATTTTCTTGTCTAGGGATTGGAACACGAACAACACAAATTTCCTTATGTTTGATAAAATGTATAGATATGATGCATCAAGGTATAGACAACTAGGATGGTGTGGTATCTAGCATGATGGACTATGACCTAGCAAATAGATAGGAGTATCCTTGTTCACACCTAACAAAGCAAGTATTTGCCAAGGTTATTTTACAAGAATATTCAACAATCACAATAAATGAAAGGTAATGATCAATACCTCGTTCCTTTCTCTCTAATCAATTTGATAGAAATCATCGAGAGTTCATTGGAATGGGCACAATTAGATAAATCATAAGAAAAGATCAAACAAATAAACAAGCCAATGTTCTTCATACTTCTAGCCAAAGGGATGTGTTTTGTTTAGGATAAGTATCCAAAGTGATTGCCAAAGATAATGACCATTGTAGGAAGGATGCTCTAGGACATGTTAGTGGATGGTGGCAATTTGATAGGTTGTTTGAAGGCCACTAATATAAGGTTTGATTGACATGTTTGAGAATGATCAAGAGTTTGATTTTTACATTTAAAGGTTTTACTTTTTCCAATTTTTGTACTTATTTTTTGTTTGTGTTACCAAAGGGTGAGTGTGACGATTGATTAATTATGGATGGGAGTTTATTGCGAGTGAAAGTGAAATGGGATGGGTTGTTTTGTACTTTTTTGGAATATTTCAATGTTTTTTGGCGTTTTCGCAATGTTATGAGGCTATTTTTGGATTTTGGGTTGTTTTACAAATGTTTTGATTTTCAAAATTTTGAATGTTTTTGTGTTTTCTAAGATTTTGACCAAGAACCAAACCTAAAACACTATCCTAGGGGCCTTGAGGTCTGATCAAAGATTAGTATTTCCTATGTTATACATGCAAAGACCTTGTAGTTCAATTGACATAGACTCACTTATTGATGAGATATGAACAATTGGTGGATTGTCAGGTTATTATGATGGACACCTAAAGGAACTATCCTAAGGGCCTCAGTGAATGATCAAATATTAGCCTTTCCTACGTTATACACACAAAAGCCTCATAGTTTGACATCCATGCTTTTTGATTTTTCTAATTTTTGACCTATTTTTAGATTTTGATGTGATTTGGATGTTTTGGATTTTCAAATTTTTGAATGTTTTTGGATTTTCAAGGATTTTGTAAGTGTTTTAGGATTTTCTGATTTAATTGATACCTAGACAACGATGTCGATATCACATAGTAAGATATAAGACATGGAGCAAGAATTATTCAAAAAAGGAGAGTGTAAGAAACTGCCCCCTGTGTTTAGAAATGCGTCATAGCATAATGGACAAATCAATATATTGATTGGAAGACCACACGAAGAGTATTGACATGCAATAGGACATCATGGGATGTATGGTAAAGATCCTATCAAAATTATTTTAGCCATGAGTAAAGTCAAAGTATACATCGAACCTTTGTCAAGATCAGGATATGTTGGAAGATTTGGATAAAGATGGATTGGATAGATGGAGGAAATACTAGATTTGTTATGAAGTGGATCAGATGGTTTCACTTGAAAAGTTTCATATAAAATCTCAATTCTAATCATGTGACACTTGTTTTCCAGGTTTTCACCATAGTACTTTCCCAAAGTGCCGCTAATGTAGTTTTCACTAGAGGATGATTTTTTTTTATACTATTTTCTTGATTTTTTTATTTAATTTTTTGAAAATTTTACCCTCGTGTTGAACCACCTAGTGGTACTAATGTAGAGGTCACTTTCATAACGTTCCAATAGTATCCTTCTTGAAGAAGTTGCTTTGCTAAGATACAAGCACTTGAATGCAACTTTGAAAACTTTGATTTACCTAATCGGTACCAGAATTAACCCTGTCTACATGCACATATCGTGATAAAGTGCCTTTAGAATCCTTTTGATGAAGGGTAGTTGCCAACAAATGATCCATGTGAGAATTGGATTATTATGGATGGAGTGTACAATGTCATGTATGAAGGAATATGAGATGGATTAGTTGATGGTTTAGAACTCTTAACTCTTGACTCTCCAAACTTGGGAATATGAGTGATAATGGGTGGAAACAGAGCTTTGAGTGGAATTAGGACCAACTACTTGATATGCTTTGTTTCTTGCTTGAGAAGCCTGCTTTTGTATTTGAGGACATCTTTGATGGATACCTTTCCCTTTTTTAATTTTCCCCATAGTTTCTTTGACTGATGGAGTATGATTGGGATGATTTTCTTTTATATTCTTTGGCATCCATTTGTATTTTTTTTGTCCCTTTTGCTTTGCTGCTTCATTTTCTTTGGTGTTCTTATCCTTTCTTTGATAGGAACATTTATTTTTATGTTGGTCCCATTTTAGATATGAGATGATGGGTAGATGACGATTCATGATACAACTAGATGTAGTGTTGACAGTATTTTCATCATAAGGATCCTTCGTGCCCCTTATGTTGATGTTTGCTTTAGACAATATTTTCCCCTACGTTGTGAAGGTATTAACAATACCTATCCCTTTTCCTTGATAATATATACTCTGATCCATATTTGTTGAATACGAATTATTTTGAACACCTAATATTGCTATGGGTTCCTGTTGTTGAGGAATATTAATTGTTTGTTCTAATTCTATAACATCTTTATTTATTGGTTATGCTTCAAAAAATATTGGTGCTAATTCATAAGATGTCAATGATGCACAATTGTTGTAATAATCAAGAATCTCAACCGTTGCTTGCTCTTGTGTACGATTATCAAGAGTGGGAGACTCTTGTTTTGTATGAAGAATCTCTATATGTCCTTCCAAAGAAAACATCTCATTGGTGGAATCTGGTTTGTTTTTGAAATTTTGGAAGGATTGGAGAATGCTCATTAACTCATGATAATTCTTCAAGGATTTGATATCTTTAGCATGATTTGCGGTTAGGAAAATATTACTTAGAGATCGAAAATAATTATGTATCTCATGAATATGTTATGGGGGAATAGTATCTTGATCTTGACTTAGTTTGGAGCAACTTTTGTTATCCTCCAAACTATCTTCTTGACATGACTCTTGGGTAGATGATGTGTCATTGATAGGAGATGCTTTACAAGCTGTAGGGTCTATGAATGAAGCCTGAAAAACTTTTTGTTGTCTTGGAACTTCCTCAATGAGGCCAATTATGGAGTCATATGAAGGGGTAATGTGGCTATCTGAAATATACATGATACAATTTTGATGTGAAACATTGCTAGGCATTATTGATTGATCTTGAATTTGTTTTAAGAATTTTTATTGATGCTTGCTCGATTCCTCTTCTTGTGATGGATGAGCAACATAAATATGTGCTATTGTGGTATCATGGGTATGGTTTATGTTATTAGAAATTTATGCCTTTCTCGTATCCTTTACTTTCCCATGATAAGGCATATGTATTTTATAGATTTGCAAGTCTTGGTTTCTATATTTTTGATCTACTTCAAGGTCTCCTTGTTCAATAAGATCTTCAACAAGGTGTTTGAGTCTAAAATAGTTTTGTGTGTTTTGACCTTTGTATTGGTGAAATTCACAAAAATGATCTTCCTTATAGCTAAGAGGTTTGACTTATGGCTCTTGATATCTTGGGAAATCTGGGAGTGTGATAAGGTTACCCTCTATCAATATTTTTAACACTACGTCCATGGGTTCCCCTAAGGGAGTGAATTTTCATCTAGGTGCATTGTTATTCCTTCTTTGTGGTGGCCTTTGAGTATTCACCACATTGATTGTTGGCTGATTTTTTTTGTTGTTGTATTTTTGGTTACATGTTTTGTCATGTGTTCATTGGTTGGGTGTTTGTTTGTGGTGGGGCACTTATGACCATTTTTGCATCAACAACACCCTCATTAGTGAATTTTTTTTCCTTGTTCCAAAATTAGGGTTTATCATTAGAGCTAGATGATGGTCAATTATCCCTATATGATTATGTGTGTCCTTATGCTATGGGGGATCTATCATTGTTGAGAGCTTTTAGGATTAATTGATCATACATAGTGATACATTACATTTTTAGTTGGAAGGACAATTCTCCCTCGAGGTTGGAAATGATGACTCCTATTTGTTACTCCTCTGGCATGGATCATTTGCTCTTGTTGGCTCTAGACCTCCATCATTGTAAGAAGGTTTCAAATGATTCTCCCCTAGCTTGTTTTAGGTCAGATAGCTCCTCCAACCTTACATCTATGTTGAGGTTAAACAAGAAGTTTTCTATGAATAAGTTTATGATGTCTTGGAACTTTTTGATTTTATGAGGTAACTGGGAAAACCATTCAATTGTAGGACTAGCCAAGCTTTGGGGAAAGAGTCACATTAGATAAGAGTCATCATATGCCACCTACATGCAATGTACATGAAAATATTTGATACGGTCCTCAGGATTTCCTTTTCCTCTATATTTATTGAATTTTGGTATTTCAAATCCTAGTGCGAATGGGACCATGGTGATGTTCCTATCAAAGGGATAGAGGCACAAATCTCATTGGGAATATGATTTTTTCATCTTTACGGATTGAATGTCTTGTATTTTCTATGATAGCAATTTGACCTACGTGGAAAGATCATTTTGTGGATTGGATGGTGGAACACACATGTTTTGGGTTGGTATGGTTGATGAATTGAGTGTGTTATGTGACATGTGTGGTGGGTTGTTTTGTTGTATGAATGATTGGGTGGAATATATTCCTTGTGTATTAGAATTGAAGGCATTTTATTGTGTGTTGGTGTAAGGTTTTTGAAAACCGTATTGTTGCACAAGCAATGCTTATTGGTATGCCTGTTGTTGTTGTTCCAATAACACTTGTTATTGTTGTTGTTGTTGTGTTGCTAATAATGAATGTTGTTGCTCTTGTTGTTGCACTATCAATGCTTATTGTTGTGCTTGATGTTGTTGTAAGGATTGTTGATAGGTGTGTTGTTGCAATGCTTGTGCGTGCGCTTATGCAACTTTTTGTGCTTAAGCTTGTGTTGCTTTTTCTGCTTGTGCTTATTCTTGAGCTTATGCTGCTTGTTGTGCTTAGAATTACTGCAATACTTTTTGGTATGCTTTTTGTACTGCGAGCAAAGTGATGCTATATTGATTTGTTGTATTCAGATTGTGGGGTGGAGGTGGTGGATTTTTTTGAATGGTATGAGATGATATGTTGAGGGTTTGTTGGGGTGTTTGTTGGGAGATGGGAGGTTGGGAGATAAATTGTGGATTTTTCATGTTCAAACCTTGTGAGGTTTGATTTTAGGGTGTTTGGGGGGTTGTTGATGATGTGATTAATGGTTGGGATGAGGCAACTTGGTGTTGCGATATCAATGGCATGTTTGGATTTAGTATGATGGATGAATTGATTTGAGTTGTGTTTGGTGGATTGATTTGATTGATCACACTTGGTGGATTGTTTTGATTGGTTTGATTTTGGGTTGATGTGCTTGATTAAGTGAGTTGTTTTGCTAGAATTTCGATCAATATGGGTGATGGAGTTAGGATGAGGAATTATGGATATATTTGTGATGTTTGTCCTTGTATGAGTGAAGATGAAGTATCTAGGGTACACATTTGTTCAAATAGATCCACTTGTCCTTGTGAGATGTTAGGAGTATATCCTTGTGTATCTAGGGTATGTGATGGTGTGGCATGGAAAGTAGGTGGTATATATGAATGTAGATCAATTGGGGGGGTGTTGGTGTTTGAGATACTAAATATTGTTTTAGCCTCAAATTTTTGGTTGTTGACAAGTGGGTGCCCTTGAAGAGCTTGGAGTAATGAACTCCCTTTTGTGGTCATGGGTTGGATTGGTGCATGTGATGAGGATGGTTGGGAAATGGGTTGGATGAAATTTGAAAATGATGGTATAAATTATGTTTGGGGAATGGTCCCCAAAGGTTGATAAAAAATGGTGCTTACATTAAAATTGAAAGGAATTTTAGCCCCTTCTTTTACCAATTCCAACATGTATTGGGTGGGATTTAGTTTCATGACTGTGTTGACAAGTTTGTGGGTGTCTATATTTTCAAGCAACTCATCATGGGACATCTCTTTATAATTATTTGTGACATCCTCCACTTGACACCCTCCTTCTTGAGAGTCATGTGATGGTGGAGGTGAACTTGGTAGAGTATTATTAGGGGCTCTTGGATCGAATTGAATTTGGCTCAAATCACTCATAATTGATGATTCCTTATTTTATTTCATGCTCCTATTGTGTTGTGATCTTTTTTGGACCATAAAATTTGGGATCAACTTTGGGTTAATCTAATTTTAGGTTCAAAAAGAACCTCTAAGGTGTGCTTTTAAGATCAAGGTGATATGAAAGATGAAGGGGTGGATGATATGGATGTTTGAACTCTAAAAAATTTGGATCAATACTAGACTTTATGTTTTTTGATTTTGATTGTTTTGATTTGGATGATGAACTTGTAAAACCTAAGATGTAGATGTGGTCTTAGGATGAACTTGTTCAAAGGGGTGCTAATTTAACTAAATGTGTGAGAAAGGATACATTACCACACACCTAACTAAACAAGGTGATTTTTATTTAGTTTAAATGATTTACCCAAGCCTAGCATAATGATATTTCCAAAGCTCGAGAAAGTTGTTTGTGGGATGAAATTTTGATAGATGTATGAAGTGTTTGTTTTGATCCTAAATGAACCTAAAAGGACTTTGTTTATAAGACCAAGGTTTTGAAGAACATGCTTTACCATATGAGTGACTCAATTCCAAAAAACTAATGCTCTAAATGAGGGGCTCATATTGGACAAACAATTCTGGATCATCCCTCAAAATATTTGTATAAAAATTTCTTACCAAGATGTTCCTGTTGCGACAAAGCTTCAAAATGTGTTTCTAGATAGACTTTGGGCTATAATGTCTAATTTTGAAGTGGCAGCATGTGGACCTTCGTTTAGGAATCTTGGTCTTGTGAGAGATCGTGAAGACAAGCACAATGTGTGGGGTTCAATTGTGAGTTTATCTTGATCAATGAATTTATTTTTACCACATCCACTTGTCTTGCTTAAATTTCATACCAAATGTCTATGTCTAAGCAACACTCATTACACAAAGTTAATTATGTGAAAATCAAGAAGCTAAGGCCATAGTTTCCCTAGGTTGACTTTGGAGAGTGTGAATTGAGATATGAGCTCAAATATTTAGAAGCCTTTAAATATAAAATCCTTAGGGACAAGCAATAATTTTGGGCTCTTCAAAGTTATTCACACTTTTCAAAGGGTTTGAAATTCGATGACTTTGTTCAATATTTGTTTCAATGTTTTGGAACCAAGCAATGTGTTTACAACTGAATCACAAGCAATACAATCCTATCTCAAGTGGGCAGACATTTCTTAGTAGGCTTACCAATCATAGGAGATGATTAATCCATGAATATGGAATGGACAAATAGGCTCTGTCAAGGAAATGTAATGTCTTGATATGCCAAGAAAAAGAGTCCCTTCCATATTTGCTTGATTTCCTCAACCAAAAACCAAACATGGTAAGTAACTTCTTGGAACGGTGCTATTCCAATGCACTACTTTAAAATATGTTTTGGAAGTGGACTTGGTTGGTCACTACAAACAAGGTTATTAATGATAGTATTTTAGGATAAACTGGTGCCTATACATGCGATGATTCACTCAATTAAGAGGCCTCCTAGCCCTTAGAAAATATCCAAAGGTTTTAACATTTCACACGGATACTAATGGAAACATTCATCAGTATAGGACAACAACACCAACTAGTCGATGACTTTAGTCACGCCAATTAATTTTATAGCGAACTGAAATGAAAGCACTGCTTGGGTCATTCCCTCTCACAAGTTGGGAGGTAGGCCCTCTAAAGGTGACTCAACATCAAAGAAAAAGTTAAAATTTTGAGTGTTTCTCTTCACCCAAGATCGCATGAAGTGCAAGGGAAGAGGATACACACTTGAAGTGTGTCCAAGACAAGATCACTCATTGAAGACACTTGTTCATTTTATGCTTCAAATCAATAGTGAATTCATTTTAAGCACCAAATTTGAGTGAGTTTATCTTGTTCAATTTTAACCCAACATAACAATGTCTAGTAATTTTGTAGGTTCAATTTTAACCAACTTGAAAAAAATCTATAGTTAATTTTAAGCCCAAAATGAAGCTAGTTGGTTGTAAAATAGAAAATAAAAAGATGCTATATTTCCTAAGCTATTACAATGAGCATACAAAATGCTTTTCAATTTTTAGGTTAAGGCTTCAATCTCCAAATATTCAAAGGTGACCTTGGATCACAAAGGTGGCATTGTTTCTGCAAAGGCGACACTATTTTTTAGAAGAGAAGCTCTGGTGAAAAGAAAAATTGGTGCTCTGCTGTAAATAAAGAGCAGAAAGGTGACACTAGAACTATAGAAGCGACACTGAAACAAAGGCGACATTCTGGTTGAAACCTACAAAATATCAATCGACAAAGAGGTCAAAAGCGATGATATTTCAAAAGTGATGTAATAACGATAATGATGCCATGCATTAAAAGTGATGTTGAAAGCAAAGGCGGTGTTGTATCTCCCAATAATAGTGATGTTGAAAGAAAAGGTAGCGCTCTAGACGTGAAAAGCGACATCGCCTTTTTATAGCTACCAAAAATGTGAATTCTAAGGAAAAACATGATATTTTTAAGAGGTTAGCCCTCCTTCTAGTGCCAGAATGTGAATGATAATCTACACCTATCTAAACAAAGACAACACAAACACATTTAGTCATTTAAATAAGTACAAACACCATTCCCTATGAGATTCTTGATCATACTAAAAGATGAAAACATGAAACAAAAGCACAAAAATAAGCAAATGAAAGCATGTAAACAAACAAAGTAGATCAAACTTCAATACCATAGGGGGGTTGATGTCACTTTGATGTGGAAAGTGGCCCTTTCCCTCTCCCTTTGATAAGCTCCAAGATTCCTTGATTCCAAATTTATGTGATTGTGATGCAAATGTGTTGATAACCTAATTGAAGTGATGAAATGAGTAATTCCTATGGATGAATATGCCTATAGTAAGATTGCATGAGATTGTGGATCCATTTTCAATAGAGAAGGCCTCTACTTATATGACTCAAGGGTTGAAGAATGGATGGAATTGGAGGATGTGGGACTAAAATGAGGACCAATAGCATTGTGACACTTGTCACAAGGCTAATGAAAGCCATGGGGATGTGTGTGGAGCACATTTTGAAGAATGTGAAGAGTTAAGGCATGTAGGTGGATTTGTAAGAGAATATAAGAGAATTGAATGAATATGGTTGAGATGTAAGAGGGACAAGATGGCATGTAAGTGGAGTTAAACTCCTTTGTAAGAGGTATTTAAGACCTTGTAAGAGGCTTTTAAAGCCTTTGGAGGGAAATTTAATGAATGGGTAGTTGAGGGGAATATTCCAAAGAATATGCCTTTGTGAGGGAAAATAGGCTAATTAGTTAATTAAAAGAAATGAATTTCATGTGCAACTTGGTTAGTTGATCATAGGTCTATTTAACCTTGGTGGGGTTAAAAGCTAGAGAAATGGGTAATGAAGATTAGGATGTGATTAAAGTTAATTAATTCAGAATTAATCAACTTAAGTGGATTAAGGGTTTGTGACATTTGTTTTAAATAATTTGATTTATTTAATCAAATGAGAGGACTTATGGGTTTTAATTAAATAGTTTGATTTATTTAATTAAATGGGATGAACATTAGTGAACAGAGGATGAATTAATCCAATAAATTTAATTATTTGATTAATAATGAAAATTGATGAATTTATCTAAATAATAAAGATATTTAATTAATTGGTTAGTCTGAAGTGATTTAGGAGGAAATGATTTAGTAATCAAATTCAGATGCATAATACCGATTAGGACTATTTAAGTGTCTACACCCTCTCCTCCCATTGTTTAGCATTATTCCCTTTCATCTATGGATTTGGGCCTCATATGTACCATGGAGGTATTAGCCTTTGGTTTATGGGCCCACTCTAAGTTAACATTCTCACTTGAATAATTCCAGGCTTGTGCAAGTGCTTCTAGTGTGTCTTCTTGTGCTAAACCAATGCATACCTATCAATCCCAATTCCTCCTAGCCATTTTATTTATTTGTGTGCTTTCAAATCTACCTCCTAGTCACACAAGAAAAACCTTCATCCCAATCCAACTAATATTCCAATATGTTCATCCAAGTCTTCTAAATCCTCTTAACCTATTTCTTCATCCATTAAAATATTTTCAATCTAATCTCCTATCCAACCTAATCCCTCATCCATCTATTCACTCCAAATCTCTCCAATCCAAACCCTCCTTATTTCAGCTCCAATTCCATCCTTTACCCTCATCCTTAGGTCCTATTCTTGTAAATCCCCAACTCATTTCTATTTCATCATGTCCTAATTTCCATCCTCATCTGAAATCAATCCGAAACTTTCTTCTTCCAATCAATCCTCCACAATGTCCAACCATCTAATCCATCCTCCATCCAAACTAATCTATTCTAATCCACCCTCATCCATTCCAACACAATCCAATATCATGAACCCATATCTTCTCCAAATAAGGCCTAAATTATGATTAGAGATAAACCTAATTACATTGATGATGATGAGGATATCCTTGCTGACCAACCTGGATACGATTCCTATGATGAAAAGGATAGCCTTGTGGACCAATATGAGATCTCCACATCCATCACTATTGATTTCATCCTCACACACTTCTTTGAAAAAATGATATATATTCCATATTTGGATACTTCCTTAGCATTGGTGTTAAACTTCCATCCTCCCTACCTCTGCCAAATTCTAATTCATCTCCTATTTGTTGACAACGATTTTACTTGCAACAAATAGGGTGAATAAATTCTTCACAGACAAGATCGCAAAGAGCCTATCCTTCTTGAAATGTATGGAAAAAATACAACCTAAAGGGGAATTCTGCATTAGTAGGGAAAAGATTGGCTTTTGTTCAATCCCAAGTCTTCAATATCCAGGTCATGATTTCACTAGGGTCGCTCTTGGGTACTAATGTGATATTGTTGTTAATCTCAAAGGGACCACAATTATTTCTAGTTTTGCTAGGAATTATAAGCATCACATACAAAATTTACACTTCATCCATAAAATAACATCATGAAATCAAAATATTTACAATAATATTTCATGAAAATCACAAATACTTTGCTATAACTTAAGTAGATTTAGCATTAAGCATTCAACAAATTTATGGAAAACAAAAGATTTTCAATAAAATTCCTTCCATTCATTTAAATTTTGGAACATTTTTAATAAAATAAACATCTATTCTAAAACAAAGTATAAAATACTAAAAATTAAAAGTTTCTCCCGGTTATTCTCCATGGATGCCCCAAAGAATCGATTAAAACAGAGCAAAATGCTTTATACTTCATCAGATTGCTTCACAACTACATATAAAATGGTGCAAGCTTTTAATAAAGAGAGGGGTTTCATTTTTGGACACTTAGTAGGTTCTATATGCACTCTTAAACGAAACAACATACATTCTTGTTCGGTTGAACTAACAAAACTAGCTACAAAAGATACTGAGATAGGTAGCTATCTAATAAGCTTTGATATTAATCAATGTCTATGTGCATACTGAGTTTTACATCAGAATGGTTCAAAAAATAGGAAAAAAGAGAAAAACTTAAAAGCTTATACTCCTCCGACATCCAAAAACTCTGAACTTAAAATAAAAATAAGGGAGGAGATTTCCTTTTATAGGAACAAGGCCCCAAATGTTCAACGTAAAATTCTATCCAAAGAATCAGAGATAACAAATTAAAATGTGGCATGTGGCATCTGTCAACCGTCATCAAGAATATTATAGACTAAGTCAAGGCGTTGACTTCATCAGCAACAACACTTTATCTTCATACTCCAGCATGAACACTTTGCATATGTCAAGGATACCGGATTCCTTCCAAAGTACCAGAATAAGGAACATCTATCGAGATCGAGATCAACCTGCAAACTCAAAATTGCAAACAAAATAAAACTTCATCACATTTCTGGTGTCTGATATCCAATTCTTTATCTTCTCACTCATGACTCGGGCTGTGGGATTCTTTGTTCACCTTTCTTCAACTGATACTTTCGGAAAGCACTTAACACTTGATGCATACACTCTTTCAAAATCACTTGTATTACTTTCCAAGTGAGCTTGAGCCTAATATATTCTTTAGATACTTAGAGTATGATACCATTCTTATGCACTTTGTTTGCTTCATACCTGGCTATAGTATTCCTACACTGTATAATCTCATCAATGACCTCCCACATTAGCAAATGAATAGGATCTCTATTTATTATTTCTATCCATTCCTTAAAATCTATAGCTTCTTTTCCTTCATGTCCCAATGTTTGAGGATCACAACCTTGACATGCTAGTATTTCAATAAATTCTTGATTTTCACCAATCAATTTTTTGCATTCCTTTGTGACCTTTTCAAATCCTTCGATACATTGTATTAACATGTCACCTTCCCATTTCAACTATTTCTTTCATTTTCCTTGCAATGGAAGTTGTTGTTCTGATATTACATCACCCTGTATTAACTCTTGGATATTTTATTGCATGAGAATTTCAATGCTTCACCTTTCTTCGATGACTTTCTCTTGGTGAAATCTGCATTCATCTTCAAATCTTTTTTATTTCTCTGAATAGTGGTATGCTTCCTTGTACTTTCTTATTCCATCTATAATAAATTCTTCTCCTTGCTTTACCTAGTACTGAATCCATTCTATGAACATGTTTGTTTTATTGTGACTGCTGCAATTTTATCTACTTGTTCTTATGACATTAGCACCAGATGTTTGGGCAGTTCAGCTTGCTCTCAACTAGATAAAGTTAATAAATTTATAAAATGTTCCAAGGTAGCAACCTGTTCCTTCAATTCTCTTTTATTCTATTTGTATTTTTGTACTCTAGCAACAATAGCATTCAAATTCACTTTTATTTCTTCTAACTCTTGCTTCCAAGATGAGTGTCCAAGGTTAATAATTTTTATCTTATACTCCTTATGTGTTATTTCATGAATGTCTTTATCAACTGTTGGAGTAGCTATCTGAGTAGTTCTATTTCGATCCACATTTCTTTGTAGGACATGTTTTTTTCTTTGCTCTATGCCTAGGTCTAGGAGTGTTTACTTCTTGTATGAAATTATTAAGATTTAGAGGCAATATCTCCACTTCCATTGGGGAAGCTAATTCCCTAATTAACCAATCAGGTGTATCATCATCTTGTTGTACCTCTATAACATTTCTTTGTTCCTGTTTGTCACTTGTTTCAAGAATTTCTTCTCTTTGTTTTGTCACATTTTATGAAATGGGAATTTCTTCAATAATTTTTGGCATCAATTCAGGATTAGTAGGGTTTGACATTGTCTCCTCTATTTGAAGACTTATATTTTCCTATCTATCCAAATTTTCAACTTCATCTCTCTAAACATTATCTTCTTTGTTCACTGCTACACCAGGATTTTCTTCATTTTCAATTCCTTCACTTGAAAATTGTGTAGCTTCATATTCTTCAATTTCAATTTCAATTTCAACATGGCCTTTCTTTGATTCTTCAAAGACCTGCGACTGCTCACTAATATTTGGAACATTCCCAAGCAAAGGCTGGGAATCCAAAGTATCTTCAACAATTCTTTCATCAATAGGATCTTGTTCTATAGTATCCCCTATTTCCATCTCAAGTACATTAGGGTTTCCTACCTTTGAGGTGAGTATTCCTTGTATAAACTCTTCTTCTTCAACATTTATGGGATTAGAACTTGTATCCTGAATTTCTTGTCACTACATGTGCCATGGGTTTGTCTTTAGACTTCCTTTCTTTCACTTTCTCCCATAGAGCACCGCATTTGTCCACTTGTTCTTTAATTTTGGCTTCATATTCTTCACTAATTTCATCTAAAACCACAAGAATCCCTCTGAATGCTTGTTTCATACTAGCCATGTTAACTGAAGGGGGAGAGGTAAATAGTGTTGCAACTCTTTGAGAGGCAGACCTGGTTTGTGCACCGACATTTTCTATTGCTCCTATTTCTTCATCAATAATCACTCTTGTTCTTGGTTTTGCAGTAGAGGAAGATGCATCTTTAGCTCTTACTCTTGATTTATCTTTATTTGCTTTTGCATCTTTTTGTTTATCAAATAGTTTCATGGGAACTTCTTGTCTTGCAGTTTCAGGGGTTCTTTCTTCAATTCTTATACCTGGAGTTGCCTTACTATCTTTCCTTCTTTTCTTAGTAGGCTCTTTGCTTTCGAATGTTGTCTCATCTCTTTGCTTCCTCCTTTTATCTTCTGAAAATTTAGGCTAAATCCCTCTTTCTCTCAAAGCTTTTCAAAAATCCTCAATCCAGTGTTGAGTATACACTAAGACTGGTCTAGTGAACTCATCAATTGATATCATATCTTCATCATCAAAACCTGGGTCTGGAATGGGTTCATCATATACCTTTTCTTCATTATAGAACTTGCTCAACACTTGGCCATCATCCTCTTCCAACTGATTTGGAACATCATAAAGCTTGAGCATCTGAGCAAATTTTAGAGACATTCTTTTATATTTTCTTCTTCTTACCACGTGCCCATCTTCATAGTTAAGCCAATAATCTTCTAAGTGTGGCACATGAGCACGAAAACCAATCATATTCTTAGAAATATTTCCTTCAATATCATAATATATTATCTAGAGTGGGAACTCTTCAAAATGGTATGTCCTCAGTTCATCTTCACACAAGTCAGTCAATTTAATTGCACTACACTTGTAATTTCCTATTGCAATGGGAAATTTAAAAGAGGCCTTTTTGTGAGCATGGCTATAAAGGGCCTAAGACTATTTCAACTGTCTCACCAATTCCAATAAAAAAAATTATTTGTAGGGTACCTGGGTAGCATGAATGGATGTCCATCAAATCCCTCCACTATGATATAGGAGTAAGTAGGGAACTGTATGTACCAGCTTCCCATTGGCCAAATGACACTTTGTACTTCCGTGGATAATCTTTTTGCTTTATCACCTTCCATTGTTCTGACCAATTTCATGTAGAAAAAAACATTGAATTTCTTGTATTCATCTTTATACCCATGGATGGTGACCTAGGGTAAATGTGCATATATCAAACAATTTCCATCTTTTGTGCCTAGAGTACCAATCTGTTTCAACCCTTGTTTGTTGGCCCTCATAGCAGAGGAGTAAATAACATACAATGACATATAGAAGCATCTAGTTTTGGGAAACATGGTTATCTATTCATATAATTTTTCCCTTATCAGCTTTCCCCAATGCAATTCCACGGGATCTTCCATCAAGCGAGATATTATTACAAACATCTAGGGTTTCAATTTGCTTGCATCCCTTAAACCAGCTACTCTGTTCAACAAAGTTATAATATCTTGCATTTCTTGTTTAAACATAGACTTCTGAATTACCTTGGTTTTTTGTGTAATGGGCTCTTGGCACCATTGGGTACTCATAATTTCTCTAGTACACTCTTCAACATTCTGATATGTCTTGCTTTTAGCCTTTATATCAACATTGAACATTTGTGTGTAAATGGGGCTCAGACCAAATGTGCATATGATTCCTTTTTGTGATAGGTCTACATAAATTCTCCCTTCTTTCTCAACGACCCTCTTGGCTAGGTTGTAGTAATTCATACATTGCATAACTAATTCAGGGGCCTCCATCACTAGTGGAAACCCTCTTTCCAAAAGTAACCCATTTACCACAACATTCTTGGTGCACTAAGAAGCATTTTCTTGTATTAGTCATGAACGTATTTCAATATTAGAAGACCATCCCAAATGAGTGTCTGTAACCACTACATTGATCAGTATGGTTTTTGAATTGTAATATTTGAATTCATCTTCCGGCCTTGCATCAAAACTGCTCATTTTGTCTAATGTGTTATGCAATTTTTAGAATGTGTCTTGTGTGCGATTTAGGGTTAAATTTAACCAAACTTACAATTTATAAAATTTTAATTCATTTTCAATTAAATTCAGGAAATCAAAGAATAATAACATTTTCAATTTTCTAATTGGAAATACCATTATTGAGATTTTTCAACTTGAAAAACACTTAATTAGAATATTAGTTATTTAGAACATACCTGGTTCTAGTTGATAAAAATGATATTTCAGAATGCAACTCCAAAACCCTTGGTAGCTATGTATTGGTTTCTCAAAATTTACCTCTCCTTGCATGCTAGTGTCATTTCATTACTTCAATATCCTTCGCAAATTTGCAATATGACATGAAGTGGAGTGTTGCAAAAGCAATTGCATGCTTGAGGTGGTGCCAAGTACATACGTAGTTCACCACCTTCATTAATTACTTGTTATTTTGCATTAATTCCTCAAATAAAGGTGCAATCATTACGAATTATGGTCCAAATCATGAACACCTAGATTTTTGCATGGGCTCGCTACTAGAGAAGAAAGATGACACGATGATTATACATGGCAATCAGATGTCACATTAATTCTTTGTAAGGTATATGCCATTAAAGATACATGGTCAATTGGCAATCACCGAGATTGAGGCTTTCTAGTATTACCTTTGAAAAAGAAACACCAGGATCTAGGATTCTCTTCTAAGCTTGAGAAAGAGAAAACCAAAACAAGAGAAAAGACCAAAAAACGAGTCCAAAAGATAGATTAACAAATTTTTAAACAAACTCCCCAGTTTCTAACTTCTGAGTAAGAAAAGAAAAGGAAACAATAAAATACTGGACTCCGGTAAAAAGGAAACTACCGGGATTGATGACTCTGGTCAAATGAGATACCAGGTAGAGCTACAAGCATATGAAGATACAAATTCCCCATGTGCAAACGTAGGATTTTAGGATTTCAGTTTCTCGTAACATGCTAAACTTTGTAAAAAGATCGAAACACCAAATTCGAGAAACAAATGGATAAAGCAACAAAGAGGCCAAGTGAAATTGAAAGAAAGATTAGTAACGAACCGAGCAACAAAACAACGTCAAAGCAAATGAAAGCCCAAAAAAAGGAGCAGAGGAAAAGAAAAAAGGGGGTCCACATTTTTCCAAGGGGAAAAATGGGGCATGTTGTGAGACCACACAACAACTAGCAACCAACAAAAGTAAACAAAACAATAGAAAGTCAATTCCAAATCTAACATCCATGTACCGACTTTCTTTAGTCTTCTAATTATAAATCATGGGATCCTTATTCCAACATTAAAATTTCACTTTGGTTGGCATGCAAGATTAATTATTACTGAGCTCATGTGTGTGCAATTGATTATTTCCACCACAGTAAACTTAGAAATATCAAATGTTTGCATTAATCAACATAATATGACAATTCCTTTTAAGCCAACTAGGGATAAAGCCTTGCTTCCAGCCAAGCATCCATAGCCCCAACAAGGTTATCTTCGTAATTCCCCCAAACATAGCTCTAGACTGATAGTTAGGTGTTCATAGCCCCGGTAGAGTTATTTGGATGGCCTAAAGAGTTATTTTTTCTTTTCTTTTAGATATAGAAATGATAGCTCATTTTTCACTTTTGATATTTCAATAATAGCTCTTTTATCATCTTGCAAGCAATGAAGCCCACTATTAGGTTGGGAATTATAGTGGTAGCAAAGGTAGTCTTTTGATTTTTTACTTAATGCAAACAACTACTACCCCAAATTTTAGTAGAATGATTTAAACATATTCATTTGTAGCTCAATATTAACTAAATGATTCATGTTAATCAGAGTATAAAGAATTGAATAATTCTCAAAAAAATTATAAATGGAAGACTATTTCTGGTCAGGACATAGACTAAAGTTCTAGAGTTGATGTTTTATTGACTTGTACATCTTCAAAAGTTGCTAATTGTTGTAAATTCAAATGACGCAACACCCAAAAAAAGAAAAAAAAAGCAACAAATGACTATTTACAAATAAAAAAACTATTTACTTTATGACTAGAAATAATGTTTTAGGAATTTCCCATTGACAGGCAATAGGATATTTTCACCAGACAAAGACTTCAACCTATAAGTGCTATCACCCAAGATTTCAGAGATTTGATATGGACCCGTCCATAATTTGTCAAATTTACCATGTTCACCCTTATGTTCATGAGCTTTATTACAATATAGGACCAAAATAGCTATCCTAAAGGTCTTTAATCTAGCTCTCTTATCAAACCATCTTTTTACCATAGATTGATGCCTGGAAAAATGATCTATAGCTTGAGTATGTTTCTCATCTAAATGCATCAGTTGCAACAATCGAGCTTCTATTTGGTCGTCTAATCCAATATATTCTAGTGCAAACTACTAAGTAGGTATTTTTAAGTTTATTGGTAGTATAGGATCTATCCCATAGACTAAGTTATAAGGAGAATTCCCTAATGTAGATTTCATCCTAGTACGATCTACCCAAAGGGAGAATTTTAACAAAGAATGCCATTCCCTGGGGTTCTTTTCAATCATTTTTCTAATTATATCCAATAGATTTTTATTTGATGATTCAACTAATCCATTTCCTTGTGGATAATAGTTAGATGAAAATTTTAGTGTTATGCCATAATCAAATGCCCAGTTAGAAAATTTCAATGAAGCAAAAGCAGTGCCATTATCACATACCAATGCATATGGCATTCCAAACCTGGTAATGATATTCTTCTCCAAGAATTTGATGACCACATCTGTAGTGCATTGCTTGCTAGGGAACATCTCTATCCATCTGGTACAATAATCTATAGCAGTTAATATAAATATTTTACTAGTAGAGGATGGAGGATTGATGGTTCCAATAAAATCTAGTCCCCATTGCGAAAAGGGACACATCTCCATCACCAAATGTAAAGGTTGAGCATTGAACCTTCCTTTATCTGATGTAGTTCGACATGTATAACAGTGTTTAATGTGTTCGTATGTATCTTTGAAGATTGTTTTCCAATAGTAACCAGCTCTTAGAATGAGGTCTGTAGTGGCTAGGGGTGCTCCATGAGCTATTCCAAATTTATGATGTAGTCCCAACAACACTTTATTAGCTTATGTTCTATTTAAACATCTTAAATAGATTCCTTCATGGTTTCTTTTGAATAGAGCTCCTCCTTTAATCATGTAACTCTGTGATTTTATTTTGAGGGCTCTTCTTTGATTCCTTTGCATATGAACAGGGCAAGTATGGCTAACCAGATAGTGCCAAATGTTTGAATACCAGTCTTCTTGATCCTTTATGTCCAAAGTGTATTGTTGATTCAAAATTTGCGGGTCTATTTCTGGAATAGATTTAACCAAAGCTTGTCTCCAGACCAATCTCATGGGTATGATTTCTAAATAAAATTCTTGTAAAACGGTGACCTATTTGTCTCTCTTTTCTTTGAGCTCACTCTGTGTTAACAACATTTTGATTGCAAAATCTAGAACAATAGCTTTGACCATACTTCTGAGGATGTAATGTTTGAATTTATGTACCACTTTGACCAAAGAAAAGGCTTGTTTCCCAATGTTTGTGTATCTCATCTCCGCTTCTTTAAATGGAATTCTCATAAAAGCAATTGGTTTTTCTTCTTTATTTTCTCCTTTCCGTGTTAATATAGTTGCACAAGTGTGACCAAAAGCAAAAGAGTAAATATAAAAAGGTTTAACATAATCCAGACTTACCAATACCAATGCTTTTGTGATTGTAGTCTTTATAGTCTCGAAGGTGATCTTAGCTTCATTCGTCCACTCTATTTTGGCATCTTTCTTTAACATATCATTGAGTGGTTTCACTATTTCGACGAATCCGGTAATAAATTTTTGAACAAAATTAATCTTACCAAAATATGACTTCAATTATTTTCTACTTCTGGAGGGATTGTAGCTTAAGTAATGCACTCACTTTGTTTGGTTCGATTGAAATACCTTGTTAAGAAATGATATGTCCTAGTAACTTGCCTTTAGTCACCCCGAAAATACATTTTTTAGGATTTAATGAAACTCTGTAAATTTCACACTTCTATAGTATCGCTCTGAGATCTCGAACATGATCTCTTCTATCTTTAGAAAATACTATAAGGTCATCCATGTAAATAATGATGCATTTT